>CAHIKZ030000558.1:1085000-1140000 GCA_903632075.3 Acanthosepion pharaonis | reverse complement strand
TATCTATCTATCTATCTATCTATCTATCTATCTATCTATCTATAGCAGTGTGTTCATATTCATCTATCGATCTATCTATCTATCTATCTATCTATCTATCTCTTTCTCGGTTGGCGTAGTGGATAGTAGATTAGACTTTGAAATCGGAGAGCCGAGTTCAAATTCCCGTCGTGTTCATGCATTCACTTACGCGCAGTTTTGTTTTAGAAAGTGATGAATTCATGTTTTCTTTTTCCCACCAGGTTTGGGTTAAAGGCGAACTGGGCTCTTCAGCTTTTGCAGACCACTGGTCAAGGAGAGAGAAAACATCTGCCTCACTGTTAATTCTTAGGATGAGTCGTTGTGATGCACAACTATAAACACGGTTATTATAGATCATCAATGGTCTTGTCTACTGAACTGAGCGCCATCATATAACTATTTATGCCAGTCACTTCATATTTATCTATTTAACACAAACGGTTCAGGTATAAAAAAAAAAAAAATGTGAATGGCATTTTTTAAAAAAAATCATTCAACTAGCAGCCATACGCAGCTGGTCGATCTGAAAAAGCATTGTGCAAAAACAGCATCATGTTTAGATGTAACAGTTTGTCTTATTCAATGGCTTTAAAGTACTTTCATTACAAAAACATTTTGAATTAATATAGTCACTGATATAAAAGAAATAGTCTGAATTAATTCAATCGCCGAGGACATGAAGGGGTAAAACATGCAACATGAAGACCAACTTTAGACTACAATTATTTTGAAGTTTTTTAAGTTCAAGTTGTCAGTGTGCTACCAGGGATGTAAAAGTGATATATTTATAAAGCAGTTGTTAACTTTGATGAAAATTGGTTGAAAGATCAACGAAAAATAAACAAATAAACCAGTAAAAATCGCCATTGTTCGCTATTTACGCGAGTGTTCACTCTATGGGCGAACTCAATTATCAAGTTAAATGACTGTTAAACAATTAACTTGTTGTTGGCTACAGTTGAGTGAAGTCTGTATTAGATTGCTTGAAAATTGAGGGAGTTTTTAGTTTAAAATCTGTGTTGAAATCGATTTTTCGTTTTTCGCGTTTTTTTTGCTAAACGCAGTGGCGTGGACATAAAAATGAGAGATCGTTGAGCTCGTCGTGATGTAAGTAACCTACATAACGAGTTTAAACAAAATCAGAGGAAAAAAGCTGGATTTATCGATTTTTGATCGGATTTATTGATTATTGATTTTTAGAAGAATATTGATTTTTACGCTAAGAGCCTATCTCTTACATAGTACAATGTTATGTGCCAAGTTTGGTCAAAGTCGGTTGAATGGATCTCGAGTGAAAAGGTATCACACAGAGAGACAGACACACGCACAGACATCCTCTGTTTTATATATATAGATAATATATTTGCCGTTGTCTTTATTTTCAACAACTTCATTATTTTAACCTCCTAGAATTTCTTTCTTCCTAACTTTCTAAGAAACAAATAATTTAGCTGCTTTGTTCAGTATTTCAGAGAGTTAAGATTTTTTGCGAGTGTTCGAATAAATGGTAATTCCAGAATTCAATATCTTTTAATACGATGGATATGTGAAGAAGTCTCAAGCAATCTCTAATAATAATTCTTGCTTGCTCACCAAAAATCGTAGAATTTTTTTTTTTTTTTTTTTTGTGGGACATTAATAGTGATTGCAACTTTCGAATATCCTGCGTGGGAATATTACTTGTTGGAATCAGTTGTTTTGTTTTCAAGAAGAAATTTAAAATAAGGACTCATAACCAATCTAACTATATATAGTGTATCGCCTTTTCGGTTCAGTCCTGTTACCTTATGAATTCTTGCTTTTCACATTGTTAAAAAGTATCAACGTTTCACCGCCCATCATCCTGTTTAATAAGAGTATAAGCGCTCTGTTTCAGTAGCGAATCACATAATACGGTTCAGTAGTTTTAATTCCTGTCTATATTTCTGAGATGAGGTATTGTAATTATTTACTTTATTTATGTTGTTGTAAACCCTCCTCCAGTAGAATGAACTCTTCTTCCTCTCATAAATACTAACTGTGAGACTTCCTAGCGGAGAGTCGTAGAGCAGTCTCTGACTGTGTGTGACTTCTGTCGAACTCTCTGCTTTGGCAGAGAGGAAGCCGGACTAAGTTTTGCCGAAGGGCAAAGGTTCGTCCAGGGAGGTAGACAGTTTCCGAACCCGCTTATGCGGGTTCAAAGGGGATATTTTTGGCCGAGCCTACGGGCTCGGAGAAACCCACTTTAAACTCGGCCTTGTGCTACATACATTCCTCGTGGGTGGAAAATTAAATACTGAGATACGTCGAGATACTGTCTCTGACTGTGTTCGACGTCTGTCGAACTCTCTATCTCGAACAGAGAGTAACCCGGACGAGGCTTTGCCGAAGGGCAAAGTTTCGTCCGGGGAGGTAGACAGTTTCCGAACCCGCTTATGCGGGTTCAAAGGGGATCTTTTTGGCCGAGCCTACGGGCTCGGAGAAACCCACGGTAAACTCGGCCTTGTGCCACATACATTTCTCGGGGGGGGGCTGTTAAATATAGAGTCGTAGGGCAGCGGAGACGCAGTGTTAGCCTACCGTTCGGACATCCACCTCTATCTGCTTATTACTAACACTCTTGCTTTGTATATATCTGTTATTTCAATACACTTCTTCAACCTACCTTCGTCTTCTGTGTCTTTCTTTCTGGCCTCTAAACAGGCCGCAACAAGTTACATTGTTCGCACTGTTGTCCTCATCTGTTTTGGCACAATCACAACGTTTCGGCCGTTGTATGCTCCAGCCTTCTTCAGATTGGAATTTTTAGCTAAACCCTTTATTTCGTTCTTCAAGGACACATGGCTTAGTGAATAAAATCGTTGGTTGGATTCAGTGACTTTGCCCAAAGAGTTCTTGAGTTCCATACCTGGCGGTGAACGAAAACTTGGAAAGTTGGGAGTTAACTGAGACATCCGGAAGAGGCATAGCACGTGGGACTAGAACAATATAAGTGGGTGGACGAAATAAAGGGTTCAGTTCAAAATTCTAATCACCTGAAGAAGGCCGAAGCATACAATGGCCGAAAAAGAGTGAATATGGCAATGAAGATGAGGACAACAGTCCGAACAATGTCAACAATGTAAATAGTTTTAATTCGTTTAAAATAAATGGAAGCCACCTATGAAAGTGACAATCATCCCCAGCTCGAAATTAAGATTTTATCATTGCCGAACACGTAAGCCATAGTTAATCTTCTTCTTCTCTTATGTGCCGTGTCCCATAAGGATTTAGGCGACCATGAGCCTCCACATCTTCCTGTCCCTAGCTTTTTGTTATTTCTCCCAAACCTTTTGTAGCATATATTTCTCACTGCTTTCTTCTGTGCCTCTTTTCCCCCAATCAGTCCCGTGAGTATCAGATTTTCCAAGCACTCTTTCCTCATTACATTGCACAGAAACTTCATGAGAGTTTCCTTTTTGTATCCATTTTGTCTAAAACGTCGTCATTGCTGACATGTTCGGTCTATGGTATCCTCAGCATCTTTCTGTAGAACTACATTTCTGTTGCTTCAACTCTTGTCTTCATCACTGAGGTGATTTTTCAGCATTCGCTGCCATACAGAAGTAATGATATCACTTAACAGTTCAATACTGTTTTCTTTGTTTCTAACGAAATTATTTTGTCTCTTGATGCTTTGCTTAGCTTTTGGAATGCATTTTTGGCCATCCCAGTACGTCTTCAAATTTTCCGCCGTTTGTTAGAAAATTTCCAGGATATTTAAATTTTTGTATTTGAACTGTAATTTAGTTTTCTTCAATAAAAGTTAATGAATAAATATCGAGGTTAATTTTACTGCACCCTGTATTTTATATATATATATATATATATATATATATATATATATATATATATATATATATTGACATATCTTTTCGATTACTTTTGCTATGCATTTCTAACTATTCTCTCGGTTGTCGTGCTTTTCTCAAGTGCAGTTTTCAAGATTCTTTCATTGTTCTTTTGTGCATTTTGTGCAAGTCTAATTTGGACCCTTTGGATAACATTCTTGAAGTTGATGTATCTTCTGCCTCCTTCCTTTCCCTTTACATGGAGCCTGTTTGTTTTGTGTATTTAGAGTAGAATGACGTGCAGAGCTTTGTGTATTTACGTTCACTTTCTGGCTAACTTCTGTTATTCAGTCTCAGAAGAGACCATTGCAACAAATGTTGACTACAGGTTCATTAATGAGCTCGTCTTCCTTTCGAATATCAACGTCATTTTTGTACTGTTATCAATTTCCTTGTCTTCACATCCAACTTCCTTAATTCTTGTCCAGTTTAAGAAAGGCTCTGAATATCTCCCAAAAGAACATTTCTGAACATTTAATCCTTTGATCAATTGATTTTGATCCACTGTTTTTCGTATTTTCCTTGTATTTCTGAAGCATGATTTCTCAACTTTTAAGAAGTTGTTTTGCTCTTGTTGTTGTTGTTGTTGTTATTGTTGTTGTTGTTGTTGTTGTTGTTGTTCTTCTTCTTCTTCTTCTTCTTCTTTCATTATTATTATTATTATTATTATTATTATTTGTATTTTTAAGACAATTTTTTTGTCTCTTAAGCTGGGGTTTCCAATTCCATTTTTTAACCCAAGCTATTAAAATTCTAAACCACTAAGACGTTGTATTTTGGTTAATGAAATTCCTTGTTGAGAGAAATCCGAGGAAAATTATTGTAAAATTTTTTCTTTTGGTTTTGACAATAATGTCCGGCCTATTTGCAAATTTTTTCTGTCTGTGTGGATGGTATAATCCTACAGAATGGTGACATCTTCTATTTCTGTAACCGGCGCTGGCCGAATACCAGTTTGCCAATTTTTCCAAAGAGTTTGCACCAGTGTAAGTATTGGTCCCAAATCGTGACGATTTTTATATTCATTTCAGCATGATGTGGTCTATTGTTTCTTGGTATTTGTCCTCCTTTTGGATCCACATTATTATTTATTTGCCTGAAAATTCCTAGAAAAGACTGTTTGCCTGCAAGAATAAAACCTTCAGTTTCATTTTAATCTGTGAACCATCGTGAGTAAAACAACATGGGTTTAACCACGTTCTGGATATTGCAGAGTCTTGCCAGCGTCTTTCTTCGTTTTATTTTTTTTTTTTTTTTGCAATCTTTTTTATTCATTTCAAAGATACTAAATGTAAATGTTGTTTGTAAATTACTGTAAGGGTTAAATTTTTTTTTTCTGTTTTCATGTTGAAATTTTAGAATTGGTAAGTTAGTAAGCCAATACATTTGTTAAGGAGAAATCTAGCAATAAATCATTTTTTTCATTTTCTAACCCAATGATGCTAAAAAAAAGCTTTCTTGTTTTAGAATCCATTTGTCTGAAGCCAAACTAAGACGCAAGGTTAATGAATGTTCTGAAAGAATACAAGAAAAATCATTGCATTTAAATTTTTTCATTTTCTTAAGATCAAAGTTGAAATCTTTATTAGTTAAGCAAGGTCTAAACCAATAAGAGTTTGTTCCACAAGCCTCGTAAAACTGTAGCTTTAGCACATTTATCCAAAGGAAATTCGGCTTCATAAGAACTTACGAAGTTCCAGCTCATTGTCATTCCTAGCATACAATTTTAAGTCATCCATGTAAAATAGATGGTTTATTTTCTTTTGAGCTTTTTTTGTAACCGCATTCTGTCTTGTTAAGTTGGTTGGTTAATTATTAGTTATTAATAAAGGAGACAAAGAGTATTGAAATATTCCTCTATTGATGTTTATTTCGTTTTTCCATTTTTTGATTGAGGTAAAGTGTAGTTTCCATCAGACATACATTGTTTGATGAAATTGATGCTAACTATTCGCACAATATTTAAAGACTTTAAGATCCAGGAATGAGAAACTATCGAATGCTTTACGACTTCCAGGCAATACTAAGATTTTTTTTCCACGCGATGGATCATCCTATTGGATTGTTTTCAGCCTCGGTTTTGTTCAAGTGGTAGTGTCATTTCTTTAAGTTTCTGTTTTGTTAAAATATTTAATTCTAATGCCACAGTAATTTAACGAGGAAAATATTTTTGGGTAGAAGAAAGGTAACTGAATCCATCCAACAATTTTAGTTGGATCAACTTGAAGTTCTTTATGATTTTTTTGTGTGCTGTATTTAAATTAAGCTTAGTTTTATCTATTCCTGATTTTGTTGTGTGCTTTTTCTGACATTATGGTCACCAGCAACAGCCACTGTTCTGGTTTAGGCATTTTCTAACTCATTGTTTGTTTGTTTTTTTTCCCAGAACTGTATAATGTCTTCCATTTTCTTCTTCCTCTTTCCCTGTAAAATTTCGACGGTTTGAAAGATCTTGTTCTGTTTGATGGATCCTCAAGGACGCCGTCTGTTTAGATTTTAAATCCTGATATTGTATTTCTTGATTTACGTTTTTTTCTTTACATCGAGTTGATAATTCACAATTTCGACTTTATATTTTCCATAATTCTTTTATTATTTTTTTACTTTGATGTTCAGTTTATTTGTTGCATACTATTGTTGGATGCATATATTCTTCATTGAGATTTATTGAGTGTCTTATGCATTTCATAAATTATTCTTATTATTTGATTATTATTATTATGATTATGATTTTCTTTCTATTTATCCACGGTAATTTTTTTAATTCATTCTTTAAGCCAACGTAAAAACTAAACTTATTTTTGTTTTTTTTTCTCCGTTGACTATTCAAGAAACCAGAAGAGAGCACCACATCCACATTTCAGCATGATGTTTTCTCCCTTCCTTTCCCACAGAGCCTTTTGCGTCATCAAAAAACGGATCAGTCAACCTTTTTCTTCTTCTTCGTTTAATTTTGGCAATTTTTTATTCATTTCAAAGATATAAAGCCAGTAAAATGTAAGGGTTAAAGAGAGTGGAAGAGAATGGCAATACATTATTAGGGAGAAATCACAATAAATCATTTTTAACACAAACTAAAAAAAACTAAGCCACTAAGACACAAGGGGTTAATGAATGTGAAAGAATACAAGAAAAATCATTGCATTTAAATTTTTGAAGATCAAAGTTGACTAGCAAGCAAGAAACCAGAAGATAGTTCCACAAGCAAGAAGTTCGAGAGGAAACGGCTAGCATAGAACTTACGGTCATTTCTATTATTATTATTATTATTATTATTATTGACTTCCTTTTCGTTTTTACCAGATTTTGCATTATGGGATTTCCAGAGCTATAGTCTATTTAATATTTATAGTGCTAGAGGAATTTTGTTTTTCTGATGTAACGCTAAAATGCAACGTCCACATTCCATCAAAAGGGGGATCGGCGTATGGACAGGTTTTTTGGATGGTCAGAGAAAACGTAAGAGAACATTGTTTGTTTGTTTTGTGTTTTCTTCTTCCTCTCAAAACGGTGAATCTCAGCCTCAAGAGATCTCTTTAGATGTTAAATTCCGAGAATATCTTGATTTACGTATTTTTTATTACATTCTCTGGTTTGTGGCGATTTTTGTCGACTTTATATCCATAATTCTTTTATTATTCTTCTTGTAATTATTATTATTTGTAAAGCATACACAATGGATGCTACTTCTTCTTCTATTTTTTTTTCATGTTCCTCTCTTTCTCTTGATATTTCTCTTGATATTTTCTTTCTGTTTATCCACGGTCTTTTCATTCATTCGTCCAACGTAACCTTCTTATTTTGTTTTTTTTCTTTCTCCGTCTTCTATTCATAAAATATCCAATTTTCCCCTATCCCACCTACACGCCAAACAGCGTCAGTCAACTCTCTTTCTAGCCAATCGTTTGGCTTTCAACGAACGCCTCTACTATTTAAAAACTGCATTTTTTATCCTCGAATTTTGAGCCAATCAGTAAGAGATTAACAAGGATGTCTGTTGAGGCTGTCACAAATTAGAGTCGGTTTACTGAGGAATTTCTGAGAAAATGAACACGATAAAAGACAGGTAGATAAAAATAGATGAATCTCAGCAGAGATCTCTAGTCATAAAGAGAGATAGATAAATAAATAGTGAACAGGTATAAATCGATAGAGAGACTGATCGATCGATCGATAGATAGATACATACATGCATAATGAACATAGATAGATAGATAGATAGATAATGAAAAGAAATAGATAGATAGATAGATAGATAGATAGATAGATAATGAAAAGAGATAGACAGACAGACAGACAGATAGATAGATAGATAGATAGATAATGAAGAGATAGATAGATAGATAATGGTCAGAGATAGATAGATAGATAGATAGATAGATAGATAGATAGATAGATAGATAGATAGATAGATAGGTAGATAGATAGATAGATAGATAGATAGATAGATAGATAGATAGATAGATAGATAATGGTCAGAGATAGATAGATAGATAGATAGATAGATAGATAGATAGATAGATAATGGTCAGAGATAGATAGATAGATAATGAAAAGAGATAGATAATGAACATAAATAGATAGATACATAGATACATAGATAGATAATGAAATGAGATAGATAGATAATGAACATAGATAGATAAATAATGAACATAGATAGATAGATAGATAGATAGATATAATATAGGCATAGGAAAGTAATGAAATAATGTAGAAAAGATGAATGAAAAAAAAATCAATGAAGTAAAAATAAGAACAACACGAAAAGAAAAAAGAAAAGTAAAACCAATAAATGAATGAAAACTACAAAAAATAGGGAATGAAAACAAAAGGAGCAAACAAGAAAATAGAAAAAAAGTGAAAAAGACTGGACTTGAATGATGGGAAAGAAAACTCATAGGAAAGGAAAGAAGAAATGAAGAACATTAAAAAGAAAAAAAAATCTGTAAAAAGAAATTACAAACAGGGAAAAAGAATTAGACAACGAAAGAAAAATATAATAGTAATCGTGACAGCAATGGATAAGAACGGAAAAAAAATTAAATAAATAAATATGCAAGAAGAAAGTTATTAATTGAAAGAAATAAAGAAAATAGGAATTGGGGTTCATAAAGTAATTAATAATGATCGTATTGAAGGATAAGAGAAAGCAAAGGGAAGAAAGACGGAATAAATAAAGCACCCCCCCCCAAAAAAAAAAGGCATAAAGAAAATAAGGAAGAAAAAAGAGAAAGGAAAATAAAAAAAAGAATCGTCGAGAGAAATGATTAATTACTCATTAGTTCGATAGTTGATGGCAAACTTGCGAAACTAAAACGGGAAACATGTCAAGGTCAGAGGAATAAAGACCCGATAAAATGAATAATATAAGAATAAGAAAATTAATTAGAATTAAAATATCTGTCTATATTTCTGAAATGAGGCATTGGAACTATTTGCACTATTTACATTGTTTGGACTGTTGTTCTCATCTTTATTGCCAGCTGGAATTTCAAACCGAACCCTTTATTTAGTCCAAAATAAAGTGTTCGGTTAGACGCAAAATAAAGTGTTCGGTTAGACGCAAGGGGTTACATAAAGTGTATAACTCAAGGGGTTACAGCTATTTGGAGTGTCAATGTCAATCAACATCTCCAGGAGCCTTAATCTATCCAACTGGAGATGTCATTGACCACTTGAATCTGGAGATTATAGCTCCTATCTGAAAAGGGAAGGGAGTTCCACATAAATTTTCTGAGACACCCCTATCAGAGTAGAAGAGACGCTCTTTAGTGGTTTCCCACCTGAAGGGGTGAAATGCTTAAAAAAAAAAACAAAAAAACGTCGTGAATTATCCCTATGTCCTACGGGTCAATGGATATAAAAAATAAAATTAAAATATATTTTTCTGTCACCTTTTTTTGCCGATCAGTAAAATCATTTGCAATTTCAAATGTATACTAAAATTATTTCCTACGTTACAATAATTTACAATGCATATCTGTAGTAAAAAAAAGGTTATCGGCGGGATACATTTAAATCATCCCTACAGTAAAATAACTCTCTTCTCTTCAGTAATTAGCCCTATTTGCATTCCTAGTTAATTTCAAATCCAGTTTATTCTGGATTTTTCATTTTATAGAAAATCAAGACTCTGTTCCAAAATATTGCCAAATAAATTTAACGCCATAATTTTACAGACCGAGTTTAGTAACTATCATATTTCCAATGATTTTTCAGTACATTTTTATGGTAAAATATTATGATAATCCTTTCTTCATAACTTTGCAAACGATCTTTATTGTTTGTTTTTTTTAATGAGAAAGATTTTCAAAGAATTCCATCATCGTCAGAGAATTGGTTATACCGGGGACGCTAAAAATACATTAATTTTGAAGAAATCTTTTTCCTCAATTTATTCCTAGAGAGAAATCGAGAGAGAGAGAGAGAGAGAGAGTTCGAGAGAGAGTTCAAATTTCTCGGATATTAATTCCTTATGTGGTTCGAGTCTTTAACCAGTGCTAGGACATATTCAAGGTAAGTGAATCAGAGATAAACTGTTTATGGGAATGGATAGAACAAAACCGGTCAAAAGAGTTGGATGGTTCCGGCAATATTAAAAAAAAATACTTTCAGAGCATAAACTGCAAAGAGGTTCCCAGACGTCATGAGTTCCAGAGCCATGATCGCTCACGTCCTGAAAAAAAGTTTATACATGAAACAAAAAGACTTTTAAATAACTGATTAATGCAAATTTTTCTGCAGGGTAATTTTTTTTTTTCCAGAAAATTTCATACCATCGTTATATAGCTATGGAATAATCCGTTTTTTTATTTTATTTTAATTTTAATGAGGTTATATTACGTTTGAAATAAAAAAAAGTAAAAAAAAAAAAGCTGTTTGATCCGTTTGATGCAACAGTTTGGGATATTTTATAATAAAATCGATTTTCATTATATAAATTCAAAGAATTTGATATTCTGATACTATGAATATTTCCATGTTTTTTTTTTTTTTCTGTGAAAAAAGTTATCGTTTATAGGCTAATCTTGTAATGATCTTTTAGTTCTGGTAAATTTCAAATTTTTTGCCTGGATCTTCATAGTCTGCAAGATTTAAAATAAACTGGGCTAATATGAACTACATAATTTTAGAAGAAAGTCAGAATTCTAAATTTCGTTTGAAGCTGTAATGGACGGAGCCCAATTTTCTTCTTAACTTTGCAATCTTTGTTTTTTTTTTAATGGAGGCAACTGTGAATGTGAGATTTTTTTTTATAGAAGGACGAAAAATATTTCATTTTATCGATAAGAGAGAGAGAGAGAGAGACGGACATTTTTTTAACTCTCATAGGACATATTCAAGGTACTAAAAGATGTAAACTGTTTATGGAATGGACAAGAATCAAAATGGGATGGTTAAATATTAAAAAATCTTAGAATAAACAGAAAAGACGACCATGATCACGTTGAAAAAACGGTTCCCGTACGTTAAACAAAAAGTCGAAATAACTGATTAATGTCTTTTCTGCATGGGTGATTTTTTTTTTTTCCAGAAAATTTCATACCATCGTTATATAGCTATGGAATCATCCGGGTTATTTAATTTAAATTTTAATGGGTTATATTACGTTTGAAATAAATTGATCCAAGTTATCCGTTTGAAGCAACAGTTTGCACGTTTTTATAATAAACGATTTTCATTATATAAATTCAAAGAATCGATATTCTGACACGGAATATCTCCATGTTTTTTTTTTTTCTTTTTATGAAAGGTTAGCGTTCGTAAGTTGCAAGATGTTCGGTGGTGTGATTTTAAATGGCATGGAATTGTTAAAATCGTAGAGAACTACGAGTTTCCAAATTTCGTTAAGCTGGAAGCCCAACCTGATCAGGGGCATCTGCGTTTATGGGTGACCGAGATTTTTTTTTATAGAAGAAATTTCACCAATGGCTGTTCAGAATGGACATTTGATGTGATGGATAATGGCATGGAATTGTTAATCGTAGAGCCGAGTTCCACCACATCACGTTGAAAACAACGCCGAACCGTCGATCAGCATGTCTAGATGGGTGACCGCTTGGGAATACCAGGTGCTGTAAGCTTGGATGTGCGGGTGGTGTAATGAATAATGGGTTGGAATTGTTAATCGGGGATCCGAGTTCCAGTTTAAAGAGGTCACTGAAGATAAGCAACGTCGACCCTGGTCAGTACTTAGATGGGTGACCGCTTGGAAATACCAGGTGCTGTAAGCTTGAATGTGCGGGTGGTGTGATGGACAATGGCATGGAATTGTTAATCGTAGAGCCGAGTTCCAAAGTTAAGCAAAGCCGAACCTGATCAGCATCTAGATGGGTGACCGCTTGGAAATACCAATGCTGTAAGCTTGAATGTGCGGGTGATGTGATGGATAATGGCATGGAATTGTTAATCGTAGAGCCGAGTTCCAAAGTTAAGCAAAGCCGAACCTGATCAGCATCTAGATGGGTGACGGCTTGGAAATACCAGGTGCTGTAAGCTTGGATGTGCGGGTGGTGTGATGGATAATGGCAAGGAAGTTATTAAACGTAGAGTCGAGTTCTAAAGTTAAGCAAAAGCGAACCTGATCAGCATCTTGATGGGTGACCGCTTGGAAATATCAGGTGCTGTAAGTTTGGATGTGCGGGTGGTCTAATGAGTAATGGCTCGGAAGAGCCGAGTTCTAATTCCCGTTGGGCTTTGTTACAATCACTTACAATCAAATAACCTTGGAAAAGGCATGAACGACATTTTCTCCTACTGCTATGGGTTAATTAGTAAGAGCTGTATCAATAAAACTATTATTATTACCTCAAAAATAAAATAAATACAATTGCTTACAAAATATTTACATTTCAGTATTTACTAATAGATGTTGATATGCCGATAAATAAATAAAAAACAATCAAAGGAAGCGTCTGGTTAGCAAGGTCGATTTCCTGCTTTCAAACTATAAATTTCCCATCATTTCCCTTGAACGTTCATATCTGGTCGAAGCGTATCTTAATGTAAACAAATGACGTCATATCTTATAAAATGAACTAGATACGACAATTATTTTAATATATTTTATCGTTATACGTTTTTTATATAGACACAAATATTTAAGTAAATTCTCTGTGTATAAGCAGTATTAACGACATTTACCGGTCTGAATGTCCGAGAAACCAGGCGCTTCCTTCGTAACTAAACTGGTATAGCACGTCAGGCTATATGACGTTTCCGTGTAGGACACAGGTTCGATTCCTGTCGGTGGGCTCATATTTTTTCTGAAATTTCTCGGACATTCAGACCGGTAAACGTTGTTAATACTGTTTATCATAAACGGAGCATTTACTTAAATATTTCTGCCTATATAAATAACATATAACAATAGAATATATTAAAATAACTGTTGGACTTTGTCCTTTTCATAATAAATATATGTGTATAACGTATTCTACTATTGGAACGGATCGCAAATACTGATTGCCACATCCCCGCCTGTGGGAGAGAGTTTGAAAGGTAGAGCATAATTTGTCATCCACAAGCTCTCAGAGACGCTTTTGAATTCTATCAAGGCTGGAGAGTGAGGTCTGTACAGGTCGCGCTCAAATATAACAGTAGCCATTTTTTTTTTATCTGATCTTTCTCTTTTGATGGCTGAAGGTAGCTGGAGTTATCAGCTACTTTTTTTAAAGCATTTCACCCAAAGCAAAGCGGGAGAGGCACCAGCACGCAAGGGCAAGGGGTTACAGTGAGCGGGAGCAAGAGTAAAGAGGTGTGATAGAGGAAAGTATGAAGAGAATGACGTGGGAATTAGATCAAGGCATCTGAAGAGGACGGTTTACATTGCATTTGAATAATTGAAGATTATAGCTATCAGGGAAGTAAGAGGAAGGGAGTTACACTTACACTCAGAGAGTCGACCATTTTACTTGCATCTTAGGAAATGGATCGTGTGTACGAGTTCCACTTGAGGTCGAGTGTGAGTTTGAGGCCAAACAGTATTTCAAGGCAAAGTGCTTCCCCGAGAGAACCTTCAAAGAATATCCATTTAATGCTTCAATGCAAAAATTGGCACTTTTTACCAGTTTGTACTCCTACAGTAAGATTACTCGACATTGTTTCATTATGATCATTTTCATTGGGCTTATGAGTAACAATATATTGAATGAAATCATCTGGAAAGAAAAAGAATCAGGAGATATATATATATATATATATATATATATATATATATATATATATATATAATTAAGAGGTTACTTTGTTAGACGATCGGATCAACAACCACCCGAAAAATGCGTCAATTTCTCTAGTGAATGGAATTCACACTAGAGAAATTGACGGAGGTGACATTGCAGAGGTGACATTGCAGATTCTTCTTTGCGTTTTATGAAGAATTTCTAAATGCATAGCAGGAGTATCAGAGCAGATATACACGAAATAGTTACGAAATTATTTCCCAACTTTCCTTCTCCTAGACCGGTTGCCACCCAAGACTATAGAACCTAGTCTGTCGTGCTATTACCCATAGCTGGGGAAGAAGAGATTCATACTTTTCCCAAAAGTAGTTCTAAATTCAGAATTTTCCTTCTCCTAGACCGGTTGAGACTCAAGGCTATAGAACCCAGTCTGCTCTACTAGTCACATAGCTGAGGCAGAAGAAATGCTTTCATACCTTTCCAAAAGATTGTTTCAAACTTAGAGTTTTCCTTCTCCTAGATCGGTTGCCACTCAAGGCTATAAACACTTATCTGTCCTGTTATTTACCTATCACTGTGAAAAGAAGTATATTGATACCTTTCCAAGGTTATTAGCACGTAAGTGAAGGAAATGAACTCAAATAGAATTTGATTCCTCAACCCGAGCTGCAATTGATTACTCCACCATGCCTACCTGTTAATAATGTACAACTTGGTATTGCAACTATTCTAGCTCGGATAGTAACTGGAATCTGACTATCAATTGGCCACACATCCTTGTGCAAATTAATTGAAACAACCGCTTTAGTTTCCTTTTATTCACCATACAGCCAGTTTTACACCCATTTGAGTGACAAGGTGTAATCGATATATATTTTTCTCAGAATGGGTCATTTGCAGTGGTGTGCAGTTATATGAATGTATTTTCAGGGTGTATAATGAAATTTGTTTGGCCTTAAAAAATATTGCATCATCCGTGATTGCATCAGATTTTCATAACGCCCAAACATTATTGTCACAACTCTCGATTAGTTGTCCAACGGCCATTGTCTGCGATGGACGTTACTCTAAGGAAGCGTACGAAAATTTTAACGCTGCACGAACACACTGGCAAGCCTTAGCGGTGAGCCTTCAAGGAACGACTTCGTGGAATGGACATACGAAGTACTAAAATGTGCACTGGGGCATGTTTAATTGGAAAAATACGAAAGGAAGTAAATAATAACGGAATTATTTGTTTTGTTTCAGTTAATTTGCACATGGGTGTAGCAGCTGGTATCCTGTTGGTGCAGCCCTGCAACAAGTGATAGCTTGTAATGCTTATTGCTATCGGGTTCTTTTCGAAAACATTGACACAGAGTCAGACAAAATATTCTACTTTCGAAAGAGCGTTATTTGTAGCCTATTTGTTAGTGCTTCGCTTTCGCCATTTCGTTTGAGGCCGTCGTGTGATTTTATTGACAAACCATAAATTATGATACGGCGCTTCTGACAGTTTAAACCCAGCAAAATCGGATCACCAGCAACAACACCTCTCAATGCGTATAGAACACATTTCTGACATAGCATATATTGAAAGGCAATCAGAATATAGTAATTGATTATATGTTGAGACAAGCTTTTGCAATGCAAGCAGATGTTTGTGATTTGCCAGACACCACTGTGGCACATTTAAATGATAAATAAAATAAATATGTTGCTAATTTTTAAAAAGGTTTTCACTGCCAGGTAATAATTCTAATATACGATACGATGTATCCACATTGTATATACCTTTTACATCAAAAGCCTTGCGTAAATCTATTTTTGATAGTCTTCATTTACTGTAATGTAGGGGACATTACCATTTTATGTAGCTATATATTATTGTTAAAGTGATATTAGATGATAGGACGCATATTTATGCGAGAAAGACTGAGGAATGATAGAAGTGTTTTCGAATTGAATGTTTCCTCAAACTAGAGATAGAAAACAAGCGTAAACAATATTACATAATAATAACACCAAAGAACAAATCTATATACAGTGTATCCATAAAGTTCGTGTGTCTGTCTCTTTGTGTGATACTATTTCACTCAAGATCTATCCAACTAGATTTCACCTAATTTGGCGTATACATTGTACAATGTATGAGATAGGTTCTTAACGTAAAAAATCGATAATTTTTAAAAATTCAATAATCAATAACGCCAATCAATAATCGATAAATTCAACTTTTTTCCACCGATTTTGTTCAAATTCGGTACGTAGGTTACTTACATCACGAGGAGCTCAACGATACCACATTTTTATTTTTTTGCCCGTGCGTTTAGCAAAAAAAAAAAACCGCGAAAAACTAAACCTCGATTTCAACACAAATCGATTTCAAAACAAATTTTAAACTAAAGTAATTCAGTTTCAAGCAACCTGATACAAAAGTCACTCAATTATAGCCAACAATAAGTTGATTGTTTAACAGTCATTTAACTTGATAATTGAGTCTGCCCATATAGTGTAAATCCGCGTAAATAGCGAAAAATGGCGATTTTTACTGGATTCCTTCTAATTTTTCGTTGATCTTTCAACCAAATTTCATCAAAGTTAACAATTGCCTTATAAATGTATTCTCTTTTACATCCCTGCTAGCACATTGACAAATTAAATTTTTAAAAATTCCAAAATATTTGTGATCTGGAGTGGATCTTCATGTTGCATGATTTACCCCTCCATGTCCTCGGATAATAACGATCTAATAAATACTGACTACTTCTGTTATATCAGTAACTGCATTAATTCAAAATGTTTTTCTACTGAAAGTCCTTTAAATTAATTGAAGAAGATAGACTCTGTTACATCTAGATGCTGTTTTTGTTCCATTCTAATTGAACGCTTTTTTCTGACCGAGTAGCTTGGCAGGGCTGCTAGTAGTATTTAAATTATATATATATATATATATATATATATATATATATATATATATATATATATATATATAGGCTAACTACATTTCAGTTTAACATAGATGTCTGGTAGGACTTAATGTAAATTGAGTGCAATTACTTCAAAAGAAATTCAGAATTAGCCTTCTTCAGTACTGAGAACATGTGTCGCTTGTAAAACTGGGCAACTTTCTTGTTCTATAATAAATGTTCAGCTCTATTCGCGCATTTATGCAGACTGTTCAACAAACGACCAGAATATATATATATATATATATATATATATATATATATATATATATATATATATATATATGAAAAAAAAAATAATTTAAAATAATTTAAGTAATTCTATTGCATTTACTTGATTTAAAAAGAAATATAGTCTGTTAGTAATTAAGAGTAAAAATATTTTAAAATTGTAGTTATATATAACGTATTCTAACCCAAACACCTCTTTTAGAAAGAATACAAGTACGAAAAAAATGCCGAAAAAAAAAACAGTGCCGAAAATATTTGTTGTTAATAACAAAAAATACCCAGACGACATGAGTCTAATTTCTCTGTATCCTTGGAAACGGAAAATTATAAATTTATATGTGAGTTTAAAACTCAGTAAATTTTAAAATAAGTTATTCCAAAATTCACATGGAGATGAAATAGAACTAATGCCTTTAATTTAATTATATAATTAAATTTGAAATATTTAGCTTCAGTTTTTGAAACATGGTTATTAGTGTCTAGCGAATAAAACGTATTTTAAACCAGTTAATTCTTCGGGTGGTTGGAATGTCGACCTGAACCCTTTACTTCGCTCGCTGGGGTAGATTATTCTAGTTCCACGTGCTAAGTTTAATGGATATCAGTTATCAGTTATCTCCTTTTAATTCCTCTCTCTAAGTTCTCCACTGCAATATGAACTCTGGTAAAAACATGGAATGATAACAGCAAAAATTGCATTATGAGCACTGGAAAAAATGGTTGTTGAAGACATTAGGTTTATAACACTCAGAAATTCCTACACGGGTGTCCTCAAGGACCCATGGCACAATGGATAAAGGCGTTGGTTAGATCCAGTGACAAAACTCAAAGAGTGTGAGTTTAATGCCGGTTAAGGCAGTGGAGAAATTTCAGAGGAAAATTAACAGGCGATAACTGATAACTGGCATCCATTAAACATGGCACGTAGAACAGTCTACCCCAGCGAGCGAAAAAATGATTGCTGAAAACATTAAGTTTATAAGGGTTCAGTTCGTCATTCCAACCAAGAAGAAGGCCGGAGCGTACAACGACCGAAACATTGTAATAAATATAGCGACAAAGATGAGGAAAATGGTCCGAATAATTTAAATAGTGTACATAATACCTCATCTCAGATAGACAGATACTATTTTCAATAAACAAATATTGAAATGAGAAAACTTTAAATTTAGATTTAGTAATTTAATCACTAGAAATTCAGTGGTAATTATTAATCCTTTTTCTACCTAATAATACTGCTAATGAAAATACTTAAAGTATTGCTTGTTACTATTTTTACTTGTACTTTTTCGGTGAAATTTCCGTTCGGCCAAATGTCCAGTGACAGCGCATGCTTACAGCATCTGATATTCCCAAACGATCTTGGTACTAACCCTACCCGACGTGGTTTATTCTATATTTAATTACTAAAATACCTTTTGTTTAAAGAGTTATGAAAATGAACTCATTTAAAAATAGAGTCAGCATATATATATATATATATATATATATATATATATATATTTTTAAATAATTTATTATTTTTTAAATATAATTATATATTTATATATATATATATATATATATATATATATATAAAATATATATATAAATATATATGTATATAAATATATATATACGGCAAAAATCTTATGCTTTCAAAAAATCTTATACTATATATATATATATATATATATATATATATAACAGTGTAAACCAGATATAAGAGAAACCCGGATATTAGAGATTTTCTCTGGTCCGAAAGTATTCCCATACTTACCTAAACAAAATAGACCAAACCGGATATAAGAGAAACCCGGATATAAGAGAAATCCGGATATAAGAGACTTCTTCTCCGGTCCCGACAACTCACTTATATCCGGGTTACACTGTATATATATAGCATAAGATGCCCATTCCCATAAAGAAAAGCTGTCAAAAATTAAAATCAAATATCAGAAGTAGAATACAAACACAAAGCTATTCAGTAATTTAAACCAACTTCGATTTTATTAGGTAGCTACGAGACTTTGCAATAGGTTGCGGTCAGTAAATTTAAACATTTCCAGCTCATTTACAACAAGCAAATCTCCTATCCCAAATTTGGAAACCAAGTGACTAGAGATGAAACAAAAACTCAACAATTGAAACATGATAGCTTCTTGAATTTAATTAATTTGTACTCACATTTTTCATGTAAACTGTTAGTAACAACTGTAATTATCTCTACCAGATCCAGGTCCACTTCTCTGAACTAAGAAAGCTGTTTACTCTGACCCACTCATTTGCTAAAGTCCCGTACACACCTACTGTGGTGTACCGGGCTACAACTCCGACACACTAGGCACTGGTTTCTATAGAAAATATATTATCACGAAATGGAGTTGCTAGCTCCATGCCGAAACGGTTTTTGAATTCAGAGTCGTCATTCTCCTAGACTAGTTGCCACCCAAGGCCACGTCTGCCATCTTATTTGACTCCGTATTTACTATAAGCTGACACATAAACCTTTGTTGTTAAAAGCTAAATAAATTTCGGTTTTAAATGTAAAATTCTCGATGTGGATTTAGTAAATATTAAACACGTCAAGTACATCGGCGTTATAACAGATTTAGAATAGGAGAAAAGGAAATTCAACATAGAATAAGTTTCGCCAGAGGTAGTTTCTCCCAACACCGCAAATTGCTACAAAACCAAAACATCATCCTGAAAACTGGAGTCATGTTCTTAAATAGACTCGTCAGATCGAGGCTTTCCTATAGATGCAATGCATGACGTCAAACCTGTTCAGAAATATCTAAACTCTCAGGTATGTAAAACCACGTTTTAAGATCAATAGTAAAAAATGTCTTTAGGCGACTGAAGCCTGTGGGCCTTGCCAAAATCCACTCTTCTTTGAACATTGTTGGCTGGCGCTACAGAATCACCAAAAAACTGTACCAAATAAAAGAAATCACATCACTTGATGACTACCAACAGCAGCGGTAACTAAAGTGGATAGCACATGTTACTCAAAGAGGAATAATGACATCAAAATGCCGACTTTACACAATATTTCAGAAAAAAATGTTAGGAAGGAAACGCCTATCGATAGTGGAAAGAGTGATAACAGCTACTGGACTTAATATTGTTGTCCCAAAAGCCAAGCAAAATATTAAGAAGCAAACATTTCGTTAGAAACTAAGGGGTTAGAATTGAACTGTTATGTATTATTATTCTTCCTATATGGCGGTGAATGCTCGACAATCTCCTCACAGATGAAGAAGAGACTTGAAGCAACAGAAATGAAGATGCTGCACCAAAGGTAGTTTCTCTCAACACCGCCAATTGCTACAAAACCAAAACATCAACCTGAAAACTTGAATCATTTTCTTAAATAGGCTTGTCAGATGGAGATTTTCATATGGATGTTATGCATGGCGTCAAATCCATTCAGAAATATTCAAATTGTATACAACCGCTTTCTAAGATCAATGCCTAAAAAAGTCTTTTAACCCGAGGATCTTGGTAAAATCATCCTTCTTTGAAAAATTCGAACTGCTGCTACAGATTCATAAAATGAACTGTGTCAAATATCAGGAATCACATCACTTGAGGATTACCAACAGAAGCAACAATTAAAATAAGCAGCATATGTAATTCGAGAGAAAAGTTCATAAACAAGATGTTGACATTTCACACTATTTCAAATAAAAGGTTAGGAAGGAAAGTTCGATCAATACTGCTCGTCCAATGAATATCAAATGTTTTCTTTTGTGGTTGTTACTAAGGAAAAGGAATCCTATTTTAAACACGTTTACAATCCAGAATTTCAACTTTCATAAACCTATTTAAATAAAAATTTAAAACTATATGTAAAATTTTAACCGTAATGCAAGTAGCATTTAATTAATGTCATTTTCGCTTTTTTTAACACACGAAACAAACATTGTGTTGTTGAACAGTGAAACAGATGTTTGTTTTTTTTTGTGGGATTTATCTTATTGTTTGGTACGTATTGATTGTATTTATTCTAGGCTTACATCTGATTGTTGACATTATCGTTTGGTTGCGTATATAAAATATCATTTGTACTAGTGTGAGTAGATATCATTTACATAAGCACTTTATTAAACACTTCAAATACCTCGACGTGTGCATCAGTTATAACAAATTTGGAATAGAAGAAGAAAAAGAAACTGAATATAGAATAGGCTGCACCAGAATTAGTTTCTCTCAACACCTCAAATTGCTACAATACTGAAACAACAACCTGCAAACTAAAGTCATGTTTTTAAACAGCCTCGTCAGATCGTGACTGTCATATGGATATCACGAATGGTGTTAAACGCATTTTGAAATATATATACTGTCAATGATCAATGGTTAAAATGACTTTGAGCGATTGAAGTTTTCAACTTGACAAAGGCGATTCTTCTTCAAACATTGTGGACTGGCGCTACAGAATCACAAAGAACTCTACTGATATATTCCGGAAAGGGATATATTTGTTTGCAGTAGCAAAGTGGTTGTTGACTATTGTAACTGAGCAGGACAATCTAGCAGGTAACCGTAATGGACTGGTCCTCGTCGTAGTGGTAGGCAATAGGCGTAGGCAATAGGCAATAGGCGTCGTCCTGTACCTCCACATCAGTCTGTATTTATGGCTGACACCAGGCAATCACATTAATGTGAGGGGGGCCCAGGTGTATGCATATTAATTGCATCATCTACAAAATAGCAGAAACCACATCACTTGAGGATTACTAATAGCAGCAATAACCAAAATAGATAGCACATGTAAGTCTAAGAGAAAGTAATGATATAATCAAGACATTATGTTGACATTCCACAAAACTTCAAATAAAAGGTTAAGAAGGAAACCCCCATCAATACTGGAAAGACTGATAAAAGTTATTGAAAAATGCGTCCCTGGATAATTGCGTATCTCAGGTATATTTTCAAGTTAGCATACTTTTTTTCACAAGAGCTGTTAATTGCAAACAAACTGTTTTTTTTAATTATCTTAAACAAGTAAAATTAACATAAATTTTTAAAGAAAAAAACAACACTATTTTAAATGGTTATTTAATATAGAAACTTGCATACCAATACCCGTTAATGGGTAAGACGATAAACTACATCTAGCAGCAAGGCCTCTGATCAGGAGGTTTTGAGAAGCGGGAACCAGCTCTTAATAGTTGGTGTTCTCAGGTTCACCCTGATCCGGGGTGGTAGCACCTGTTAGAGTCCCAGCTACGGGCAAATAGTGAACTATTACCAACAATACTTTTAAAAATAAATATTACCACCAATACAATTTTGAAGGAAAAATATTACGAGAAATAGATTTTTTACAAAACAAAATATTACCCGTAATAAAAAAAAAAATTGTCGGCATTCAATAACCCACTGAGGTTGATATGCCGTAAAACAAAATAAACCAAACCAATCTAAACCAAAGAATACATATTCTATTCATGCGAATCTATCCTAAAATATGGTGTCGGCATTAAATAACCTATTGAGGTTGATATGCTGTCAAACAAAATAAACCAAAACAATCTAAACCAAAGAATACATATTCTATTCATACGAATCTATCCTAAAAATGATGTCGGCATTAAATAACCCATTGAGGTTGATATGCCGTAAAACAAAATAAACCAAACCAATCTAAACCGAAGAATACATATTCTATTCATACGAATCTATCCTAAAATATGTTGTCGGCATTAAATAACCCATTGAGGTTGATATGCTGTAAAACAAAATAAACCAAACCATACCAATGCCTTTAATTACTTACTTAGTTACCATGAATAGAAAAAAAGAGAAAAATTTCTTTTTTTAAAGAAATAGTAAATTTAGCTAGCAGTTTCATTCACTCCAGCAGTGCGTACCACAAACATCAAATAGATTCTAGATTTTATAGATTATATTTTAATTTGGGACCCATGGCTAATTCCCGAAAATCAAGCACTGGTGGAAAAATATTTGCGAACGTGGAAAATTACAGCTACCGCTATCGTAAGAAAAACGCCGATGTAACAAAAAAATTATCTTGGCAATGAGTTGAGCGATCTTGCAACACTGTTAATCTCTATTTGCATTTTAAACAAACATAAGCTTTAATTTCTTTTTTAAATTCATTCCTTTTTTTACAAATTTATGATTACTACCTACGCCTTTTTCAAAATTTATGGTAATTGCCTTTAAAATCTTCAAAACATTATCAGATCTACACAGTTATCCAGGGACACATCTGTCTAAGGACGCAAATGTCCAGAGACGCAATTGTCTTGTACGCAACTGTCCGGGACACAGATGTCCAGTACGCAATTATCCTAGAACCCTATTTTCGAACTACCAGACACGAGAAACTTGTTTTTCCTGAAGAATTGCTTTAACCCTAAAATACTAACCATTAATTAAAGTTAAACCACTTCTAACCATGGGTATATCATACCCGATTTTGAAAATATCAAAAAAAATAAAATAAAATAATCTTTGTACTTTGATTTAACATTAATAGGAACTGAAAAGCATATTATTTAGGTAAGAAAATCAAGTACTGAAAATTGTAATTAAAAATAGAAAAAATTGCGCTGGGTACTATATACCCATGGTTATTGTTTTAGGGTTAAGAAAAGTTTTATAAATTTCAACTGACGATAACACTGGCTAGACGGTTAATAAATGATAAATGTTTCCTCATAAGGAAACAGCTAATATTACTATTAACATACGAGTGACTATTTAAAAATGCCTGTATATATTAATACACACACACACACACACACACACACACATATATATATATATATATATATATATATATATATATATATAGCACTCCGCAACTGCATAAATGCATGCATACATGTACAATGTAATTACAGATATCATCATCAATGTCAGGACCGGGCGTGTGCATCTTTGCACCTCACTAATTCCTTCTGTCTAGGTTAAAAGCCTTGGGTAAGTAGACGTGGCGCAACCTATTCCTCTTCAGGTCAAGCCATTGCCACTTGTAGTGTTGCTTTGGCCACGATGATTCTATCAGGAGTGGAAGAGGCAATCCATTGGCTTCAGTCTTAGAAGCCCTACACCCAGCCAAGACACATCATCAGCGCACTGGCTGCATACACAATCTAGACAAGTGTGCTAAATGGCAGTTGACCCTAAAAGATACTTCATCCTCCCCTTTTAGATGTGTTGTTTTCCCTTAATTCTGCTGGCTCTCTAGCCACCCATCCCACCAGGAAAGCTTGGTGGAGAAACCAGTTTAGTCGCCGATGACTTTGAACACGAGGTAGGTAGTATTCGGTTACTTGAAAGCACTAGCACATGGAGAGACCTAACATAAAATTACGCACATTTTTAAAGTATATATAATATTGGGTTGGTGCATAATTACCAAACGTTTTTGTAAGCGACTTATTTATTAATAAAAATTGTTTTTTATATTTTTTTTAATAAAAATATTATTTTATTGTCAGGTCACTAAAATACGTGACGTTAATCATACTCATTTAAAAATGTTATTGTTGAATTGTTACATTTCTTTTTTCATAATAAATATTGTTTAAAAACTCCTGATAATTATGAACCAATACTTTTTCCATATTTTTGCTACACGAGTTCCTGGTCTCGCGACCTTCATCATTCAAAAAAAATTGGGCTACTACTAAACACAAAAGACAATGCATAAACATCGGAAAACATAAGGAAAATTTAATACTTTTAATAATATGTGGAAATAAGCACTCTTTGCCTGATGAAGGTCGCGGGACCGGAAAGCCGTGTAGCAAAAATATGGAAAATAAAGTATAATATATATTTTAAAAATACACATTATAAACAAAAACTATATATATTCAGGGATGTGTTGTTGAAAAACTACAGAACTTTCCCGTTTATGATAATTTTTTTCTTGGTTTCTCGCAAGTTTTTTTAATGTTTGGATCTAGGTACTTTAAGGAGGTCCCCAGTCGATGGGTTTCTGCCGAGCACTTTCGGTTGTCCTCAACCGTCATCATGCCGCTTGCTTTGGTTTGAAAATATGTTATTGGTTGTTTTAGTTTTATAGATAATATTAGAGGATATTATTGGGTTAGTTCATTATTGGTAATGAGTGAATTGATGTTTATTATTGGAGGATTAGTTATTAAATATGTTTAATATGTATAAAATGCTATTTTATTTATGTTGGGTTTTTGATTTTTGATGAGGATCGCTTCCAGAATTTGTAGTCGTTTTTTTGCAGTTGTTTTTATAGAGGATTTCGGTATTGTTAATTAAGATATTTCTTATGTCGGATGATTTTAATGGGTTACTGGTGCTGCTGTGTACTGTTACAAGATGATTTCTTATGGCGTTAGTGTCATTAAGGTGATACCTGAGCCTACGTGATAGAGTTGCGGTTGTGTGTCGGGTGCGGTTCCTCTCTTCTCTTTATATATATATATATATATATATATATATATATATATATATATATATATATATATGTAATCCGGATATAAGAGACCCGGATATAAGAGAGATTTTCTCTGGTCCCAAATTAGAGCCTGTGTTAATGTATATAAAATAGACCAAACCCTGATATAAGAGAAAACCCGGATATAAGAGACTTCTTCTCCGGTCCCGACAACTCTCTTATATCCGGGTTACACTATATATATATATATATATATATATATATATATATATATATATTTACATACGCTGTATCTCTGATATTAAGTACTTTATCCCATAAATATAGCACACCTTAAAACTATATTTCTCCATATATATATATATATATATATATATATATATATATATATATATATACTCACACAAAGATCATGAAGCTGAAAAGTTCCGTAGTTTTCAACAACGCATGCCTGAAAAACGATATGCCGCCAAAATACGCGCGCACACACACACACACACATGAGTACTTTGTAATTACATAGATTGTAGTATATATTTTTCCATTCGAACGCGTCTTACTTCTAATAAAAATTATATATTTTCATTCCTTAGTTTTATGACAAATAGGATTTTGAGTAACAAAGTCTTCGGCCACACTTGTCATTTTTACAGACAGAGATTATATGGTCTAACAATTGCTTAACTTGTGTCGGGAATATCTCAAGCACATTAGCAAACGAGTAACATTTTCGAAGTGCGTCGTCCTAAAACCCCGGCATAAAATCTACGAACATAAAATCTTGGCACGCTTTGGATTCGGCATGCGTAAGCCAAGGCTTAAAAATAGATCGTTTCAATCTCGACATGCGCCGATACTACCCCAAGCACAAAAAGCCGACGGTCGCTCGACTCCGGGGCACAGCGTTCTTTATAATCTAGCCGACTGGGTGTGTGTGCGGGAAGTGTAGAGAAAAGAGAGAGTGGGAGGCAGTGAATGAGAGACGGAGATTGGTTTAGAATAAGTAAAAATGGGAGTGAATTACAAAGAGTACAGGGAAGAGAGAGGGGGTTCGAACTTCTGGACAATTCGACTGGCTGGACATCAGTGACTAAGCGAGAGAGAGAGAGAGTATATATATATATATATATATATATATATATATATATATGTAGAGAGATAGAGAAAGACAGAGAGATAGAGAGAAAGAGAATATTTGGAGGTTAAGTAAACATGATAATGATTATGAGAGCCCATGAGAGTACCACACGACACAGTGCGACGTCAAGGAATTGTTCACAATTAATGCTGTGCATGTTTTGAAGGGGGGGGATAGAAAGAGAATGAATCAATGAGAAAGAGCGACACACACACACACACACACACACACACACACACACACATATATATATATATATATATATATAATTTTTTTATATGCGCAGTACTTAGTAGAAAGCGCTCAATATCTCAATATCAGTGATAGAGCTAACATATCGATTGATCCATAGAGATAACCATATAACTGAATATATATATATATATATATATATATATATATATATATATATATATATATATATATATATATATATATATATATATATATATATATATATATATATATATATATATGTAATGGATTAGATCCAACAAATATTTTAATATATTTTGTGTTTATATATTATTTTTATGGATATAACTTATTAAAGTAAAACTGTATTCCTCTGTGTCTGACTCGGTTAACAGCATATCAGCCTAAATGTTAAAGTGGTCATATATGTGATACAGTTTCGATTCCTGTTGGAGGGAGCATATTTTCTGAGAAATGTTTCGTACATTCAGGTCGGTAAATTTATTTAATACTGTTTAAATAAAAACAGAGCCTTTACTCAAATAAGTTGTCTCCATCATAATAACGTATAAACAGAAAACATATTAAAATATATTTAATCCATTACATATAATAGGTTGTCATTGTTTACATTAGGTTACGTTTCGGAAAGATCGTCCAATGTCTGTGTCTACAAGCAGTAATTTGATTTTTGCCAAACCGGATGTCCTATGTGGCTGAATCGGTTGGGATACAGGTTCGATTCCTGTTGGCGGAAGCATATTTTCTGCGAAATTTCTCGAAAATTCACACCGGTAAATGTAATTAATACTGTTTAATTAAAAACAAAGCAGTTAAAAGATAAGTTGTCTCCATAAAAATAATGTATATCGGAATTAATCCATTATTTATATTTTTTTTTTATTTTATATATATATATATATATATATATATATATATATATATATATATATATATATATAAAAGTGAACATATGCAATCGTCAGGCCGACAGTCTGTTTGCATATATATGCAATCGAAACAGACCGTTGCATATAGCATTGACATTATGTTCACTTTTATATTTACACACGCTCTATCTCTGATATTGAGCACTTTATCCCATAAATATAGCACACCTTAAGACTATATTTCTTTATATATATATATATATATATATATATATATATATATATATAATGAATTTACTAATTTAAACGTATGGCCCTATCGCTACACAAGAATTACCATGTTTCAAAAACAGAATCTAAAACTTTAAATCTAATTATAGAATTACACTAAAATTTCTAGTACTGTTTGATTTTCAAGCGATTTTTGGAATAACTGATTTTGAAATATACTGAGTTTATAAGTAGATACATTCTTGATATTAGTTGCTAAGGTTACGGGGAAATTCAATAATTTTTAAAGGTGTGGTAGGGTATTCATTTTCATAGATAACCTGTGTATCAAAATATGAGTTACTTTCCAAATAAGGTTACGTTAAGGTAGGGTTGGGGTGTCTGTTCAACAAATGATGACGTGGCAGGTTAATTTTTTATCTTTTTATGTGTGTATTGGGACCTTTTTATAATGTTGTTTCCTGGTGTAATCAACATCTGTCCATTAACTATATATATATATATATATATATATATATATATATATATATATATATATATATATATATATATATATATATATATATATATATATATTTATTTTCTTTTTTCTGTAGTTTACTGCTACCAGCAAGCAGAAATATTTCTCCTCCCGATGATGGCCATTTTTTGGCCGAAAACTAGTCGAGGAATCTAAATGAAATAATAATAATAAAAAAAGGAAAGAATATTAATCTACAACCCAGTGTGTCTGAAGATTTCAATTTTTAATATTTTGTTATTGTTCAATATATATATATATATATATATATATATATATATATATATATATATTATAATTTTAGTAATTTAAAAATATGGTCACATCACTGCACAGGAATTACCATGTTTCAAAAACAGGAACTAAGGCTTTAAAATTAATTATACAATTAAATTAAATTAAAAGCCGTAGTGCTGTTTCATTTTCAAGCGATTTTTAGAATAACTTAAATGTAAATTTACTGAGTTTATAAGCAGATACATACTTGATATACTATGCTATTTTGATAAGGGGTGGTAGGGTGTTCATTTTCATAGGCAACTCGTAAGTGAAAGCGTGAATAAATTAGAAAGAATTGAAAATGTGTCCATGTGAGAGATCTACACAAATAGTTGGGAGAATATGGACTTCTTTATAATTCAGCTGCCTGGGTGCGTGTGTGTGTGTGTGTGTGTGTGTGTGTGTGTGTGTGTGTGTGAGAGAGAGAGGTAGAGATACACTGAGAGGAACTGAGTTGTATAGTATGTAAGAATGGGGCATTTAGAGAGAATAAAAGAGAGAGAATGAGAGCTCTTTACGGCTCAGTGGGAGTGTAAGGTTCTCCTTTATAATTAAGCTGCTTGGTGTTCCTGCGTGTGTACATGGGTGGGTGTGTTCGGGTATTTGAGAGAGAGATAGAGATAGAGAGAGAGAGAGAGAGAGAGGAGAATTCGTATATGAAGCAATGAGTAAAAGAGGAGAATTAAAATGAGCAGTAAAGACCTAGAGGGGGGGGAAGGCATGTGAGAAATGGAGAGCGCGTGAGTGAAAGAGCACGTGAAAGAGAGTTATGAGAGAGAAGATCGTATAGGGAGTGAGAAAGAGATAATATGAGTGAGAGGAGGTTGAAAGCGGGAGTTCCAATTTCCCTACCGAATCTACGCTGGTAAAGACAGGCAGGTCAGGCGGGTCATATTTCGTTTCTGGTTGGCAGTAACGAGCCATTCTTTCTCCCCAATGTCCTCCATCCCTCAACGCCGGACACAAAGGCGGCAGATGTGTTTTGCAGACGTGGATACGCCCCCAGGTTCATGACACCACCAAACTTCATTCATCATTCTACGTAGCAAATTTCGAGTTAATTTTCCATGCACAGCGTCAATGGTCGATCCAAGAATTTCAGGAAATAAGGCACGATTAGTACTTAAAGTTTATAGAAAGGAGGTTATGGAATTATTCAAAGTCGTCCATGCTTAATGAGAGAATCACCTGGCATGAATCGATTTAGTGAAAGAAGCGAAATGAATGAGCTTGCATGTGTTAGGTGTAGAATTGCCAGTGAGGGGATTACCCACGTTGTCTGCCAATGCGCCACTAAGTGGCGCTGCTGTTGCTTTGCAACTCAGACCATACACTAGGTTCGTTGACAGAGTGCAGTTTCATTCAGTCAAACGCTTGTGGTATAAAAATTATCTTTCGGTCAGATCGAGTGAAGAACAAAACAATTTCTGGCAGTAAACCCGATTTTATTGTTAGGTAGCAACTTACTGCTATGGAGCAAAGGTGAGTTCAGTTGTAAGTGCGGGGGGTAGTGCGCAGTTCACTGGCCGTCATCTATGTCTTTCTGCGTGGCCCGTTCGTTCCTTCTGTGCGACATAGTCAGTTTTATAGATAACAGTTTTCGTTGTCTTGTCATCTTCGTCTAAAATTAATTAATCTTCCTTCTGTCACTTTCATTCAGTCTGAGCCTTTTTCTCTTGTAATTTGAAGCTGATTCCAATTATTGATAACCATTAGTCGAATGTTCCGTATCGAGTTGTGCGAGAGGTCACTCTGTTTTTAAATTTAACTCATTGCTACACTGCTTAAGGGCCATAAAAGAAGTAACGACTTCCCCTTCCTCTTTCTTTCTTTTGCTCCAAGATGTAGAAATGTTGGCACACGAGACTTGGTTCCCACTAGGAAAGATATCTTTTACCCGGGCGAGTGAAGTTTTACATACGCACGTATGTAACAAATATACAATTGTTATGGTCCAAGTTCCTTGTACCACGGTGATGGTCCAAGGTTAGAACCAATGAAAGAATAACACGAACACAGGTATGGAATACAAAGATATATTACAACAGAAATATAATACAAAGAAGTAGAAGTATTAGTAATGACTATCAGATTTGGTTAGAGTGAAATATGCTGTTTCGACAAGTATCACTATTCCAATGTCTTTACAATATGCTCTCAATTATCTCTCCTCGTCTTACAATATGCTTATACCTCTTGAGAGGCGCAGTATTTATAATGTCAGGAATAGTCCATTATTATTATTATGGGTAAGTTCCCATGACAACAATCAGACTCAAATATTTTCAAACAGATAAGTTTAATGCTTTTACTTTTTTTTCAGCAGTGCTTATACCCTTGCATTTCTCTCTTTTTTATCCTTTATTATTTTGTACAAAAGTATGATAAAATATCTCTTCATAATCTTAACCTTGTTTTTTTTCCAGTTCCTATCCGACGAACGCAGGTGTTCCCCAAGGCTTTATCCTAGGCCCTACTCTGTTCCTTATCTTCATTAACGATCTTCCTGATGTCATAGGTTCCCAAGTAGGCATCTGTGCGGACGACACTACTATTTACTCCTGCCTCAAAAACAAATCTAGTGTCACAGACAAAACTAACATGGCCTTTTGTCTCGAAAAGGACCTCCAATCGCTTATGGACTGGGGCAGGAATTGGATGGTTAACTTTAATGGCTCAAAAACAAAACTGCTCTCTATTACTAACCACAGAGAACCATCCTTGCCTCCCATTAGAATGTCTGACGCTCAACTCCACTCCACGAGAGCATCTATTTGCGACTGCTCGGTCTCATATTGTCAGCTGACCTGAGATGGAACAAATACATTGAGTCAATTGCTTCATCCACCGCAAGGAAAGTCGGCTTCCTGTGCCGCGCCAGGAAATTTTTCTCGCTGGAGTCAGTCCTTCAAATCTACAAATCAACCATTCGCTCTTGCATGGGGTATTGCTGCCATATATGGTCTGGAGACCCTTTTGTTTGTTTCAAGGTCCTTGATAAAAACCAAAGACGGATATACAATGTAATTGGCCCTGATCTGGCATCTCGCCTGCAAACGCTCTCTCACAGACATGCCGTTGCCTCACTCTGTCTTTTTTACAGATACTTTCACGGTAACTGCTCCAATGAGCTGTTTTCTCTCGTTCCCAAACTTCATGAATCTAAGCGTTCTACTAGGCTGGCATCTCGCTCTCACCCTTTCAATGTCAAAACTGTTAAATGTAGCCGTCTCTTCTACTCCAATAGCTTCATCTCTCGCATTTCTCGCTTGTGAAACCCCCTCCCCTTTTCCTGTTTTTTCTGATAGCTATACTCTCCAATTATTCGAATGTAATGTCAATCAACGTCACCAGATGCCCTGATCTATCCCCTACCCTTCTCTTCATCTTTTCCTCTATCACTCCTATTTGCTCTCGCTCCAACTCTCTGTAACCCCTTGCCTGCTAGTGGCTTCCCGCCTTGCTTGGGGTTGAATGCTTAAAAAAACAAACAAACAAAGGACTAGGACTAATTCCGCACAAGGTGAGTTCTGCATGACAAAAGGCCTCAGTTTACCTCTTCACATACGCCATATTTAAAATCGATTTCACTCCATGCAAAACACTAAAGTGACGAAGACCTAAGAGGTTTACTGGATGTGGAAGAATTAGGAACAGAAATGTTACTAATGCGAGGGGAAACAAAAGAATAAACAGGTAGACGGTAGATTGCGATTGACATTGCATTTAAATTTTTGGAGATTAACGTTGACTGGAAAACAAGAAACCAGAAGGGAGTTCCACAAACGAGAAATCCAAGATAATAAACTGTTAGCGTAGAATTTACGATTGCATCTAACTAGCTAAAGTCACAATTGATCAGATCTCAACGCAACGTACTTTGCTTAGAATTAAAAAAAAACAAATCACTAGGTACCATTGCGAAGAGCTTATTCGAACAATTGTCATGAAAAATATTATAGAAAATACAACATGGAGGCAACCTTACAGCTGTAGAAAAATGACTGAAACCGAGCTGCCAGATCAGGACCGATAATATTGTTGATTCTTATTTGGATTTTATCAAGGTGCTCAAGGTAAATAGCAAGAGAACTGGACCTTATGTAGCAGCAATATTTTAAGCATAGGTGAAAGGACAGACACACACACACACACACACACACACACACACACACACACACACACACACACATATATATATATATATATATATATATATATGTATATATATAGATTCTGAGAGAAAAAAAATTGTCTCGCACGACACAGTGAACCAACTTTTCTAGCAGCTGACCTAGTAATAGATTCAATATAGTCTTTCCACTTCTTATCAGCTGAGAAAGTTAACCCGAAAAGAGGGATCGAATCACTTCTCTGAAAGTCATCACCAGCCATCACAATCGTCTCGCACGACACAGTGAATCAACTTTCCTAGCAGCTGACCTAGCAATAGATTCAATATAATCTTTCCACTTTATATCAGCTGAGAATTTTAACCCGAGAAGGTGGATCGAATCATTTCCCTGGAAGTTATCACCAGCCATGTTAATCGAAGCTAGAGATGTGTCTCTCAGATGATTAATGGAGAGAAGTTTAGTTTCGGAGGAGTTAAAATTAACAAACCATTTTTGCTCTAGTTAACAAAAGAATAGAAATCGTTGTAGACATCGGCTGCCATTTTGACCTTATCGAACTGACCAGACTTACTATCGAGTCAGGAACATTATCATTTTGCTTTCAAAGAGATGACGAATTTAAAGTATTAGTTTCAGTTTTCGCGGCCTGATGAGTAGATGCCTGGATTGGTTTAATATTGTCATTGTTAGCAAACTTATTTCACCTTTGACGTTCCAGGATATTTGTCTGTGTACTATTCACACGCTCATTCTTATTTTCAGATTTATAAAAACTCAGCTTATTTGGCAAATAAAATGTGATATTAAACAGTATTTCACCTGATAAAAAATGTGATGCACAGAATAAGTTATTTACACTACACTCTCGGCAATACACATGATGCAAAGTTTATAATCACTTCAATAAATTAGAAAAAATGGGTGTCTTTCATTTGAGACCTTATATTATGAGTCAAGCGTCCTGTGGTCATAAATGATGCAAAAATATTACATTAGGCCGTTCCCCACACGTCCTGCTCAATAGTAGGATCTTTTCTTAAGCGTCCTTAATTTACCACTCTTTTAAAATCATAATGTACGGACGTGGAAATCACGTGTCCTTTGCATCATGTCATCAGCCACAGAGGACTTCCGGTTTACTCAAATAAGTTTTATCCATAAATATAACGTATGAACAGAAAATATATTAAAATGTTTGTCGGATTTAATCCATTACATAATATCAAGACTCTCCCAACAAATTCTGTCTTTACGGTGACTGGCGTGTTTAAGAAAAAATAAATACGCAAAAATTCGACTTTTTCTCCGCCGGACGTCGATAGCCTAGGGTTAGAATCGGTAGGGTTTTGGTCCCGGTTAAAGCGATCGGATGTCAAGCCACACTGAAGAGCTGTGATAGAGCGAAGCAATCTGTCTATGGATGACGGTATATATATATATATATATATATATATATATATATATATATATATATATATATATATATATATATGCCGTCAATGATCAGAAAATTACCTGCTTTTCCCATAATTTATTCTTTTGTTAACTGTTTTTTGTAACTATCTAATTTATTGAAGAAGAAGCCTTAGGACAGAAAAAATATTTGACAAGCTATTTCTTCAGACGATTTCAAACAGTAAATGGCCTCAGTGCCTTTATGAACGTCTAGAAATTGTCTTGAATCTAACTAAATATAAAAACTTTCTAGGCCAAGGATTTTCGTCTCAGACTCCCGAAGACGGCAGCAGCTTACAATGGCTGAAAAGAACCAAGAAGAGAATGCTAGACCAAAGTTTCTTGTCGGCCACTAAGGATATTCCCCCATCCAACTCCCCAGATCAGGTTCTGTCATCAACTTGCTTAAAACCACTAGGCGTTGTTTTCCCTTGCCTCGCTTTCCCTCTATTCGACACGTGAGTATTAGATTCTACAAGCCCCCCTTCCTCATTATGTGTCCAAGGAACTTCAGCTGCCTCTTCCTGATGTTAAGTATAATCCTCCTCCTTGTTTGCATCCTCGCTAAGACTCGCTTAAACGTTCATTCCATGATATCCTCAGCATCTTTCTGTAGAACCACATCTCCGTCGCCACGGATTTCTTCTTGATCTTTGAGGAAATCGTCCAACATTCGCTGCCGTAAAAAAGGACAGATGTCACATAACAGCTTTTCTTTGTTTCCAAAGAAATCCTCCTCTCTCGCCATATTCTGCCCAGCTTTTGGAATGCGTCCTTGACCATCCCAGTACGACGTCTACGGATCTCAGTGTCGCATTTACCGTTCTCTGTCAGAACGCTTCCCAGTTATTTAAACTTCCGAGTTTGCTTGATTCTAGTGTTCCGACCTGCAAATCGCATTTCGGGCTTATCCTTTTACTGATGACCATGGATTCTGTCTTCTTGCAATTCATGCTTAGTCATTTCTGCGAATTTCATTTATTCATTATTCAATTCACTGCCAGCCTTTTCTGGACAATGATTAGTTTTACTGTCTCCACCACGATTTAAACCATATATTGAATCACTGTTCTATTTAATATTCTAGAAAGAAAAGGCGGGGGAAATCTTGTAATTTCTCGCCAGTTTTTAAATTAGAAATTATAACCTCTCGACGAGCAGTCTGTCGAAGTTCCCAGAATCAGATTTGCTAACGCTTGAGTAAATAAATGGAGAGAGCAAAGAGAAAAAGAAATGGATAATGCAAGGCAGAATGAGCCAATAATCGAAAGAAAAAGAAATATATAGAAAGTACCGATTTTTGTTCTTCCATGGCTGCCCGTAAATCTCAGCTCTAATTACGTTTCTTCAAACTGGCATTGCATTGCCGGTGCAATGAAGCAGCCACGGCCACCTTTTTTCATTAATACCGAGCTGATCCCCAACAAGCTTGCTGCAATTGTCACCAAAACCAGAGAGATTTGGCGGGGATACCGTCGTTATTTTGATAAGAGTGTTGGCCCAATTCTGGTAAATCTCTTGGAATTTAAGAAGATTTTAAAAGATTCTGCTATAATTTCGCTATAAAGAGAATTGATGTAAGTGGACTCCTTTCTCAGAAAGGAACCGCATTTGCAAAAAAAACCCCAAAAAACAAAAAAAACAACAAACAAAACAAAACAAAAAACAAACAAAAACAACAAAAAAAAAACAACAACAAAAAGAAAACAATCTTGTTTAGGTCAATTGATTCAATTTTTTACGGTTTATCAACCTTTTGCTGGTAATTTAAAACCAGGAAGTATTTATAGATTGTAAAAATTTTTTTTTAAAAATAATAATGATATACTAATACAAGTTTTACTAAATAACGCTTAGCTAAGGGGTAAAAAGGGAGGGGGATTCATACCTTTCACAAGTGAATATAACGAATCAGACTGTAATTGAGTCGGGTCACCGATATACACTTCTGATAAGTTTACACCACGTGCGCATTCAAGCTTATATCAGCTGGCATTTCCAAGAGCTCACCCATCTGATTGTACGTGAACCGGTGTTTCAAACTGATGTGGCTATAAAACCAGAATTGGTTCATGATTAATTGATTCGTTTTATTACGGATTATGAAGGTTATTTAAGCAAGAAAATATTCCATATTGTAATTTTTTTTTTTTTTTTTACTAAATAATGATATACTGTTTGTGTCCTACTAATTAATTAATCCATAGTTTGGGAGAAAAGATGAGTATTTTTTTACCTTTCCCTAGAGTATTTGTGCATAAAATGAATATAACGAAGGCGACTGGAATTGGAAATCGGCCATAATCACGACCCCCCGCCCCCAAAAAAAACATCCAAGTTTACAGTTGCCGGTTATTCCCAGGCGATTTCCCGTCTAGGTACTGATTGACTCGAGGTTGCTTAACTTCGCTGGTCGTACAAGAACTGGTATTTCTACGTGATATGGCCGTAATCCTAGAATTGGTTTAGATAGGAAAACTATTATGATCTTATTTGTATCATGACTTTTATTTTCCACGGATCAGGTAGGCTTTCTGATCGAGAAACCTATCTGATATTATTAAACAGAACGACTTTGGCAAAAGAAACAGGAAAAAAAAACAGTGTGTAGAAGATAAAACGAAGGCAGAAAAGAAAATATAAGAAATATCAAAAAAATAAAAAGAATATTACGCATTCTAAGATTTTTTTTTTGTTTTTTAGTAAATAATGATATACTGTTTGACTCCGACTAATTAATCCATAGTTTGGGAGAAAAGATGAGGATTTCTACCTTTCCCGAGGGTATTTGTGCATAAACTTATTATAACGAACGCGACTGGAATTGGAAATCGGCCATGACCACGACCCCCCGGCCCATACATCCAAGTTTACAGTCGCTGGTTATTCCCAGGCGAGCTTCTGATATTATTAAACAGAACGACATTGGAAGAAAAAACGAAGGGGGGGATGTAAGAAATATAAAAAAATAAATAAAGCAAATAAGAATTTACATACACACACACACAGAGACACACACAAACACACACACACACACACACACACACATATATATATATATATATATATGTATATATGTATATGTAGAGAGAGAGAAAGAGAGAGGGGGGGCAAAAAGCAAGATTTAGTGCCAGATGAGAGTTAAGAAAGATAATGAGATGATACGAGCTAAAAATGAGATAAGTTCAGTTGGATAAAATAATGAATAATCTTAGTTTTCTTGGTAGGGATAAGGAAAAGAATGGGAAGATACAGAAAAAAAGATGTGAAAAGAGTAGAAGAAAGATATAATCGATGATAGTTGTATTAATTTTCACGGGCGAACATGTCCTAATTTTTTAACAGAAAATTTCAAGAACATGATTAAACAATCTATCTATCTATCTATCTATCTATCTATCTCTCTCTCTCTCTCTCTCTCTCTCTATATATATATATATATATATATATATATATATATATATATATAGTATAATATTGAAGTCAACACCTAGCATGAAACAGCCTGTCGCCTCTAAGTGTTGACTTCAATGTTCACTTTTATATTTACACACGCTCTATCCCTGATATTGAGTACTTTATCCCATAAATATAGCACACCTAACGACTATATTTCTTCATATATATATATATATATATATATATATATATATATATATATATATATACGTAGGATTATGTAATTTCTTATTTATTCTCAATGTTTCTGCAATTTTGAAGGGTAATTTCCGTTGTCGCTGCAGTTATGTTGGATGATTGAATTGTAAGAAATCTGTTTGTCGTTCGCATATTTGCGTGCTCATATATTCCATCGCATTTATGTGTTTTTTTGTTATGACGTGATGTCTGTGTGTCCTGTCACAAATAAACTATTCTCCCTTGTCCACTAAACCTATCATCACGACCCTGTCAATGGAACTGACTCTGCAGCTGAATATTTTACCTCTTAGTCCTGCTCAGATTAGGACGAAAAATTTAACCTATTTCTAAGAACAATACATGAAATTTGAGGCATATTTTCTCCGTTTTTTCTATGAATAAATTTGCTCGTTTCTAAACATGCATGCATTAATTTTATTTATTAATTTAATACTCATTTTAATATTTTAATACTTATTTAATAAAATTTAATACTTATTTTAATATTTTAATACTTATTCAATAAAATTTAATACTTATTTTAATATTTTAATACTTATTTAATAAAATTTAATACTTATTTTAAAGCATTTTGTATCTAGGGTCTGTCGGCGCATCATTTGAATTATCATATACTTGTAATTTGATTGGCCAATACATCTTACGTAAAGATATTACCTCCAGTGCTGGTAGTGGTTGGTTTGGAACTCTAAAAAAACTCTTTATTTCACTTGCAACACTATCACTTGACAATAAACTGTTGAAACAAAATCGCTATTCTTGTAGTGATGTTATAACATCCTTACGTTATAATTTTTAAACACATATTCGCTCAACTCTGTATTGAGCACCTTTTTAAAAATAGTGTCTTTGGTTACTGGAAGTTTATTCCACCTATACCAACCTTGTATTCGTATATATTTATTTGTATACGAACGTTCGCTTGTACATTTAACATTATTTATCAATTTAGTTATATATATATATATATATATATATATATATATATATATATATATTTCAATAAATTGTTAGAGGTACAGAAACGTAATATTGCAAGTAATAGATTGTGACGTCGTCCCCTGGTCGCAGCGCCAACTGTGACGTTCTATTCTGGTCTACCACGGCACCAACTGTGACGTCCCTAAACAGCACCAATTGTGACGTCCTCGCCGCGGCGCCAGCTGTTCGCTCCTCGCTCCTCCGTTCGGGTGTCGCGGCTCTAAACGTGACGTCCGCCTGTCGCGTCAGTCGTGTTGTCTCGTCCTGTAACGACCAACAGGCTTGGTATCGGTCGCGGCACCCAAATGCGACGTTCTAACCTTTTGGTGATTCGGGTGGGAATCTGGTAAGATTTGATATCTGCCTCGTCGTTCCCAACTCGCTTCCAACGCCTGGTTACCAAGGTAACTGCATTGATCCCCAGTCTGCCTTCCCACGTTGTGAATTGATCTTAGGCAGACGAGATCAAACAGTGGTTGGGGCCGTAATGCAAACCGAGTTCAACGGGGTGATACCACAAAATATGCATAAAAGGAAATAAAATGAAAACTCAAAAAGTTCAAAGTATCAAAGAAAAAGGTAACAAACTTTATGTCTAGTTGTTCGATACATAGGACTTCATCTGTCTCCTGACCCGTTCTATGGATTGTGACACGTCGTTTTCCGTTAGGCGAGTTTTAACGCTTCAAGTTGTTTGCTCTCTAAGAAATTGTTTTTTCGGTGTGTCTTCGGACGAAAGTCGAAAAAAAACTTATTTCGGTGGTCTGGATCTAAGTCGCTCTTCAAAATAATTGTTCTTGGGTTGAAGAGCAGTCCGGAATTTGCGTGAATCTTGGTCAGCTATCTGCGAGGCGGCTTCAACTGGAGACTGACTCTTCGCTGCAACTCCAACTCAAACTGAAATTGGAACTGGAACTGATTTCTGCTCGTTGTGGCTTCGCTTATATGGACGCCGACCAAAACTGGGGTGGGTCTGTCGGGGTTTCCTCGATAATTCTAAATACTTATCCACCTCTCTGGTTAGGAATTTCCACTTTTTTCCATTTTTGGGAACCTTTCCTCACTTCCACCTTCTCACCATACTTCAGAGGGCGTGAACTGCCCTCCCCACTTCTTTGTAGCGGCTTCTCATACCTACACTCTGGATGGGCGGCGACAGCCTCCTTCGTGCGTCACGTGATCACCACTTGACCAATGATGTCTTAGTCGGGCGTGGACGAATCCGCGGCTTTGTTTCGGAAAAAAAAAAATCTTGCTTAACTAAAAAAAATTATCTTTCCTCCTCCTTCGTGCGTCACGTGATCACCACTTGACCAATGATGTCTTAGTCGGGAGTGGATGAATCCGCGTCTTTGTTTCAGGAAGAAAAAAAAATATCTTGCTTAACTAAAAAAAATTATCTCTTCTCTTTTCCTTTTCTTCCTCTTAATCGCCGTTATCATTTCTCTAACCGCAAACGGGACAATATGAACAATGGCGGTCATAACTCTTGTTCTACACGTGGTTTTCGTCAGGTATTTTATCGCTAATTATCCGAATGGTTGGTCTTCTTAACACGGCCAACCGTCGCCCCGAAAAGACATTTCTAAATTCCCATTCATTTCCCTTCGGTACATAGTTCTGGTAACATAATTTTATTATCGCAGGCCAAGGATGTTCCGTCGAAGGAAATCGGTCAGCGGACACTCGTGGGTGGCTTTTAATTTTTTCATATCTGTTCAAAGTCCTTTTAGTTGCCTGTTTTTCGTCACTTATCGAAATAACATTTTCATTTGAATTTTTCTTTGGCCAGTCGGTCTGTAGTTGATAATAAAATGCCTTCCCGTATCAATAGTTTGTTTTCATATCCTTAGATAACACAGCCGTCGCCAAAACATATCTGATTCTTTCTTTCTTTCCCTTTCTTTTTACTCAGAATTTCCCTGTCATTGTAATGACACCCTTTCGCCATTTGTTACTTATCAAAATATCCCGTTATCCATTGTCTCTTAGCCGTGTGTGTGTTCTACTTATCATCCACGATTCGGTCCTTAGCCTCTCCTTTAATTCTTTTCTTTCTTTTCTTTTTCTGCCTCGTTAAATGGTGCCACAGATACAATTTATTTCCTACAGGCATTATGAAAAATAAAATAAAAATAGAGATGATGACACTTACAGAACAGACCAACCGGTTTCGTTCCCAAGTTCATCAGAATCAACTGGGAACAATTTAACAATTATTGCAAAATATATTGACTCACACCAACACCCTACATACAAGAAGGAAAACAATAGTGGGGAGTGTGAGGGGAATGTATAATACACACTAGAGTCTAATAACGTGAAGTCCAAGGAGACAGTCTTCTTTTTGCTTGCAAAGAGACGGCTCCCTGGACCGAATATACCCGAGCCATGTCTAATGGATGTCAGTTATCTCCTGCTAATTCCCCTCTGAGATTTCTCCACCGACTTAACCAGGTATTGAACACACACTCTTTGGGTCCTGTCACTGGATCTAACTAACGCTTTACACACTGTGCCATGTGTCATAGAGAACATGGCACGTGAAACTAGAACAGTCTACCCCAGTGAGCGAAATAAAGGGATCAGTTCGACATTCCAACCACCTGAAGAAGGCCGGAGCGTACAACGGCCGAAACGTTGTGATAAACATGGCGACAAAGATGAGGACAATAGTCCGAATAATGTAAATAGTGTACATAATACCTCATCTCAGAAATATAGACAAGAAAAAGAATAAAGATAAGAAACGAAAACCGGGTATTGAACTTACAATTGTTAATATGGTTCTTATATTGCGACAAAGATGAGGACAATAGTAGAAATCACAAGGAGCTCGTAGATGAGCACATCAATAATTCTACTTATGCTTGGAACTCTCGGATTGATTAGAAACGCTACCGATTGTTTCATTGAAAGGATCTCTGGTAGCGCATTCATTAAAGAAAATTCAAATAATTTTACTCACAAGTGCAGATAACACATTGCGAAAAGCTTTATTGATGTAAAATGTGTATGCACTTTTTTGACAATTTTTTTCTCATACAAAAATGATCAGTAGAAAATCTAGTCAGGAGTATGATAATAAACTAAATCTGACAGCAGGGCCTCCAATCAGGAGATTGGAGGATTTGAGGAGGGTGGAATCACCTTTTAACAGCTGTTGTTCCCAGGTTCACCTTGATCCGGGGTGGAAGCACATCTTAGGGTCCCAGTTATGGGCAAATGGTGAACCCAAAGATAAAACACTATGAAAGTATAAAAATACATTTTATAGTAAAAATACCAGCAATAAATTTTCATAAAAAATACCAACATATATATTTATAGTAAAATGACCAACAATACATTTTATAGCAAAATGACCAACAATACATTTGATAGCAAAATGACTAACGAGACATTTTATAGCAAAATGACCAACAATACGTTTGATAGCAAAATGACAACAATACAATTTATAAAAAAATGATCAACAAAACATTTTATATCAAAATGACCAACAATACGTTTTATAGCAAAATGATCAGCAATACATTTTCTTTCAAAATGACCAACAATACATTTGATCAGTAATTGACGGCATACAATATCATTTAAATTATATTTAGTTGAAACCATCAAACTGTGTTCAAAATATCCCGGTTTTGGTATTATATAATCTCTAGAGGTTGATATACCACTAAACAAAACGAAACAATCAACCAACCAACATGAAAGAATTCTTTCCTGACATTAATCCATATTATATCCAACGATTTACTGAAGAAATCAAACTATATTCCGAAATAAAACTTCAACAAAACTACAACAAAAAAACACATACCACCGCCTCAAGTAATCATATCCACACAAACATTTATATGAACACAATCTGAGTACCATCTACCATGTATTCAATTATTAAAGCAAAATAATATATATCATATTGTTATTACTTCAATGTTCCCAAGAAAATTAACTTTTATCATTAAATGACCCATAAAGGACTTGCTATGCCGCTAAAGAAAGCAATCAATCAAACAAAATCAGTGGAAAATATCATGAATCCATTTTTGACCTGAGGTCTCTGGTTGGGACCCGGAAGGAAATCTGTATACAACATAAATCAAATTAATTAATAATAATAATAATTAACAATTAAAGCTATTGAACCCCGCAAAAGAATATAATGAACCGAATCCTTACTTTACGTAAGTTATGATTTGCAAGTACTTATCTAAACAAAAAATTGAGCGCTTGCCAGTGGCTTAATATTTATTCGAAGAGACCATTACTACATTGTCGTACGCTTGACCCTTACGGATTGTTTCACACTTGGAGCCTCACACCAGACAAAGTGCTGTAGACTTCAGTAACCTGGCAGATGTTCTGATCTTTACCATTCCGTCCGCAATTATGCAGAAATTCTAATTCTTTTGGTTCAGTTCCAAAATATCGATACCGCATGGGTGACTTGGATTCCTGCTGCCATTACGATACTATTTTAACCAATTGAATTCTTGCCAGCACCTCTGTCTATATGCTAATTTTGTAGATTTAAATCCTTTATTTGTTTGTCATTGTGGGCTGATAGAATTCGAACAGGGAATATTTCGAGGAACTGAATCCAAGCCAACATTCATATTATAGACTGAATGGGGATGGCAAGAAGTTTTGATAATGCAACATAATATTTATATATATTGTCCAGCGTCGCACGGCAAGAGAAGCATATAAATCATCTTCTAAAATCTCGTCTGTGTCGACTTTTAAAACAATCAGTCTATGACTGCGCGTGAAAAAAAAATAGATTTTTTGGTATTAGTTTTATGGTTTTATTAAACAAAAAAAAAGTTACAAACACCAGTATTCACTCATGAAAGTACATTATTGACTTTTTTATAATGTTAAATCACCTCTTAGCTAAATTGTGTGTTCCATCATATAAGGTTGGCGTGATGTTTAACAGTATTTTTGACAAATAACATTATTCATATATTCCAAGAAATAAATAGTTTTATGAAAACGAATGGATATATATATATATATATATATATATATATATTTATATATATATATATATATATATATATATATAAAAATATATATATATATATATATATAAAAGGCTCAAAGACTAACATTCCATGGTTATAATTTATTACATTGGAATCGTAATAACGATCAATCCATCAGACCTACAAATTCAAAAATATGTCTGTGTGTGTATGTCTGAGTGTGTGTATGTCTGAGTGTGTGTATGCGTGTGTATATATATGTGCGTTTGTATATATATATATATATATATATATATATATATATATATATATATATGTATGTATGTATGTATGTATGTATGTATAAGTGCGCAGGTATGCAGAAAATAGAAAGAACATGTTGGGTGCATAATCCGGGGTTCCTTAGTATTTTTGTTTTTATTTTTAAGAAGACAGTGCTCCATACAGAAGTAGAGCTTTATTATAATAATATTTTTTAAAACACACGTAAACTAAAAGATAGCTTATTCCTAAAATTTCGCGCTTGAAGAGGAAACGAGACTAAACACTTCAATTCAACTTAATTTTAATAATTATTTGGATGATTTCGGCTCTCGTTTTTGAAACATGAGAACTCTTATGTAGCGAAGGAATCATATTTTTAAACAATATATATATATATATATATATATATAAGGCGTCAACTGGAGTAAGACTGACTTTGCAAATAAATTTCGAATGACGCCCCGAGACAAGCATTAGAGGCTGAAGATAGCCGTTTGAAGAACGATTTCAAATAGACTATACCTATGTTGAGTTAATTGCTGTTTTTTGCTGTAATATATCACACGAGTTATTCCATTGGGTGCCCTGGTATTATCCACAATCTATAAATATATGACTCAACTAATTTCCATTAATCGTAATAGAGTTAAGTTTAAATCCCTCATCGCTTAGTACTGCAAAATCTATTTACTGTGAATCCCAGAAAAGCACACTCAGGGGCGCGTATAAGAAACACCGCATTGTAGGAACTGATATTAAGCTACAAACAAAAATCCTGGCCATAAATAAACTCCAAACCCAGACCGCTTCCCCAGGGGTAAAATATCTTACACAAATTAATCTCCTTAACAAGACACCTACTAGAGGAGGACTGACTTTGAAAATAAATTTAGAACAATGGCCGAGACAAGCACTTAGAGGCTGACAATAGCCATGAGAAGAACGGTTCGAAATAGACTATCTCTATGGTGAGATAATGGATCGATTATATATATATATATATATATATATATATATATATATATATATATATATGTGTGTGTGTGTGTGTGTGTGTGTGTGTGTGTGTGTGTTTCGGCCATTGATCAACATGTGCGAGACAAAATCCGGAGTGTGCGCCAAGATATTGTGACGGTCCATTTACTGTCCTGTATTGGTCCCCGTTCCCCATTTACGCGTAGTGGAAGCGGTTTTATGAAATTATATCATCCATTTCTGTGCAGATAGAAAGAGCATTTTGTTTGCTTGCCTTTTAGGAGATATGTGAATGATTTTTTTTTCTTTTCATTTTATACTCACTAGGAAAGCTTTACATTGGCTCGTTTATATATTTTATCCTATCCCTCAATTTGGCTTATAACTTTGTATTTTAGTCGTGGTTCATTTTTTCCACTCCTTTTGTTATTCTTCTTTCGCAGTGCCAACTGTTATTCCGTCAATTTAATATTTACTAACGTATTCTTCTGACGAAGCGTTGACTGAAAAAGACTCTTGAAGGAGGATGCTTTCTTGCATTTTCAAATCTATATATAGGTCCTCCGTCAAACTCCTCATCATATATATATATATATATATATATATATATATATATATATATATTCGCTTGAAGATGGAACAGAGCTTACTTTAACTCAATTTAATTCAAATAATTATATTGTAGCTTTCGGCTCTTGTTTTGAAACATGAGCCCTATTATGTCGCGAGTTATATTTATGCTCTACTTTTGTATCGAGCATTATTTTTTTAAATAATAACTAAAATACTAAGGAACTTTGGATTATTTACCTAACCAGTTCTTTCCTATTTTCTATTTTTTATACACACACACACACACACACACACACACACACACACACACACACACACACACACACACACATATATATATATATATATATATATGAGGGTCGGCATTGAAAAAAAGCCTTTTGTTTTACACTTATGCATGTTATCAGGGCCTCTTGTAGAGAAAATCAGCTAAGAGAAAGACAGATTTCATTTGTGATTTCATAAGTTTGATACTAGCCCAGCCTTGCTGCGGACGACAAAGTCACACTGACAGATAAAATTTGTTAAAGCAGGATTTTGATGGCGTCTCTGCTTCAGAGCTTGACGAAACTGATCATGGTGCTACAGTCTACTATCTTCAAATCCCTTTAACTTAATAAAACATGTCTTACGCTACTCCTTTCGGCTTGATGTTTGGACTTCCCAGGTTTTCAGAGACATTTCAAGTTGTCTTTCAATTTGTCTTTGTAGTCTAATTATTGGTATGGTGTTTTATTTTATTTTATTATTTTTTAATCCTGAATATGATTAGATTTGTTGTAGATATTAACCGTTTGGCATGAACTGCGATATAAGATATTTACTTTAGTGTCTGCATTTTTAAAATAGTAATTATTAAACCAAATATAAGAAATATTTTCAAATGACGGATAATAACTACAACAAATTTGATCACATCCAAGATGATAAACACCGCCATACCAAATAACACAGATCTCTACCTACACTAACATCAACCATACGGATGAGAGGGGATAGACTACTAACTCTTCAATATCATTTTTATAACGATTACCACTACTTCATTTACCAATATTGTCGTTATCGATTTATTTACCTTCCGGAAAATAACTACTACTATTATTATCACTTCATATCCTCCTGCTTTTTACTATTGTCTTTGTTTTCATTATTGTCATTATTTATTTATTACCACTTCAATTATTCATTTATTACCATTTCCATCATTATCATTACTATTATTATTCATTTATTACCACTTCCATCATTATCATTTTTAATATTATTTATTACTACTATTATTATTTCAATTTCTTATTATTTCTTATTACTTATTATCATTATTTATCTCTATCTATAAAAGGCAGGAGCCGCGCGCACCCCCGTGTGTGTGCGTGTGTGTGTGTGTGTGTGTGTGTGTGTGTGTGTGTGTAACGAATGCACGGCCGCAATTTTCGACGGATCTGCGCCAAAATTTACATGCACATGCTCCAAGTTAGTAGGAAGGCCAAGACCGACATTGCATTTCCCAACTCCAATCGATAGTAGAAATAATCGTTTTTTTCATGCTTCTACGGCAGTTTTCATGTAGTTTGTACTGTAAGAGCCTAGAGCTGGCGTCCACGAATATGCAGGAAGATTCTATTGGCCAGCGTGAGAGCCAACAGCTGACTGACACGAATGTTAACTAGCATGCAAAAAATATCGATATCTGCATTCGTCACAAGTGGGAAAAATTTAAATCTGCCTGGCACTTTACTCCAATTGGCTCATTCGCTTGCTTAAACTCAACGTTGATTTTGATTCCGCAGAACTGGGTTGGGTGTGAAAAAGTATTTGTTGTTAACATTCTTTTTTCATTCGGTTTTTCCAGTTACGAATCCTTTTTAAAAAGCTGATCGTTTTGTGTTCATTTTGTTTAGTTCGTTTTTCGTATCAGGTTTAATGTTTAGTATAGAGCATAGAAAAAATTCGCAGTGTGAGATAGGCAAGAAGTAAGGCATGTAGCAACATCAGCACGGCAAAGAGCACTCCTTTAAAGGCAAGAAAGGGCAAAAATATTTTAAGTCAAGTGATAGCGATTGCTGTATGAGTCGTACGATTTTTGAATCAAGCACGGGCAACGCCGGGTCATGCTGCTAGTTATTACTAGTTTTATTATTAGTATTACCTTAATGCTATTATTATCATTATTATTTATTCCCAATATTATTATTACAATTATTACTTATTACTACCTACTCTTATTATCATTATTATTATTCATTACTAATACTATTATTACCACTTCATATCCTCCCCAACAGTACTGTACTTGTTTTTACTATTATCATTATTGTAATTATTATTTATTTTTTACTATTTTCACCGTCATTTTGATGTTTACTACATCTGTTGCCATAATTATCATTGTCGTTATTGTCAGGTTTTTTAGCATTATACTTTCCTTCCCCATCAACATTAGAATTATATTTAGTGTTAATACACCAATAATTATTATTACCAATTATAACATCAACCATAAGCACTATCAATATAATTGCAATCGTCTACAATACACAAGCAATCAGCGTTAAAAAAACATCATCACCGCCATATTCACATGCACAAACCACTTAAGCAATATAATGATATAAGATCCAGACAAATAGAAACATATGTGCACGTATACATGTATGTATGTATGTGTGAAGAATTATTGTTCCATTTGACGACATAAACGGCCGATCTGAAAAGAACCAAGAACACCCCAGCCTATCCCTTGTTGAAAGAACTTCGCTACATACAGTTTCAACACCGAAATAGGATTACAATTGTGTTTGAACACATGGATATATATATATATATATATATATATATATATATATATATATATATATCTGCGTCTAATCTTGCATTGTATAGCGATTTTCCAAGCATAGCTTAGATGTGGCACAAGGCCGAAAGCATGTGAGGATCGAACTCACTACTCATTCATAATTGTGTTAGCGAAACAACCTTGCTAGCCATTTCACCGCCTCGGGGTGACTATCTTGCATTGTATATGTGTGTGTTTGTGTGAATTATATTATGTATCTGTACTATGGTTGTGTGAATTATATTACATGTATGTATGTATGTCTGCGTGCGTATGGGTGTCATCCCAAAACAAACACAGAGGAGAATTCCCCCAACCACAACGACAAAACATATTCAAACACAAAACTAACATGAATACATTAAAATTTTAAAAATAAATCAATTTGTCTGATGATCGCAGATGCGTGAAACCAAAAACTTACAAATATATGTATATATATATATATATATATATATATATATATATATATATATATATATATATATATATATATATTTAGTATATATATATATATATATATATATATATATATATATATATATATATATATATATATATATATACTGACAGACAGACAGACAAACACTGTAACAGAAAAATTATCCAAATCGTGTAAAAAGGAAAATTGTCTTTTGTTAGATTACCCTTTGAACTGTTATAACTTAGAAATGATCTTACTGGAATTCTTCGAGGTTTTTATAACACTATTGGTCTCTACTTTGAGTGATAACAATGTAAAATTAGTCTCCAAGCTTAACAGAAGAATTGTGATGAATTCGATAATAAACGGAAATGGCATGTTCATTATTAATTAATCATAGATAAGCATCGGACGATGGTGAAGGATTGAAATTAAGTTAATATATATATATATATATATATATATATATATATATATATATATATATATATATATATATATATATATATATATATATATATATATATATATATATATATATATATATATATATATATATATATATATATATATATATATATATATATATTATTCCAGGATCATTTCCCAACTTATTTAAGTTGATCTTCGCCATCTTTACTCTTGTAACTTCCTGTCTGGGAGTAACAAGTTGCCTCCCAAGTTTCACACGCTTTCATTTTCAAATCTTTTTTCACCCTCCCTCATGTACCAAACGTCTTATTGAGTTGGATCTTTTCTAATTGATCTCTTTAGCTCTGTTGAAATGATTATCCTTCTTTCTGTTGTGACCTCCTAATACAGTTTTCGTCTCTACTGTTCGCTGTTTTTAAAGCTTATTCACCGTTCTCTTGATGGTTCTTCAATGACCTTTGAAGATGGAAGTCAGGTTATGAATGTTGGTACCATATTTTTCCTCTCACCATTGGTGATTTTGGAAGACAGTGGGCTGACACAAAATGATTTTAACCTGTTTCCTTTCTAGCTGAATAAATCAAAGGTTTTTTCAGTGCTTCTTATGCTAAATGGTTTCAACATGGCCATACGTCTTATCTGAAAATGTAGACAAAAAAATTCAGTTAGTTTAGTCGTTTTTCATATATTAAACATTTTGATCTATGGACAATTATTCTGCTACACGATTTGAACAATTTCACTATTACACCCTTATATATATATATATATATATATATATATATATATATATATATATATATATGGTTTTTCATATATTAAACACTTTGCTCTATGGACAATTATTCCGTTACACTATTTGAACAATTTCACCATTACACCCTTTTATATATATATATATATATATATATATATATATATATATATATATATATATATATATGTCTATAGATATGTATAAATATTCACACACACACATACACAAACACACATACATACATATATATATATATATATATATATATATATATATATATAAATCTGTATAGCATACAGTAGAGTGAGATAGACAATGAAAGAGCTCGGAGGAACCTTTGACAGATATTATTTTACTGTCGTAGGTAAATGGAAAAAAGCAAATAATTTCTTTTCTAATAAATGAAGTACTTTTCAAGGAATATTTTCATGAGTCATAAACAGTAGAAAATAGCAAGAAATGATTTATAGAACGAAAACTTTTTCTGTAGAAGTCTAAAGATAAAAAATACAAAATAAAATAAAAGGAGAGACTCCTTTCGCCGTCAAGAATATATTTGACGACCTGATTTATCTCTTAAAAGGGACTATTCAGTGCAACAAAATACGTCTGCTATGTGTGCTCAATTTCACATAGTGGATTGGATCGATATCAAGAGTCACGTTTCAGTCCTTGTGTGATTTGATCGGTTGCGATATTTTTCTAATTTACACTTAAATTGCTTCGCTATGTTTGTTCCATCGTATTAAAAATGTACATTATCGAACGTTTTGCAGTAAATATAACTTGGAGATTTTAAATTAACTTTGATTTGGTTTAATTTATTTTGTTTTACGGCATATCAACCTCAATGGGTTATTTAATTCTGACACGATATTTAATGCTGGCAATATATCATATCAAAAATATATTGTTGGTAATATTTTATCAAAGATGTATTGCTCGTAATATTTTTCTTCAAAATGTATTACTGGTAATATTTTCTTTCAAAAATTCATTGCTGGTAATTTTTTTTTATCAAAAATGTGTTGCTGGTAATATTTTTTTTATCAAAAATGTATTGCTGGTAATATTTTCTTTCAAAAATTTATTGCTGGTAATTTTTTTTTATCAAAAATGTGTTGCTGGTAATATTTTTTTTATCAAAAATGTATTGCTGGTAATATTTTCTTTCAAAAATTTATTGCTGGTTAAATTATTTTCTTTTAAAAATGTATTGCTGGTAATATTTTCTTTCAAAAATTTATTGCTGGTTAAATTATTTTCTTCTAAAAATGTATTGCTGGTAATATTTTCTTTCAAAAATTTATTGCTGGTAAATTTTTTTTTGTTTTCAAAAAATGTGTTGCTGGTAATATTTTTTTATCACAAATGTATTGCTGGTAATATTTTCTTTCAAAAATTCATTGCTGATAAAATGATTTTTTTAAAAAAATGTATTGCTGGTAATATTTTTTTTATCAAAAATGTATTGCTGGTAATATTTTCTTTCAAAAATTTATTGCTGGTTAAATTATTTTCTTCTAAAAATGTATTGCTGGTAATATTTTCTTTCAAAAATTTATTGCTGATAAAATGATTTTTTTTAAAAAATGTGTTGCTGGTAATATTTTTTTTATCAAAAATGTATTGCTGGTAATATTTTCTTTCAAAAATTTATTGCTGGTTAAATTATTTTCTTCTAAAAATGTATTGCTGGTAATATTTTCTTTCAAAATTTATTGCTGGTAAATTTTTTTTTTTCAAAAAATGTGTTGCTGGTAATATTTTTTTCACAAAATGTATTGCTGGTAATTTTTTTTCAAAAATTTTTGTTGCTGATAAAATGATTTTTTTTTTTTAAAAATGTATTGCTGGTAATATTTTTTAAAAAATGTATTGCTGGTAATATTTTTTTCAAAAATGTATTGCTGGTAATATTTTCTTTCAAAAATTTATTGCTGGTTAAATTTTTTTTGTTTTAAAAATGTATTGCTGGTATTTTTTATCACAAATGTTTTCTTTCAAAAATTTATTGTTGATAAAATGATTTTTTAAAAAATGTTTTGGTAATATTTTTTTATCAAAAATGTATTGCTGGTAATATTTTTTTTTCAAAAATTTAAATGTATTTTCTGGTAAAAATGTATTTTCTAATTTTTCTTTCAAAATTTATTGCTGATAAAATGATTTTTTTTAAAAAATGTATTGCTGGTAATATTTTTTTTATCAAAAATGTATTGCTGGTAATATTTTCTTTCAAAAATTTATTGCTGGTTAAATTATTTTCTTCTAAAAATGTATTGCTGGTAATATTTTCTTTCAAAAATTTATTGCTGGTAAATTTTTTTTTGTTTTCAAAAAATGTGTTGCTGGTAATATTTTTTTATCACAAATGTATTGCTGGTAATATTTTCTTTCAAAAATTTATTGCTGATAAAATGATTTTTTTTAAAAAATGTATTGCTGGTAATATTTTCTATCAAAGATTTATTGCTGGTAATTTTTATTTTTTTCCCAAAATTTTATTACTGGCATGATTTTTCGAAAAAAAGTATTGGTGGAATTTAAACATATTTAATGTTTTTACCCCTTTTGGAAGGGGTTAACAATTTGCCTCTAGCTGGAAGCATGGCAGGTGCTACCACCCCGCGTCAAGGTGGACCTGGGAGCACTAACATTTAAGAGGTAGTTCCACGCTCCGCAAAAACCTTCTGATCAAAGGTCTTGCTGCCGGATATCATTTATCGTCTTACACTGGACGCATTGACTTTGGTAACTATAAACATATTGCGTTTGATCTGTCTGTATTTCTTAATGAAATATTGTCGTTACTAATTTCTGACTAATTTCTTTACACATAGTAGTTAACCTACTCTTAAGTTTTCAGAAATTCTGTGAAGAATTGACATTATTAAAATGTTGTTCATTCTTTGTATCTACTAGTAGTGGATCTAATAGTCTTCAGTTGTGTAAAAACAACCGATGAAGTATTGTCCTTATTAAAATTTGACTACTTTTTTTTTACAACTAATAGTAGTTGATGTAATAGTCTTAAGTTTTGCGCTATTCTAAGATGAAGCATTGGCATTGATTGAATTTGTTTAGTGGCATATCAGCCTATATGGATTATTTAATACCGAAATTTAAATGTTTTGTAAGTAATTTTATTCTTTCATCTACAGATATTTTTTTTTCATAATTTTATACTTTCTGTGTGAAGGTATTTTTTTTTAAGATATATAGTTGGTATGTCACAAAATGTATACCTGGTGAATGTTTTATATGAAAATGTATTGTTGGTAAGTTTTTTTTATAAAAATGTAATTTTACACTTTTTTACTGTTACATTGATTGTCATTTTGTTATAAAAACGATTTGTTGTGGATTTTATTATAAAAATGTTCTGTTGATTTTTGTTTGGGGAGTTCACTATTTGCCCATAGCTGGGACCCTAACCGGTGCTACAACCCTTGCCTAGGGTGGAAAAGGAAACAAAAGCAGTTAAGAAATAATTCCACGCTCTTCAAAACCTCCAATCTCCTAATCAGAGGGCCTACTGCCGGATGTAGTTTATCGTCATACCCAGGACAAGAAGTATTATTATTCTTAAAATCAGTTTATATATATATCGATTGGAGAGGTATAATTGAAACAATATTCGCTAACAAGTTTTGAATATTCTTAATAAAAATAAACAAAGTTATCTTTATTAGCATCCAACCAATAAGTGACATGAAAAACAAAACAAAAAAAAATTAAATGACGAAAAAAGAGCAAGCCGATTCGATACATTAGAAAGCTACTTTTTCACGTATGGCCGCATTGGTGGATGTATTGGTCGTTTACAGGTACGGCTTCGGAAAGGCAACATCGGCCTAGATCAGAGATTTGAGAAGCCGTTTAAGTCGGTTGGTTTTCTTACCGCACAATCAGTTAAGAGATTGCATGAACACCTTCTTCGGAAGGAAGTCAAAAAGTAACGCTGCAGTAACATAGAACCGTCGAAGTCAGTCGATATTCCACCCAAACGGATGATGTGCGTCCGATATTTGCTAACGTAAACTTAATTAAGATTGGTCGATTTTTCACTGACACAATCATCAAAAATTCCCAATTCACAAGACAACTGCATGATACTCTCAAGTCAAGATAGAAGTATCATCCCGATGAGAAAATCCAAACAAAGGTCTGCAATGATATCGTCCCTCACCTGGCATCTCGTCTTTCCTACAGCCGTGTCGTAGCTTGCCTCCATTTTGTTCTATAAATATTTTCATGCCAAGGAGCTCTCTTCATTAGTAACGCGATCGCATGAATTGAATCGTGTTACTAGATTGGCAACTAGGACCATTCTTTTAATGTTGAAATAGCTAGATGCAACCGCAGGTTCTATTCAAATAGTTTCATCTTACGCACTTCCCGTCTGTGGAACTCTCTTACGACAATCTTCAAAAAATTGAATACGACCTTAATAGCCATCGTCTGTTTTCCTGAACTGTGTTCTTTTATTACCCATTCTCCTCCCTAAATTTTTCTCATTTTCTTCCACTCCCAGCAAGTCTGCTGGGGGGGGGGGAAATGGTTAAAATATCAGGATTCATTTGAGACTCTA
>CAHIKZ030000558.1:1067500-1080000 GCA_903632075.3 Acanthosepion pharaonis | reverse complement strand
AGATGATTGATTTGAGCCGAAATTTTAGATGAAGGAAGAGTATAATAGAAAATATCCAAATGTTGGAAAATGTTTGCATTTATTTTCTCCCGAAATTAAACGGTGTCTAGAACGGCTCATGATCAAACATAATAGACATTCGTTGTCACTTATCACTTATATTTAAAGATATGTTTGAATATATATATATATATATATATATATATATATATATATATATATATATATATATATATATAACAGCATGGCCTGGCGTTGCCCGTGCTTGATTCAAAAAAATCGTATGACTCATACAGCAATCGCTATCACTTGACTTAAAATATTTTTGCCCTTCCTTGCCTTTAAAGGAGTGCCCTTTGCCGTGCTGATGTTGCTAAATGCCTTACTTCTTGCCTATCTCACACTGCGAATTTTTCTAAGCTCTATACTAAACATTAAATCTGTTACGAAAAAAGAACTAAACAAAATGAACACAAAACGATCAGCTTTAAAAAAAAACTCGTAACTGGAAAAACCGAATGAAAAAAGAATGTTAACAACAAATACTTTTTCACACCCAACCCAGTTCTGCGGAATCAGAATCAACGTTGAGTTTAAGCAAGCGAATAAGCCAATTGGAGTAAAGTGCCATGCAGATTTAAATTTTCCCCACTTGTCCCGAATGCAGCTATCGATTTTTTTGCATGCTAGTTAACATTCGTCTCAGTCAGCTGTTGGCTCTCACGCTGGTTAATAGAATCTTCCTGCCTATTCGTGGCAGCCAGCTATTGACTCTCACTCTGGCCAGTAGAAAACGTCTGCAAACTACATGAAAACTGCCTTAGAAGCATGAAAAAGTCGATTATTTCCACTATCGATGGGAGTTGGTAAATGCAATGTCGGTTATGCCCTTCCCGCTAACTTGGAAAATTGCGGCCGTGCATTCGTTAGACACACACACACACACCCACACACATATCTATATATACATATATATATATATATATATATAAATATAAAAGTGAACATAGAAGTGTTGGCCTGACGATTGCATATAGCATGAAACAGACTGTCGCCTCGAAGTGTTGACTTCTATGTTCACTTTTATATTTACACATGCTCTATCTCTGATATCGAGAACTTTATCCCATAAATATAGCAGACCTTAAGACTATATTTCTTCATATATATATATATATATATATATATATATAACATTAATTGATAATGAGTATGGATAATCCCAAACAGGATATGAATCCAAAGAGAGCCCAATGTAAGAAGAGAGCAATATAATAATGAAAGCGCAGTCCTTAGAAAACAATAGGTATTGATTTATTTCATGGGATCAGCCGCCTGTCTCTTCAGACGAAAAAATTTACAATAAATGGATTTTAAATTTATCCAGACGCAAACAATTTATCCAAACACAGGCAATTTATCCAATTTATCTAGACACAAGCTTGAGTCTGGATAAATTTAAAATCCATTTATATTTGTAAATTTTTCGGTCTGAAGAGATGGGCGCCTGATCCGATGAAATAAATCATTACTTATGGATTTCTAAGAGCTCCGCTTTGATTCCTATATATATATATATATATTTTATATATATATATATATATATATATATATATATATATATATATATATATATATATATGCGAATGCGTGCATCTGTGTGTGTGTGTGTGTGTTTTTGTGTAAAATATGGAGACACATGAACATGATTTAGTCTTACACGGATTTATAAACGAGAACAATGCTTAAAGTAATATAAGATTGTAATTAAGTCATCATGTTATATGAAAAAAATGCTGTAATATAATATTCAGTTTTCTGGGGTTGTTTTTTTATCAGCGTATACTTTTAATATTTTTTCGCTGATTTCCCCAAAGTTGATACTGGCTTTTGTGAATCTTTTGTTTCTTTTGAAAACACACGCAAATCTTTGAACCCAGAATACATAAACCCTAACACAACCCAACCATGTTTATTTAATCATGGTCCGTTAAAGAAGAAATCGTTTTCTTTTTTTTCTTTCTTTTTGCTTTAGCATTCAACGTTAGCCCATTGTAAGTTGGCGTTTTTGAACGCTCGTCTGCACTCAGACGCCGATGTTAACGTTTGTGCAGAAGCGAGATTTTAACAAATAACAGCTAATGATGTTTAAACTGCACAATGTAGGCATCTTCTTGTTTATTACAGGCCGCAAGCCACTGCCTCAGAATGCTGCAAATATTGACTTTGCTAAATGAAAGGTTCGAACGTTTCGTTGTGAAAAGAACAATGATCAGGCAATGATTCACGATTCATTTACAGTGAGATTTTCCCTTTTAAATTCCTATTCATTAAAGTGTGAGGCATTATTCTGATGGCTTCAGCGAACAGGGACCACTGGTTCAATAGTCGAGTGAATAGAATCATTTATTTGTTGGCTAAAACGCTGGTAAAAGGCTTTATCCAAAGAGCACCAAATACAGTGTACTACAGGTAATTCGGAACATATTTTGATGTAAAGAAAGACAAACGCATTCAATAAGGCAAAACATCATTGTATTTTCAAAAAAAAGAACTTAGTATATATATATATATATATATATATATATATATATATATAAAAGAAATATAGTCTTAAGGTGTGCTATATTTATGGGATATAGTGCTCAATATCAGGGATAGAGCGTGTGTAAATATAAAAGTGAACATAGAAGTCAACACTTAGAGACGACAGTCTGTTTCATGCTAGATGCAATCGCCAGGCCGTATATATATATATTATTCGGATTATTGCCCTCATCTTTGTTGCCATATTTATTACAATGGACGTCTTCAGGTGGTTGGAAGGTCGAACTGAACCCTTTATTTCGCTCACTGGGGTAGACTGTTCTAGTTCCACGTGCCATGTTTTAATGGATGTCAGTTATCAGTTATCTCCAGTTAATTTCCCTCTGAAAGTTCTTCATTGCCTTTACCGGGTATTGAACTCACACTCTTTGGGTTCGGTCACTGGATCTAACCAACGCCTTTATCCACTGTGCCATGTGTCCTTGAGGAGTAAAAAGCCACTGTTCGTAGCATTTACTTTTTTAAGAAGTGCTCAATACCAAGTAGACTAATATATTGTTATATTTTCATTCTAAGAGTTTATAATAAAAACATATTGAAATGGCTACATGAAAGCTTTCATGTTTCAATTCTATGATTGTATTTATATAAAAATACAAATAAAAATTCAATCATGGTATTTAAACATGAACGCTTTTTTTGTAGAGATTTCAAAATATTTTTATTATAATCTCTTAAATAAAAATATGATAATATATATTATTTTATATATTTATATATATATATATATATATATATATATATATATATATATATAAACACCACTTTATATATTTTTTTGTTAGGACCTAGGTAACCTTTCGTCATATAACTATATTAGACTGCAAATAAGTATCGGCGATAAGGCTGGTAACGTCTAAAAACTGATTTACAATTAAAATAAATACGTAAACTTAAGAGAATAAGTACATCAAGTTTTTTTTTTTAAGTTTAGGACCTGGTTGATGTAATTTAAGGCAAATGACCTCCAGAACTAATAAATGGTGTTTGAACACTTATATGCAAATGGAAATGAGTCCGTTGGAAACATGACAACTTATCCAATAGGTGTTGTTCGATTGCGTAATTTGTACCGACTGCGAAATGAGGATGATTACTTGAATTTAATCTGATATATTTAGGAACGTTATTCTTGTTTCCAATCTAAGATTAGTCTAAAATCAGCTTACACTGACATTTAAACTTAAGATAAGTAAACTTATGATAGAACAGACTGTCTATAGAAATAAAGGAAACACTGGACGGGTGCCAAAAAACAACACGTAACTAAAAAAGAAAGTAGAAGAGACAATTCTAAAATTCTGTCACTCAAAATTTTAATTTTCTCAATCAAATAGATAGGACACAGACTAGGGCCGAATTTAGAGAAACAATTATCTATCTTCCGTTCCATTGTACTATCAATAATATTAGCCAGAAAACAATTATTGATTAGAATAGGACGAAGCTCTTGCTGAAGTGTACAAGAGGAACAAATCATTAAAGGCCTGATGAACTAAAGTTTTTATCAGATTTATTTTTCTGCTACGAGGGACAAAAGAGTTCCAACTGGTGTAAAGAACTTTTGCTTTTGCTTTGGTTTTTCTCTGAACGGTTTTATATTCTTAGGGTCCTAATCTACTACTAAAATTAACGGCGTGTTTCGATTTTTCAATTTTCTTAAATAAGCATTACGTAAATTACCCAGTGCATGGGTTGGACATTTGACACCAAGTTCCATTTATGTAGTCTTGAAATCGAACAGGAAGGCAGATACATAACTCTGGTCTGCATAACAAATACGTGAAACAAATGTTCATTGATGGAGTTCCCAATAAAAAAAATGAACGACAAAGGTACTAGAACTGTCTTTCTATAAGATGATTTCAAGAGACGTGCGAGTTAGCGACACGAAATTGAGTTCAAATTTCGCCTAATTTTCAGTGTTCACCGAGCAAATGAGTCGATTAAACAGTGAGGGACGCAACTTACTGAAAATTTAATCTGATGTACATAAATTTAATGTCTCCAACAACCCGCTTTTATTCTTGTTTAACGCGACTTAAGATTAGTCCGTGAATATTAAAAGTAACGCATTTTGAATCTTTTCTTTCAACCCACAGGCCAGGAAGATGCGAGAACGTTTGCGATTTAAACTTATAGATAAGGAGGTGGTGAACTTCTTCGAAGAGGGACGCTGCGAGCCCTCATCGTTGCTTGTATGATAAAGACACCGCGTCCCTTGGAAGGCTACTGATATCCGGAGTCACTGCCTGATGGGGCTGGCGTGAACCAGAGCGATGCCTCACTGGTCTCAGATTCATTGGACGTCCAGCGGTGGTTGCAAAAAACAACACCGTCGACCCGTACCGCCTGACGCGTCGATTCCGTATTTCGTGGTACTTGCTGTGCGGATTTTTAATCCAGACGACATCGCCTTTCTTCAGCCTCTCTCCGGTTAAGTTCCGTCAGTGGGTTGGTTTCAAATTTTAACGTGGTACCTATTTCTCTCAAGAGGGTGAGACATCATCCTTCGGGGGTCAATTTTAAATAGACCGCCTCAGACACCGTGCAGCCCGTTCTGGCTGCGATGGTCTTGACGGTCCTGTGGTTCCGCTCGATGATTCCATTTCCAAGTGGGCGCACTGGAACCGACATATTAAAATTATCTAATGCTTGCCATTGTCGGTTCCATTCCGTACTAAGAAAGATCAATACGGATGATAGTGGCTGCATCTTTGCCGACGCAAAACAAACCTTGGACCACAATCAATGATTAGGAAATGGCCGTTGTGGTGAGTAACATCTATCGCCAGCCGGCTCCAGTGGTTCCTCACGCTCAGCTGCCCTTTCTTCCAGCGAACGGGTGCTGGGTCTATAGACAACGCATCATTAAACTCTCCTGACGTCTGTCTTTTGTATCTGGGTCAACCAACTAAAATACAGTTTTGACTCCAGGGTGCCCATTTATTTTTCTGATTTGATTAAATCGAACGGGACTCACGGACGCAGCGCAGGCTTCACGGGCTCAATGGTTTCTTAAAGGCACCTTTGCGGCACCCTCGTTAAACAATCTTTTGTTGAGGCTTTTGACCAGGGACACCTCCATTGTCTCTGCACTAAATTCACGATTTCGTATATCTCTTGGCTTTAGGGTGGCCCTCCCGGTCAATCTATCTCCACTTATAAACGCAAGCGGAATCAGTAACAGACGCAGGTGTTTTCAGAGGATCGCCAAGTTGATCCCCTTGATTTTCCCTTTCAATTTTCCATTAAATAACGCCGGTTGCAAGAGAGCTTGCGTCAACCCAACACAGAGGTCTTGGCTGTCAACGCACCATCTGCCCCGCGCTGGGTCTTCCTTGGACATTTGGTGTTGAGACGTCGTGAACCGTCATCCCATCCAGTGGTGACGTCAGATGCTCTCCGCTTGATAAACGCCACCGCAACACGCAGCCAGCCACCTACAGGAAGGTGTCCAACCAACTTGCCGCACAAGGAAAATATGCTTCGCCGCGTGACAACAGAGGGCATGTCTGGGAGTTCGTTTCCCCGTTTCCAATACAGGACGTTATCTTCTCCCCAGACCTGCAAACCAACCCGTGCACCATCCTGTAGTCTCTCCGGTTCCTTGCTGAGGAGGCCAAAGTTGTAGAGATGCTCTTCACGCGCGCCGCAGATACGACTCCCTCGTTCACGTACACGTCATCAATATATGCAGATGTTGCCCGCTGTATGCGCTTCGTTAGAATGGCGTCAACAATCATCTGCATTCGATGGCGCCACATTGAGTCCAAACCCCATGCGGGTCAGGCAATACCGTTTCCCCTTGATAAAAAACACGCACTTGAAGGTATGAACGAAGATCCAACAGATACATTTGATCCTGCTTGTCGCCATTCCCTTAGCTTCTCGGTACACACGTCCGCGCGGGCAGTTCCACGTGCTCGTTCAGTTCTCGATAGTCGATGGCCTCATTTTTGTTTGTTGTGCTGGAGAACCGCCATTAGCGGGATCAGACCCTTTGGGGGCCCCAATTCCTTCTCTGGATAAGGAACCAACCACCCGTTATTAATCCAGGCTCACGCCTTGTCGTACACGAGCTCGCGGGGGATCTTATACTCCGCACACTGTTGTACAGCTTCTCTGGCGGTTGATCGTCTGACCATTTCCAAGATTCAGGACTTTGTGCGCTGGTCGAACTCCGCACGAAAGTCAGGCCGTTCCAGTGTTGCTGCACCTAGAGCTAGACCTGTTTCAAAACGCGCCCGACCCTCTTCGTCAACACGAACACCACCCAATTTTTTGATGACGTCCATTCCCAGGAGCAGATCATAGCCGAGCAGCCCTCCGTCCACGACCAGGGCTTAAGCTATAATCGCCGATGCTTGCCGGATGACGCTCACTGAGGTTAGAGCCCCCCGCCAACAGTCAGAACTGGAATATTTTCTTTTCCCACGTGTCAGCATTTGCGCACAAGGGTCTGGGTGCACCCGGTGGCAATCCGCACGCTCACTGGGGTAGCGCCTTGTTCAGCGGCGATCTGGGGAACGCTATATCCCTTGCCCGTTTCCCTGACAGTTCTTGCTACGTGGCCCAGCTTGTCGCACCTGTAGCAACGCATACGGTATCCTCTTTTGTCTTTGGAGAAGTGGTTCAGTCCGCCACACTTATAGCACCTTATGTCCTCAGTTGGCGGTGCGGGTGCTTCCACAGCTGCTGAGGCCGGCTCCGCGTCATCTTTTAAATATTCCGGGCTCTGGCCAGTAATTCGTCTAGCCCCAGCTCATTGAGCCTTGACGATGCTCGTAGCAGTCGACCGTTGTCTGGGGAGTCCTGCCAGAAAAAGCGCATCCTCGCTTGCTCCACCCGGTGCGGCCAGCTTCCTCAAATCGGCCAGAAAGACATTCTAGGTCCAAGCCGTCGTTCGGTAAACTGCCTCCAGGCGAAAATCCGCACCAAATGCTAACCCTCCAAGTCTGCGTCATCCCTTAGCTGCTGATACACAGCGTAAGCTCCTTTGGTGAGTCTAAAAACCACTATGATCTTTAATTTTACACAGCCGGCAGACCCGCTCGGCCTTTCCCACCACTCGACCACAGACGGGCCAGCGGGGGAGCCGTCGAACTCTGGTTTAACTTCAAGTCGAATCTGTCCATGCTGTAATAATTGCCGAAATAGTAAAATGATCGACTTTTAAGGGACGCAACTCTTTCCGTCTGAAAATGTCTGCAAAAAAATGTACACCAGCACGGGTGAAAATGTTGGTCTGCCAATGTCCTGGAGCCCAACACACCTCATTAGCATGTTTTTTGCGTGAAAAAAAAATATTAAAAGTCACGGACGCCATTTTTGAATTTTTTCTTTCCTTTCTCAAAAAGGCCAGGAAGATGCGAGAACGTTTGCGAGGTAGGCCGTTTCCTATTTTCCCCACTAAGAAGACAGGCACCAACTGTTCCTTAAAAAATTGGGAGTATAGCCTTTGGCACCATATCCAAGTGCAAGGCCTCTTTTGGAGGAGGTTTTTAAGAGTGTAGAACCAACTCTTAATTGCTGTTTTCACCCTCACTCAGAGCACCAAAAAAAATAGTTACCCCCAAACTGGGGTCAAAACACTATTTGTGAAAAAATACAAAATATTTTTGAAAAAAAAATACCTGCAATACAGTTTTGGTAAAAAAAAAAATTGACAGAAATATATTTTAAAAAAATGCCAGCAGTATACTACTGAAAAAAATATTACCAGCAATACGTTTTTGAAAAACAAAAAAAATTACCAGTAATACATTTTTGAAAAACAAAATTTTTTACCAATAATACATTTTTGAAAAACCAAAAATATTAGCAGCAATACATTTTTGAAAAACCAAAAAATTTACCAGTAATACATTTTTGAAAAACAAAAAATATTACCAGCAATACATTTTTTTACCAATAATACATTTTTGAAAAAAAAAATAGCAGCAATACATTTTTGAAAAAAAAATATTACCAGCAATACATTTTTGGAAAAAAAATATTACCAGCAATAAAAATGTTGTCGGCATTAAATAACCCATTAGGGTGATATGCCGTAAAACAAAACAGACCAAACCAAACCAAACCAAACTTCTCTTTGTTGATGGCCAGTCTAAGAAATTTCTCCATTGATTTCAATAGCGTATAGAAAGCAAATGGAAACGACTCCGTTATTTTTCCCAAGAATTTAGAGAAGTTTATAGATAAACCAAAAAGTGAGGTATGGAGAGAGGTGACCCTCTGCATCCTGAAAAGAAATGTATTTATACACACTACTTGGTACATAACATGATTATTTTATTTCGGATTCCAGCAACAAGCACTCAGTAAGAATTAAACTCACTTCAATCGGATTATCTCGTAGAAAAGAAAACAGGGACTAAGCACACAGACGGGGATGTCTATATTCGATAGTGATCGATAATGCAATTATTCAGTAAAATTAGATTGATTAATCTATCAATCATTGACTAGTAATCCCATGGGCGACAGTCAATTTTAAATCCACAATCCTTTCAGAGCATAGTCAGTTTGGTTTCTTTCTTTAACGACATATCAACTCCTTATAGGTCATTTCATACCGAAATTTCATTCTTTTTTTTTCCCAAAAATGTAGTACTGGGTTTTCTTTAAAAAAATTTTACTATGAACATCTACTGCTGGTAACTTAATTCTAAAGTATTTTTTTTTTTTTGCAATTTTGTGTTTTGTTCCCACTTTGGTATGTTCACTATTTGCCCATAGCTATGATCCTAACAAGTGCTACCACCCTGGGTTAACTTTGAAGCCGGGAACAACTGCAGTTCAGTTACACGCTTCTCAAAACCTCCTGACCAGAGGTCTTGATGCCAGATGATGTCCACAGTTATATCCCGGATGATGTATAGTTGGTTGCCCGCCAGGCCTACGTACAGTTCTGAATGCTGAGTATTACTTCTACTAGCCTGGTTTACAATTACAGCTAGAGAAACCAGTCTACCCTGCTATTTCTTCTATGATGGGGGAATGGATCTCCTCCTGCATAAGTGAATGTATCACGCTAAACAGAAATTCGAACGCCCTGCCTGCTGTGGCTTCAGAATACGCCGACTGCGCCTCTGCAGAAGGGTGAGACAACCACTAAATGAGGAGTTCTGGGTAAGAAGAAAAATTACATCCGCGTCCGGGGAAAGACGTAAAGTACACCCAATATTAAGGTCTCTGATCAAGAGTTTTTGAGAAGAGTTGAACCATCTCTTAATTGTTGGTGTTCTGAGATCCACCCTGATCCGGGGTGGTAGCACCTGCTAGGGTTTCAGTTATGGGCAAATAGTTAATCCTAAACAGGGGAGTAAACACTATAAATATGTAAAAATGCGTTTTAATACCAGCAATATATTTTTTGTAAAAATTATTAATAGCAATGAATTTTTGAATGAAAAAATTATTACCAGCAATACATTTTTGAAACAAAAAATTAACAGCAATAGATTTTTGAACAAAATTTATTAGCATCAATACATTTTTAAGGAAAAAATATTACCAGCAATATATTTTTGAAAAAAAAAATATTACAAGTAATATATTTTTGAAAATAATTATTACCAGCAATACATTTTTGAAGAAAAAATATTACCAGCAATACATTTTTGGAAAATAAATATTATTAGCAATAAAAATCTTGTCGGCATTAAATAACCTATTGAGGTTGATACGTCCTAAAACAAAACAAACCAGACTGAAATTCGAACTTAGATGGTAATCATTGCACCACCTGCACATCATTGATTAGAATAGAATAGTTTAGAATAGAGTGGAGCAATCAATATTTGAAAATATATCTATTAAAATAGTTAAGACACAACTGGTCAGATATATAAATTATGAAAAATACATGAGAGCGTGACTGGAGCGTAAATCAAAAGAGAGGAAAAAGAGAAGAAAGGGGGGGGAATGATTAAGAGATAAAAAAAGGGGCCATGGTAAACAAAAAAGAAGAAGTGAAATCAATCACTGAACGCAATGACCATTCCTGGTACTTTGTTAAAAAAAAAAAAATCTAATAAGCAATTCTCAACAAAGGAAAATTCTACGTGGCCCGGCTGTCTGGAAAGATGTGCAATGTAGCATAAGAAACTTAGGAAAAAACGTCTGACCTCTGACATTTTTGCTTTGTTAGGAGAGTTATCTCAGGAGAGGAAAGAAAATAGACAAGATGAGTAAAGAGCAAAATAATGGAAAAAAATATATATTAAAAAATGAACACACACACGCACACACTCAGGAGCGCGTATACACACTTACAGACTTACATAGACACACGCAGATGTATTCTAAAAGCATAATATTTTAGGATGTTCAGAATATAAATTTATGGAAACATTGTTGGGTGGGAAGCGTTGTGTTCTTTGAATCGGTGATGTGACTCTTCTGAAGCCTTTTTTCCAAGGGAAGAATTAGTCGATCAGAAGAAGAAAGAAAGAAAAAGCTTACATGGTTAGGCCAGCTAGCATAGTTAGATATGTTTACATGGTTAAAACTGCTGGCATGGTAATATAACCTTACATGGTTAGGGTAGCTGGCATGATAACATATCCTTATACAATTAGAGCTGCTGGCATAGTTAGATAGGCTTATACGGTTAGGGCAGCTGGCATGGTAAGATAGACTTATACAGTTAAAGCTGCTGGCATGGTTAGATAGGCTTATACGGTTATGACAGCTAGCATGGTAAGATAGGCTTATACGGTTATGACAGCTAGCATGGTAAGATAGGCTTATACGGTTAGGGCAGCTGGCATGGTAAGATAGTATTATACGGTTAGGTCAGCTGGCATGGTAAGATAGGCTTATACGGTTAGGTCAGCTGGCATGGTTAGATAGGCTTATACGGTTAGGGCAGCTGGCATGGTTAGATAGGCTTATACGGTTAGGTCAGCTGGCATGGTTAGATAGGCTTATACGGTTAGGTCAGCTGGCATGGTAAGATAGGCTTATACGGTTAGGGCAGCTGGCATTGTTAGATAGGCTTACACGGTTAGGTCAAGTGGCATAGTTAGATAGGCTTATACGGTTAGGTCAGCTGGCATGGTTAGATAGGCTTATACGGTTAGGGCAGTTGGTAAGGGCTTAACAGTTAGGCATGGTAATGATAAGATTTGTTACGGTTAGGTCAGCTGGCATGATAAGATAGCCTTATACAGTTAGGGCTGCTGGGATGGTATGATAGCCTTACATGGTTAGATAGGTTTACGTGGTTAAAACTGCTGTTATGGTAATATAGCCTAACATATTTAGGGTAACTCGAATGATAACATATCCTTATACAGTTAGAGCTGCTGGCATGGTTAGATTAGGCTTATATGATTAGATATGATCTCTTGTCATTTCTCACGTATTAGTAGCTCAGTTGGTTAGAGCAACTCTCATAGCAAGATAGGCATTTGGTGTTTGAATCTTGCTGAAAGAATCGTCTTCATTCCTGGTCCGTGTTATTTACTGATAGTTGTAAAGTGATTTCTTCTGGTTTGGGATATAAAAATATGGAGCGGGAATTGAATATAAAATGAGAAGAAAACAAAAGTTTATTTGCAAGTCGTGAAATGTTGAATAAAGAAAGGACAAATAAGAATGAGGCTTTTTTTTGTCTTGCTTGGAACAAGGGAAAAAAGAATTTTGACTTGAGATATCAAGAAATAAATAATGAATGAATGAAATGCATAAGTAAAGAAGGAAGGATTTTTTTTAAAAATAAGGATGAAAGAAAGAAAGATATAACTGAATAAATATAACAAAATTGAAGGAAAAAAAGAAAGGAGGGAAGTGAGGAAGTAACGAAGGAAAACGACATTAAAAAAAAGGAGGCGATTTTAAGACAGTGAGGGAAAGAAAGACAAAAGGAAAGAAAGTGTTTCATA
>CAHIKZ030000558.1:1047500-1062500 GCA_903632075.3 Acanthosepion pharaonis | reverse complement strand
GGCGGGAGGAACCCGAAGGAGGCTACGCCGATGGGCGGAGTCTCCTTCGGGGAGCCTAATCGACGCCCAGAACCTGTTTATACGGGTTCAAATGGGCTATTTTTTTTGTTCCGAGCCTAATGGCTCGGGAATTCCCACTCTTTTAAAAGGCCTTGTGCCACATGACACCCTCGTGGGGGGGGGGTGACTGAATATTGTCAGTCGACCCAGTACTTTCTGAGCGACTGTTCGGTTATACTCTCTTCCTACGGGCGGGAGGAACCCGAAGGAGGCTACGCCGAAGGGCGGAGTCTCCTTCGGGGAGGTAAAACCGGCCCAGAACCCGTTTATGCGGGTTTCAAATGGATCCTTTTTTGGCCGGGCCTAATGGCTCAGGAATACCCACGTTAAAAAGGCCTTGTGCCACATGACACCCCTCGTGGGGGGTGACTGAATATTGTCAGTCGACCCAGTACTTTCTGAGCGACTGTTCGGTTATACTCTCTTCCTACGGGCGGGAGGAACCCGAAGGAGGCTACGCCGAAGGGCGGAGTCTCCTTCGGGGAGGTTAAAACGGCCCAGAACCCGTTTATGCGGGTTCAAATGGGCTATTTTTTTTGCCGAGCCTAATGGCTCGGGAATGCCCACGTTAAAAAGGCCTTGTGCCACATGACACCCTCGTGGGGGTGACTGAATATTGTCAGTCGACCCAGTACTTTCTGAGCGACTGTTCGGTTATACTCTCTTCCCTACGGGCGGGAACCCGAAGGAGGGCTACGCCGAAGGGCGGAATCGGAGTCTCCTTCGGGAGGTAAAACCGGCCCTGAACCCCACGTTTATACGGGTTCAAACTGTTCGGTTATTATTTTGGCCGGGCCTAATGGCTCAGGAATGCCCACCCGTTAAAAATGGCCTTGTGACACAAAAAGGCCTTTGACACCCCTCGTGGGGGTGACTGAATATTGTCAGTCGACCCAGTACTTTCTGAGCGACTGTTCGGTTATACTCTCTTCCTACGGGCGGGAGGAACCCGAAGGAGGCTACGCCGAAGGGCGGAGTCTCCTTCGGGAGGTAAACTCAAATGGCCCTGAACCCGTTTATACGGGTTCAAATGGGCTATTTTTGGCCGAGCCTAATGGCTCGGGAATGCCCACGTTAAAAAGGCCTTGTGCCACATGACACCCACGTGGGGGGGTGACTGAATATTGTCAGTCGACCCAGTACTTTCTGAGCGACTGTTCGGTTATACTCTCTTCCTACGGGCGGGAGGAACCCGAAGGAGGCTACGCCGAAGGGCGGAGTCTCCTTCGGGGTTAAAACTCGGCCCTGAACCCGTTTATACGGGTTCAAATGGGCTATTTTTTTGGCCGAGCCTAATGGCTCGGGAATGCCCACGTTAAAAAGGCCTTGTGCCGCATGACACCCTCGTGGGGGGGTGACTGAATATTGTCAGTCGACCCAGTACTTTCTGAGCGACTGTTCGGTTATACTCTCTTCCTACGGGCGGGAGGAACCCGAAGGAGGCTACGCCGAAGGTCGGAGTCTCCTTCAGGGAGGTTAATATATTTTGGATAGAACCCGTTTATACGGGTTCAAATGGGCTATTTTTGGCCGAGCCTAATGGCTCGGGAATGCCCACGTTAAAAAGGCCTTGTGCCACATGACACCCTCGTGGGGGTGACTGAATATTGTCAGTCGACCCAGTACTTTCTGAGCGACTGTTCGGTTATACTCTCTTCCTACGGGCGGGAGGAACCCGAAGGAGGCTACGCCGAAGGGCGGAGTCTCCTTCGGGAGGTTAAACCGGCCCAGAACCCGTTTATGCGGGTTCAAATGGGGGGTGACTGAATATATTTTTTCTGCCGAGCCTAATGGCTCGGGAATGCCCCTGACGTTAAAAATGGCCTTGTGGCCAATGCCCACGTGACACCCCTCGTGGGGGGTGACTGAATATTGTCAGTCGACCCAGTACTTTCTGAGCGACTGTTCGGTTATACTCTCTTCCTACGGGCGGGAGGAACCCGAAGGAGGCTACGCCGAAGGGCGGAGTCTCCTTCGGGGAGGTAAATCTCGGCCCTGAACCCGTTTATACGGGTTCAAATGGGCTATTTTTTGGCCGGGCCTAATGGCTCGGGAATGCCCACGTTAAAAAGGCCTTGTGCCATGACACCCTCGTGGGGGGTGACTGAATATTGTCAGTCGACCCAGTACTTTCTGAGCGACTGTTCGGTTATACTCTCTTCCTACGGGCGGGAGGAACCCGAAGGAGGCTACGCCGAAGGGCGGAGTCTCCTTCGGGAGAGGTAAAACCGGCCCTTTAACCCGTTCATACGGGTTCAAATGGGCTATTTTTTGGCCGAGCCTAATGGCTTGGAATGCCCACGTTAAAAAGGCCTTGTGCCACATGACACCCTCGTGGGGGGGTGACTGAATATCGTCAGTCGACCCAGTACTTTCTGAGCGACTGTTCGGTTATACTCTCTTCCTACGGGCGGGAGGAACCCGAAGGAGGCTACGCCGAAGGGCGGAGTCTCCTTCGGGAGGTAAACCGGCCCTGAACCCGTTTATACTGGTTCAAATGGGCTATTTTTGGCCGAGCCTAATGGCGGAGTCGGGAATACCCACGTTAAAAAATGGCCTTGTGCCACATGACACCCTCGTGGGGGTGACTGAATATTGTCAGTCGACCCAGTACTTTCTGAGCGACTGTTCGGTTATACTCTCTTCCTACGGGCGGGAGGAACCCGAAGGAGGCTACGCCGAAGGGCGGAGTCTCCTTCAGGGAGGTTAAACCGGCCCTGGACCCGTTCATACGGGTTCAAATGGGCTATTTTTTGGCCGAGCCTAATGGCTCGGGAATGCCCACGTTAAAAAGGCCTTGTGCCACATGACACCCTCGTGGGGGGGTGACTGAATATTGTCAGTCGACCCAGTACTTTCTGAGCGACTGTTCGGTTATACTCTCTTCCTACGGGCGGGAGGAACCCGAAGGAGGCTACGCCGAAGGGCGGAGTCTCCTTCAGGGAGGTTAAACCGGCCCTGGACCCGTTCATACGGGTTCAAATGGGCCATATTTTTGGCCGAGCCTAATGGCTCGGGAATGCCCACGTTAAAAGGCCTTGTGCCACATGACACCCTCGTGGGGGGTGACTGAATATTGTCAGTCGACCCAGTACTTTCTGAGCGACTGTTCGGTTATACTCTCTTCCCTACGGGCGGGAGGAACCCGAAGGAGGCTACGCCGAAGGGCGGAGTCTCCTTCAGGGAGGTAAACCGGCCCTGGACCCGTTCATACGGGTTCAAATGGGCTATTTTTGGCCGAGCCTAATGGCTCGGGAATGCCCACGTTAAAAAGGCCTTGTGCCACGCGACACCCTCGTGGGGGGTGACTGAATATCGTCAGTCGACCCAGTACTTTCTGACACTGACACCCCCTCGTGGGGGTGGGAGGTTAAACTGAATATTGTCAGTCGACCCAGTAAAAAAGGCTTTCTGAGCGACTGTTTCGGCGACTTTCGGTTATACTCTCTTCCTACGGGCGGGAGGAACCCGAAGGAGGCTACGCCGAAGGGCGGAGTATCCTTCGGGAGGTTAAACCGGCCCTGGACCCGTTCATACGGGTTCAAATGGGCTATTTTTTGGCCGAACCTAATGGCTCCAGGAATGCCCACGTTAAAAAGGCCTTGTGCCACATGACACCCTCGTGGGGGGTGACTGAATATCGTCAGTCGACCCAGTACTTTCTGAGCGACTGTTCGGTTATACTCTCTTCCTACAGGCGGAGGAACCCGAAGGAGGCTACGCCGAAGGGCGGAGTCTCCTTCAGGGAGGTTAAACCGGCCCTGGACCCGTTCATACGGGTTCAAATGGGCTATTTTTTTACGAGCCTAATGGCTCGGGAATGCCCACGTTAAAAAGGCCTTGTGCCACATGACACCCTCGTGGGGGGTGACTGAATATTGTCAGTCGACCCAGTACTTTCTGAGCGACTGTTCGGTTATACTCTCTCCTACGGGCGGGAGGAACCCGAAGGAACCCGAAGGGCGAGGCTACGCCCCTGACCCGTTCATATGGGTTCAAATGGGCTATCCTTCGGGAGCCTAATGGCTCGGGAATGCCCACGTTAAAAAGGCCTGGACCCGTTCATACAGGTTCAAGCGACTGTTCGGTTATACTCTTTCCTTGGCCGAAGGGCGGAGTATCCTTCGGGGATGGACCCGTTCATACGGGTTCAAATGGGTTACAGCCGAAATGGCTCTTGCCCACGTAAAAAGGCCTTGTGCCACCACCACCCTCGTGGGGGTGACTGAATATCGTCAGTCGACCCAGTACTTTCTGAGCGACTGTTCGGGGAGGTAAAAACCGGCCCTGAACCCGTTTATACGGTTTCAAATGGGCTATTTTTTGGCCAAGCCTAATGGCTCGGAAATGCCCAAGTTATAAAGGCCTTGTGCCACATAAAACCCTCGTGGGGGGTGACTGAATATCGTCAGGCGACCCAATATTTTCTGAACGACTGTTCGGTTAAACTCTCTTCCTACGGGCGGGAGGAACCCGAATGAGGCTACGCCGAAGGGCAGAGTCTCCTACGGGGAGGTAAAACCGGCTCTGAACCCGATTATACGGGTTCAAATGGGCTATTTTTTGGCCGAGCCTAATGGTTTGGGAATTGCCCACGTCAAAAAGGCCTTGTGCCACATGACACCCTCGTAGGGGGGGTGACTGAATATCGTCAGTCGACCCAGTACTTTCTGAGCGACTGTTCGGGGAGGTAAAACCGGCCCTGAACCCGTTTATACGGTTTCAAATGGGCTATTTTTTGGCCGAGCCTAATGGCTTGGGAAATGCCCACGTTAAAAAGGCCTTGTGTCATATGACACCCTCGTGGCGGGGGGTGACTGAATATCGTCAGTCGAGTCAGTAGTTCAAGTGGAGTCAGTAGTTCAAGTGGAGTCAGTAGTTAAATTCGAGTCAAGAGTCGAGTCAGAGGCAGTCCGAAACAGTCGCGTTCAGACAATTACTGCAAGACATTGGAATAGTGATACTGGTCGAGACTACATTGTTCTCTCTACTAAACCTGATTGTTCATGCTAACACTTCTACTTCTCTGTATATATTCCTGTTTGTAATATATCTGTGTTAATCCATACCTGTGTTCGAGTTCTTCTTTATTGGTTCTACCTTGGACTATCACCGTGGTACAAGGAACCGGACCATAACACATATATACACACTTTTAGGATAGTGCGATCAGGTATGAATTCAGACATTCCTTATCCTAGACTTGTTCCTAACCATGGCTATAGGATTCACTCTGGACTGCTATTTTACCCATAGTTGGTGAGAGAAAAGTTGGATTCATGCCATTCCCAAGGATGTAACTGAATGCAATAAACTCGACTGGATTTCGAACTCTGAGCCACTACCCGTTACTCATACGTGCCTCCTCTCATACAAAAGCCTGCTTCAGTAACCTTATACCTTGAGAGGCACTTCGGCATTGTTTTGGGTATATAATAGTATAAAAATGCTCTTCTCTCCGAAACAAGACAGTTATTATTTTGCAAGGCATATAGCTTTTAACAGTTTACAAATATGGGCTAAAAATTCATAGGTTGACTATAAAGAAGTGATACATGAAAACTTTCACAGCTCATCACTCCTTCATTGTCAGCCGATTAACTTTTCTCCCTACCCTCGTATCTTTGCTTATTATATGTTTTGATATTAGGAGCCACATTTTTCTTAAATCATTTCAACCCGAGCAATGCGATAATGTCACTAAGACACACGAGATTACTAAGAGGTAATTATAACGAAAAGACTTATAAAAGAGAAAGTGAAATAAAAGAACAGGTTTCAGGAAAAGATTGAGATGGCGATTACAGAATGATGTTAAATTTGATTGAACCGTCTTGACTTCTTCCCGTACTTTTACTTTTTGCTCTTACTTTTACAAAAAAAACAAACAAAAAAAAAACATTGTACTGTCCACCGGGGTGGGTTAATAACTTCAGCAATAATTACCTTCATTACAATGTTGATCAGGTTTCGTTTCTTGATTGGTATATCCTACCCTTTGGGTTGGCCATTTTGAAGCAAGTAAGTTCTTTAGTGCTGGTTTCTATAGGGAACACAAGAAGGCCTTGTTGTTATTTCTTCGAAGTCTCTTCATAGAAAACTGATGGTAACACAAAAGAAGGAATATGAGCTTACCTTTCTTTTCCTGTGTCTTTATAGTCTTATTATCTGACTAATATGGGACATTTTATTGGGGAGAATATAATGCCTTTATATAGTGAAAATAAATTATAATATGAAAAAAGAAAAAAAAAACACCAGTAAATTTTACCAAAAAATTGTAGATATGTTCAACTCAGACAGACAAGAAAATTAATTAAACTCTATCCTTCTGGCGTTAGTTTAACACCTAGGAGACGACAGGACCAATCATAAAGATAATTGGGACAATCCGTCAGCTCGATGATACAAACCTCGTGATTAGCTGACTGGTTCCGTACCAGCCAATCAGATTGTTTCTCATATTTCTTGCACATCTGAGCCTTTTAATGGCGGTTTTTATGATAGCTTGCTGTGTTCTGTGATTTGTATCATTTTTTTGTGTTCCAAATGATGGCATGTGAAAACGGCTCAGTCTTGGCACTGAAACTCAAGATGAGGTTTTACCCCAAAGGGTTAAACTGACGCAATTTTTATTCGTATATCTAAACTTTAATTTTATGAAGGGAAAATATGTTACATGACCGAATTTTAAAGTCCCTCTTTTGATTGTAAGCACTTTCTCGTTTTTATTGTACTTAAAACTTCCTCATTGCTAACATGTTCAGTCTAAGGTCTTCTCAGCATATCGGTCGTTTGAAGTATTTTCTTCATCTTTGAAGAAATTGTCCAGCATTCATTGTAATAGGAAATATTATATGTTTCAAAGCATTTCTATATTCTCCCGTTTTTTTCTTTTCTAAGGACATTTTCCATTCTCTTAATATATTGCTTAGATCATGTTTTTATAATTAGTTTTCGTATACATCTTAACTCTACAGTCCATTGTAGTCTCAGCTTTTTCATCTATGAGGAGATCATCCAGAATCCACTGCCATATTGGTTTGGTTTGTTTCTCGGCATATCAATCTCAATGGGTTATTTAATGCCGACAAGATTTTTTATTGCTGGTAATATTTTTTTTTCAAAAATGTATTACTGGTATGAAAATCTATTTTGACACTTTCATAGTTCTTCGAACCCAATTAGGGGTTAACTTTTTTCCCTTTAGATGAGACTGTATCAGGTACTACCACCCCGGGTCAGGTTAGACTTGGGAACGCCGGCAATTAGGAGGTGCTTTAACGCTCATCAAAGCCTCCAGTTCAGAGAACTTGCTGTTGGATGTAGTTTATCGTCTTACCCAGGACGGGCCATATAGGAGATTAGATATTAAATAATAGTTCACTAAAGTTTTTTTTTATTGTTTTGAAAAACATTTTTATGTATATTATTACTTTGCTTATTTTGTGATGGATTGAATAAACAAATTTAGAAAATTCGGGGCTTTAATATAGATTCTTCCATTATAAGTCTAGTTTGCTTATCCAATACGTCTGTTACATCGATATTTCCTCCTTTCTTTGCATTCAAAATATCCTGTGTGTATTAAATTTTCCAAAGATACTTTACTCGTTATGTTTCTGTAGTAGCATACCTACGCTCGATAATGGTTATGTTCCCATTCACATAAATACAGTAGTAAATACTGTATGTTGGTCCGCAGTTTGAAATTTGTCTACAGCTATGCTGGTCAAACTCTCTACCTGCGGGCAGACAGGATTCCCAGACAAGGTTATGTCGAAGGGCAGAGTCTCGTCTTGGGAAACAGCTACCCGACCCTGTTTTATACGGGTTCTACAGGGAAATTTTGGCTAAGCCTACGGGCTCGGATACCACACATTAAATTCGGCCTTGTGCCAGATCTAACCGCGTGAGGCGGTTGGTAGATATTATGCAGTTAGAGATTCGTCTCCAGCTGTGCTGATCAAACTCTCTTCCTCCGAACGAGGCTATGTCAAAGGGCAAAGACTCGTCTCGGGAAACAGCTACCCGACCCCGTTTTATATGGGTTCTACAGGGAATTTTTGGCGAAGACTACGGACTCGGATACCCCGCATTAAATTCGGCCTTGTGCCCGCATTGTATGATATAAAATCTTCCAAAAAAAACAATTCTCCAGCTTTCACACTGTCACAATGAACAAGTAAATAAAAAGAATGATTGTGATGAAACCTGGATGAAATTAAGAAAGCTGCTGAAATGGTTTTCAGTTTTCTGGAAAGAAAGCCAGCATACAGCTATGACGATTACAATAACGCCCGCAGAGTTAAAAAGTGTCATTTCTTTAAAAAAAAACTCAAGAACAAAAGCAAAACGAAGTGCGGGAAAAGTTGAGAATGACATTAAAGGAAAAAGAATTATCATGCAACAACGATTAAAGAATCTTCATTACATTATTTGTCTTGCATACGTGGCATAATTAATTTCATGAATTTTCATTAGCAGAACATAATTTATTTCTTTTTCCTTAAAATGGATTCCGTTATATTTCACTCACCATTAACTTATTTTGTTTACTATAAAACATTGAAAATAAATGTTAAACCTGATTTCAGTCCTTTTATTTTAATCTAAATATAACCCCTCATATCCGGACTTTGTAACCAATTCCTTTTATCCGGAAGGCCTTCTTAGTCCGGTTGTCAAGGATTCTACTGTATTTGTAAATAAAAACAAAGTACAGATAACGCATTAAAGAGTCAGAGAACGATTTGACACTGTATCTATATAATGAACAGCAACCGTACACACAATTTCTAAAATTAATAAAACTCAATATGCAATGTGCGCTGATAAATAAAGCTTGTTAAAAACACCAATTTATTCCTACTTTTTTAATTAATTTCGGTAATGGGTTAAAAGTTACTTGGAGCGAGATAAAAGGAAGTTGTGAAGATCCATTATAACCTAATTCCTGAAAGGACAGAGTACATAAAAGAAATGAGTACGATACTTTCACACAGGATATAGTGGATGTACAATCAAAAAAATGTCCAAATCGTTTAAGAGCATGGGATAATTGCCCATCCCACAAAATATTTAATATCTAAAAACCACTAAACTTAATCAGGTTGACAGGGATTCTACTGTATTGCGACTATTTTAAGCATTAATTTTAAATTTCTTGTGTCTGGCGGAACGTTCTAGTAGCGGAAGCAATGGAGAAATTTGTCACCTTAAAAGAGGCGACCCGATGCAATTTAGTCGTGATAAAATGTAACTAAAATTGATATAAAAGAAATACGAAACCAAAGTTCTTTTTTAAAATGTTGGAAATGCTTCATCTAATAAAAAGCATCATTGTAATATTAGTCTTAATAATTCTCGAAGTAAAAACTAATGAAATTAATTATTAAGAAATTGTAGTAAAAAAAAGAGGCACGGTAGAGTAATGGATAGCGACTCGAGTTCGAATTCCAGTCGAATCTATTACATTCACTTGCTAATATCCTTGATATGAATCATCATCTTCTACCCCCACCCCAGCCCAGCTATAGCAGGACAGACTGGGTTCTATAAGCTTGGATGATAACTGGTCTACCACAGAAAGAAATGGCAACCTACTGCGGGAAAAAAAATCTGCCTCGTCAGTCATGTATCAAAAAGATACATGATCGCCTAAGCGTGTATCACGCATGGCACATAACTGACTGAGTGAGTAAAAATTAAGAAAAGTTGACAAAGCTTCACTTCATAAAAATATTCAAGATAATAAGAAATTTGTGGAGGGGGTAGCTGGTCGTCGCTGCTGTTATTGTTACTTTTAATTTATATACAGTGGGTAAGCAAAGGTAACGCCCTTATTACTTATTAACTTTTATTGAAAAAAGATTTACAGTAATTTAAGAAAATTAATAAGTGTTGTCACATCAAATCAAGATGATTATTTTTGATTAATAAACTATTTAATATGTTCGAAATTCTCCCCTTCTTGTGCAAAACAGCGTTTAACAACACCAGCAACACTTCTACAAAGCATTTGACACATTTCTACATTAATTTCTACATAAATTTCATACAATATATCAGAAACAGCTTGTTTAAAATTCAAGAATTGTTTTCGGTTCGAGCCTGTATGAAAGAACTTTCTGTACCCCAACCCCACAAGAAAGAGTCTATCACTGTTAGGCCTGGTGATCGTGATGGATATTTAATTGCTCTACGTTGTCATATTCACCTCAGCTCAAAAAGAAAAGGGTGTATATATATATATATATATATATATATATATATATATATATATATATTTTATTTTATGTTTATATCTTCTTTTTATAGATAGAAATATTTAAGTAAATGCTCTGTTTATAATAAACAGTATTAACAACATTTAAGGGTCTGAATGTCCGAGAAATTTCCATAGAAAATATGCGTCCTTCAACAGGAATCGAAGCTGTATCCTATACGGAACCGTCATATAGCCTGACGTGCCTTAACCGATTGGGCCACAGAGGAACGTTCGGTTAGCAAGGTCGATTTTACTGTTTTTAGACACAATTCTCTATGATTTTCTCTCATACTTTCATATCTGCTCAATGTGTATCCATATGTAAACAAATGACGTCACACATTATGAAATGAACAAAGTCCGACAATTATTTTAAGACATTTTTATGACTTTGTCCATTTTATAATGTGTGACGTCATTTGTTCACTGAGTAGCGAAAAAAATCATATTTTAAATCAGTTAATTTATAATATTTATTCTCTGTAAATTTTCATTGAGCATTCTTTTGTAAAAATAGAAATAAAAAATATCAATAAGAACACCGGATTATATATATAACTGTTCTTTTTTTATATATATATATATATATATATACATATATTGGATCCTAATCAAAGTCGAGCACTCTTAATCTTTATTTTTAACAAGGAAAAATATGGAAAACATAAATTTCGGAATTTCTCTGAAGAACATTCCTAATACCAACAAAAAGGATTATTTCGTTATATTAATGCAAAAAACAGAGGAACTCATACGAAGGATGAGAGATTCATTCCAAAATTCGCTTGAAGATGAAACAGAACTAATGCTTTTAATTTAGTTATAAAATTAAATTTGAAGTTTTTAACCTCAGTTTTTGAAACATGGTTATTACTTTTTAGCGAAAAAACATATTTTAAATCAGTTAATTTATAATATTTATGCTCTGTAAATTTATATTGAGCACTGTTTTGTAAAAAAAAAAAAAAAAAATATCAATAAGAATACCGGATTATATATATTACTGTTCTTTCCTTTTATATATATATATATATATATATATATATATATATATATATATATATATATAGCGAGTATAACAGCAAATTGTGATGTTTAATATCTAAAAAAAACAGTAAACTTATAGAGTTTCTTTTTGTCAAGATATTCAGATAAGACATTCAGCCATTTTGACACCATTTGTCGTAAAATCACTGAAAAACACTTTGAGTTATTAAGCTATATAATTTTTTACATGAATTTACCTTTTACAGACTTTTGTTAATTTAGTAGTTATGTAAAATTAAAATATGTACATACATATATGTATATAAGTATATATATATATATGTGTGTGTATGCGTGTTTGTGTGTGTATACATACATATGCATATGTGTGTTGTATGTGTGTATGTGTAGGTAGGTGTATATAGTAGATTTTTGTATATGTACGCATGTATATATTTGTATTCAAGTATATATTTGTGTGTGTATATATGCCTAAGTATGTATACATGTGCATATATGTGTATATGTATATATGTATGTATATATGTATGTATGTTTGTATGCTTTGCTTGATGTGTTTTCTTGTATGTACATATGTGTGAGTGTACGTATGTATGTATGTAGATACATATGTATATATGTGGGCTATCATTTACCTTGTATAATTTGCCATTAGAATAAGTTTACAAAACAATATCACTAAACATTATTATTATTATTTTCGATATTTTTTCGATATAATTTTTTCGATTCTATTTGGAATCTTTAAGTTGTTTCAAATTTAAAATTTAAAATTTTAACTTTAAATTTTAAGTTTTAAATATTAGTTGCTATTGATAATATTATTAATAATAAAATATTTTTTATTTAATTTTATTTTGTTTTGTTGGTAATCTTTAAAATAATGTCAAGCGTTAACTGTAATTTATATTATTCTGTACTTTTGAAATTAACCGCAATATGTCTATATATATTAATTTATTTTTCCATTTCTTCTTTCACCCATCCCCTATTCCCTATTTGTTTTCTATTATGTCTTACCTCTTCACTTTTTTCTTTGTCTTCCTTCCTTTTCCTATGAAAGGATTTGCATAATAGGTCAACATATCTGGCACCTTACCCTACCACACTTACGCTTACGTATCTTAATAAAGATAGATTTAATTCTTTATTCTATATTTATTACTATCTCTCCCTTCCCTTTCTAATTTCGATCATAACCTTTCGTCCTCCTCCTCCTCCCCTCACTCTCTATCAACTTATATCAACTTAAAAGCACCCCTCAAAAACTTGTATAAAAATAATCATATGTAAATTTTAAACCATTTTCTTTTATGCTTGGAAATGTGATCTGAGGAAACAGGAAAACTCCCATTCCTGGGGATATAAAATATAAACTATGGACCCTTAAAGTTGCCTGTTTAATATTATATATATATATATATATATATATATATATATATATATATATATATATATATGTGTGTGTGTGTGTGTGTGTGTGTGTGTGTGTGTGTGTGTACAGAATTATATATATGGATACCAGAAAATCCTGCAAGACGATTTAATGCGTTCTGTTGAGAGACTTCAGCTACCTCCTCGTTGGGTTTTCCTACTGGATAATGATCCTAAGCATACCGCTAGATCTACAAGGAAATGGTTAGCTGAAAGTAACGTTGATGTCTTACAATGGCCAAGTCAGTCCCCAGACTTGAACCCAATCGAGAATTTATGGCGAGATTTGAAAATTCAAATTAGGAAAAGACCACCAACAAATATCAAGAATTTGAAGACAATATGCCAAGAAGAATGGGACAAAATACCACCACAATGTGTGCAAATCATTAGTTGAGACGGACACGAATAGACTGGGGAGCTGTTAAACTCAATAAAGGATATTCCACAAAGTATTAAAGTAAGTTAATATTATTTTTTGTTTTGTCTGAATACATCAGTTAAAATGAAAAAAAATGCATTAATTTCTGTTAGAATAAGAATTAATTAAGTTTATTACTATTTTTTAATAAAATGTATCTTTACACATAAAATGTATCAAAATTTGTTTTAGTTAAGGCTTTACATTTATAAAAATACAATTTTTCATGTGTACGAATATTTATTTCCCCCACTGTATATATATATATATATATATATATATATATATATGTGTAAAAATTCAGATATATATAAAAATATATCTGTAAAAGACAGTATTCATATCTTTATATATATGTATATATATATATATATATATATATATATATATATATATATATATATATATATATGTATATAAATAGATAGATATGAATACTGTCTTTTACAGATTTATATATATATATATATATATATATATATATATAATATATAAAAAGTGAACATAGAAGTCAACACTTAGAGGCGACAGTCTGTTTCATGCTATATGCAATCGTCAGGCCTGACGATTTCATATAGCATGAAACAGAAGTGTTGACTTCTATGTTCACTTTTATATTTACACGCTCTATCTCTGATATTGAGCACTTTATTCCATAAATATAGCATACCTTAAGACTATATTTCTTTATATATATATATATATATATATATATATATATATATATATATATCCTTGGTATAGTACAAATACATAAGTTTTAAAAGTTATAATTATAGTAGAACTAGGCAGATATGCATGCATATCTGTCTATCTATCTATGTATCTATCTATCTATCTATCTGCATCGTGTTCTTCAAGATGCTTTAAGTTTTGTTTTTTGTTTTTTTTTTCGGGTCGATGACAGACAGTCATTTATAAACTCGTTTTCTCACTGCGATAATCAGCTATGTCCTAAGGCCAGTTATAAAAATGTTAATAATTCCTCGTTAATTAAGTCAATATCAATGTCTCCTGTAGTAGTGAATCCTATATTTCTACTTCATATTCAGTATTAGAAAGTCCAATGCAATTTTAAATCTCCTTCTTCGTTGGAGCGTCAATTAGCTTGTCTTAGAAATAAAATAGAAACAGGCAAACAGATATTTCTCTCTCTCTCTTTTTCTGAGATAAGGTATTAAGATTACTTACATTATGTACAGTATTCAGACTTCTATCCTCATCGGCATATTCACAACGTTTCGGGTGTTGTGTGCTTCTTCTTCAGGTGACAGATATTTCGAACGCTTTATTCCGTCCACCGGGGTAGATTTTTCTATTTCCACGTGTCATGCCTCTTACGAATGTTTGAGTTATTTCTCTTTAACTCAACTCTCCAAGGTTTGGTACACCACTGCTCTAACCTGGTATTGAACTCACAACTCTTTGGGCCTAGTCACTAGATCTAACCAACGCCTTTATCCACTGGGCAATATGACCTTGAGGACAGATGGCCCAGTAGAGAAAGGCGGAGCGTACAAAGGCCGAAACGTTGTGAATATGGCAATAAAGATGAGGATAACAGTCCAAATAATGCAAATAATATAAGTAAATCCAAAAGGGTTATGAACAAAAACTAGAACCTCACGTAGTTGGGTCGCTAATTAACTTGTTATTTCCTGAATCTGTTTTGAATTGTTCAACCATTTTAAGGCCCAAGATCATCTCAAGACAGAGAGTTTATGAATGGGGTTGACCTTCTAAAATATCTCGTCTCTTTCGCCGGAAACAGATACTGAGATTTTCCCCTACAAATAATCTTACGTTA
>CAHIKZ030000558.1:980000-1042500 GCA_903632075.3 Acanthosepion pharaonis | reverse complement strand
CAATCTTCATTCGTTATAATGATTAAATCTAAAATGGCTACGAATATGAATTGCTTGTGGAAATATTAATTAGAAATTATTTTACTCAACGTTTAATGTAGCGTTATCGGAACGTACCAAGACATTGATTGTACTTTTCAAAGGGAATTTTCCTGCAGCTAATAGGTACTTAAACTACTGAGTTAGTCTGCCAATATGTATCATTTTTATACTTATGCTGCACTGATTATAATCAGGAATATGCCAAGTAAATTACCGTGAAGATAGCTAGCGCGCCCAAAATGGCGACAATATTTTTTCTTATCAGTATCTCTAAAAAATATCGAAATTAACAAAGGACTGAAAGAGAAACACGATAAAGCTAAGTCTTCAAAAAGTTAAACAAAGCAAAAAAAACCAGAAATATTGTTTGAAGCGAAGTCGAAAATTACTGAACTATTATGCAGTATCATTCTTCCTATATGACAGTCAATGTAGGCACCCCAAGGCGGTGTAATGGTTAACAAGCTTGTCTCGCTAGAACAATTACGACTGAATAGTGAGTTCCATTCTCACTGAGTGCCTCATACTTTCGGCCTTGTGCCACATCTAAGCTACGCTTGGAAAATCAATATATGACAGTCAATGCTGGACGATCTCCTCACAGTCGAGAAATGCCAGAAATTTGGAAATATCATGCTGCACTGCTTGACATACGCACCGGGAGATGCAATACGAACATCTCAGAGTATTTGGGTGTCAATCAGAGGACAGTGCAGAGGATTCGGAAAGAGTTGGATGAGTCTAATGGTGATTACGAAGGTGTTTAGTGTGATCTCTAGTGATGGCGACGTTATGTTTACGTTCATCATCCCACAGGGCCTCAGACTCAACTACATCAAGTGTCTTGAGGGTGTATTGCTGCCTTGGGACAAAACGGTTGCTACTGGAAGACCCTATATCTGGCAACAGGACACTGCACCATGCCAAACAAGCAGGAACACGCAATCATGGCTGTCAGACAACTTCTGCAACCACATCACCCCTTACATCTGGCCATCTTCCTTCCCAGACTGCAACCCCCCTTGATTATTCAATGTGAGATTCAGTTGAACTAGAGACCAACAAAACTTTTTGTAACAACAAAGATGACCTGAAGGCAAGGATTTTACCAGTATTCACAAACTTAAACAAGGAGATTGCCCAGAAGAATTGCAGGAGATCCGAAGTTGTCTGGTGGCCGTGGTTGAAGCCAATGGTGATTTTTATTCTTTAGTATTTCTAAATATTTTTGTGTAATTTTGGTAAATGTATCTGTTAAAATGAGATTTCAGAATTATTTTCATTTTTGCGTTATTTAGACGAGAATTTTTCCATCTCACCTTGTATAGTGTTCTGGAGTTATTTCACAGTGGAGGCTTGTATTTGTACTAAATCGGTCCAAAAACAGGCTCGACGTACAAAACGCTAGGAACTTCATATAATAGGTATAACGCAGAGTAATCTAGTTGCGGTCGCTGATAATTTAGTATTCGACTAACTGTCGTCCGACATAGACTGACGATATTTAGTCACCCCCACCACGAGGGCATCATGTGGCACAAGGCCGGATTAACGTGGGATCTCCGAGCCCGTGGTCTCGGCCAAAAATATGCCCTTTGAACCCGTATAAACGGGTTCAGGGTCAGATTACCTCCCCGAAAGAGAATCCGCCCTTCGGCGTAGCCACTTTCGGGTTCCTCGCCGCCCGAAGTCAGAGAGTTCAACCTATCAGCCAGTCGACCGACATCGACTGACGATATTCAGTCACCCACCCCCACTGGGGTGTCATGTGGCACAAGGCCGTTTTTAACGTGGGACTTCCGAGCCCGTGGGCTCGGCCAAAAAATAGGCCCATAGAACCCGTATAAACCGTTTCAGAGTCGGTTTATCTCCCCGAACGATACTCCACCCTTCGGCATAGCCTCGTTCGGATTCCTCCTCGCCCGAAGGCAGAGAGTCCAACCGAACAGCTGGTTGACCAACATCGACTGACTGGATATTTAGTCACCCCTCCCCCCCCACTGGGGCATCATGTGACACAAGGTCGGTTATTTATTGTGGGTTCTCCGACCCCGTGGGCTCGGCCCAAAAATATGCCCATTGAACCCGTATAAATGGGCTCAGGGCCGGTTTACCTCCTCGAACGAGACTCCGCCCTTCGGAGGAGCCTCGTTCGGGTTCCTCCTTGCCCGAAGGCAGAGAGTTCAACCGAACAGCCGGTCGGCCAACATCGACTGACTAACCGACTGACTACTACTACTACTACTACTTATTATAGGTGGAAGAGTCTATTAACTATAGAATAGGTGTGTTTCACCCTAACATATAGATGACAGCATTACGCTATTTTGGGCCTGATCTGGATCTTTTAAAGGTGAGAGATAACAGGATAGGTCAGGTATTTACTGGAGCAGTACAGGAACCGACCTTTTATATATATATATATATATATATATATATATATATATATATAGATAGATAGATAGATAGATCCTAAAACATGTTCCTTCATCCTTTTGCTCAAACGAAGTATGTCATGCGTTGTTTTTCTTTTTTCATCTTGAAGAACTCTTGATAAGTCAACGGCCACCTACCTAAAGGTGACGTCTCAATAAAAAAAATATATTTTATATGTTTCCTAAACCTTTTCCGCTTGGTTCGTTATGCATTTCCCACGACTCTCTTGCCTTCTAGCTTTCCCGTAAGTATCAAATTTTCCAAGCACCCTTTCCTCATCATGTACCCTAGAAATTTTAATTATCTATTCTTGATGTTAAGTATATGTGTTCTATTTTCTTTAAAACTTCGTCGTTGCTCACGTGGTAAGTCCCTAGCATTCCCAGCATCCTTCTGTAGAACCATATACTAAAATAAAAGTATCAGAAAGGAAAACGCCATTATTACTGGAAACAGTGGCAAAATTCCCTGGACTTGAGAAACCTAATTTCCTGAAAATAGATTTTTAAGAGAATTTATATATATATAAAACTCAACAGACGGTACAATAATCTGCTCTGTCAACCAAAACAAAATGTTTCCTATATAAGGAAATGGTTATTTATGTAATTACCATATGGAATAAATCAGTTTCAAAGGAAATGAAAAATCTGTTTTTATTGAAAAATTATTAATGATACGATATCTTTAAGTTTAAGATATCTTCCAGTTTAAGATTTAATTTACGAAGACGGACTGAATTTACATAGCATTTAAAACAAATATTAAATAATTAATCTGCAATGTTTCACCTTTTAAACATGTACAATTATGAAGTTAGAAATGCTATAGACTTCAGGTAACGGACTGTACACTAGAGCTATGCATTATTCAGCTTCTCACGTAATTTTGTGTTCACTACGACACCCTTGTGCAAAATAATTGAAACAAAATGAATAATTCCGTTATTATTTTATTTTTTCCGTATTTTTCCAAAGAAACATGAAGCAATGCACATGTTAGTATTTCGCATGTCCCTTCCACGAAGTCTTTCATTGCAGACTGGCCAGAGGTTCTCGATTAAATCAGAAGAGTTTCCGTGACCATTTGCTCACTGGTAAGGCTTGCCAGTGTTTTCGTGCGGCGTTACAATTTTCGTACGTTTCCTTGGAATAAGGTCCATTACAGACAGTGGCCGTAGGACAACTAATTGACAGTCGAGATAATAGTGTCTGGGCGTAATAAAAATATGATGTAATCACGGATGATGTAATATTTTTCAAGGCCAAACAAATTTGATCATACAACTCGAAAATAGATTCATATTACTTCACACCACTGTACATGACCTAATCTGAAGAAAAAAAAAAAAATAGAAATCGATTACACCCTGTCACTCCAGTGGGTCTAAAACTGGATGCATGGTGAAAGTACGGAAGCTAAAACAATTGTTTCAATTGAGTTGCACAAGGGTCCGCGTACCATTAATAAATTAGGAGCAACGCATCATGTTTTCAGTCCTTGTAACCCACCCGTTAAAATTTAAGATAGATTTTCTTATATACACCCTTGTGCAAATTAATTGAAACAAACCGAATACGTGCGTTATTTACTTTTTTTTCGTATTTTTCCAATGAAACGTGATCTAGTCCACATATTAGTACTTCGTATGTCCAGTACCCCAACTCTTTCCTTTCAGATTGACCACAGATTCAGAGAGTTCCCAGTCCAGTCTATAGTACTTTGATTTGCTCATTTGTAAGGCTTGACAGTGTGTTCGTGCAGCGTTACAATTTTCGTACGATTCCTTGGAGTAAAGTCCATCGCAGACAATATCCATAGGACAACTAATCGACAATCGAGACAATATTGTCCGGGCGTGATAAACATTCTGAGTTGAAGGGTTAAGAAGAGTCATTAAGAGATTTTTTTTCTATGTCTTGTAAAGCATCTGAACAAATTCTTGGAATATAAAAAATGTTAGCTTTTCATTTTACGTGCTTTCTCTTTTCCTTTTAGTTCGTGAACGAGTTGAATATTTTTTTTACTCAATTCCTCAACTTGGATGTGTTAAGGAAAATGGGAATTTATAATGCGGCTTATACGTATAATAATAAAAAGAACTGAACTTTCTGCGACACATAATGAGGAAAGGGGGCTTAGAGAATTTAACACACACAGGATATAATAAATGTTACAGAAGCACAAGGAAACAGCGAATAAAGGATCTAAAGAATTTACGTAACTGGCAGCCAGAACAAGAACAAAAATGGATGTTAAAGGATTACGAGTGACTTAGGGAGACAAATGCCAGAGCTCTGCGATGAGACATTATCACAAAAACAGAAAAAGACACTCAAAGAAAATATATTTTTAAAAGTTTTTCCTTAATCTATATCTACCTACATTTACTTGCCAGCAATTTAAAAGCTTGAGAGCATTTTTTGACAACTGCCAAGGTTGGCCTTTCGTTGTCCTTCACCCTTTTTTTTTTATATTATCATGATTTGTTTCAATGCTTCTAAAATCAGTGACATTTAGCTGTGATATGTATGACGAAGGTGGAATATGCACCTGTTGATCCCTTCCTTATTAGAAAAACAGTGTTGCAAGCATTGCCATAATTACATTTCTTCAGAGGCGATGTGTGATGCCTGATTGGCTCCAGATTAGATCTCTGTAGAATAAAAGTTTCGCCTTTGTCCAAATGGGATTCTTCATTAATCCGAAAGTAATGAACACTTCCTAAATATTCTAACGACTTGCGTTACAAATATTTGGGGGGTAAAAAAAAACACCTTATTAGGTTTCCTTCCAAGACAAATTTTAACATTCATTTAAGATAGGGCATGACCGTCAAAACGGAAATTGTGAATGGAAGAGGAGGGGCTCGGAAGGGAAAATTATGAAGCTGAAGGAGGGCGCTTCTAATTGTCGTTTTACTTGTGAAATGTTAAGAGAAGCAAGAGCAAAAAAAGTTTATTTCGCAAATTTGAATTTCTTCGAATCTGAGTTGAGTTTTCTTCCTATATTTGAACTATTAGAAAATAAGGCTGAGCCGATTCAGCGGAAGTAGAATGATGTGCCCTCCCTATAAAAAATAATGATTATCTGAACATTTGCCATGGAAATAGCGATCAAGAAGCGATAAACTTGCATCGTTGTATCTGCGGGGATGAGTTTGCAGAGTGGAATGTGTAGATTAGTATGATAGACATGCGAGCCATTAACAGTTTTTTTCACAGATGGATTGATATTCTGTTTAATGTTTAGATAATGTTGTAGCATACGTACGGACGATAATGTCCCCATTCACATAAATACAATAGTAAATACTGTATGTTAGTCTGCAGTTGGAAATTCGTCGCAAGCTGTGCTGGTCAAACTCTCCGTCAGCGGGCAAACAGGATCCCCAGACGAGGCTAAGGCGAAGGGCAGAGTCGTCTCAGGAAACAGCTACCCGAACCCGTTTTATACAGGGACTACGGGGAATTTTTGGCCGAGTCTACGGGCTGGATAAACCACATTAAATTCGGCCTTGTGGCACACCTGGTCGCGTGGGGTGGTTGGTAGATATCCTGCATTTGGAGATTCATTGTGGAGTTCACTTGACTCACTTCCAGCAGCTGACTACTACTTCTACACGCCGCTGGCGAATCTTATATGCGTTGTTCTTGTCCTAAGTATTATCGTTCATTACCAACCTTAGTGCGATTATTCAATTCAGTAACCATCCCTAGGTTCCAACAGATATATGATAATGTCGCTAGCTGTTGACAGTGAATTACTTTGTCTTAATGTTTTCCATAAAAGGCATCCTCTATTTACACTATTGACATTGTTCGGACTAATGTCATCGTATTTGTTGTCATATTCACGACGTTTCGGCCTTGGTACTACTTCTATCCACTTGGCCCAGTAGATAAAAACGTTGGTTGAAGTTATCCAGGGACTTGAGCCAAAAGGTTATGAGTTCAATACCTGGTCATGGCAGAGGTGAACAAAAACTTGGAGAGTTGAGTTACTGAAGGGAATTAACTGAAAACTGAGATACGCAGAAAAGGCATGGCGTGTGGAACGAGAACAATCTACCCGGGTAGATGAAATAAAGGGTTTGGTTCGAAATTCCAGCGAATATCAGCCGAAGAATGCCGTACAACGTCCGAAATGTCGTGAATATGACAATAAAGACGAGGACAATAACCCGAACCATGTAAATAATGTAGATAGTTACAATACCTCATCTATGAAATATAGATACATCCTGAAGAAGACCGGAGCACAAAACCGCAGAAACGTCGTGAATATGGCAGTAAAGATGTAGACAACAATCTGAACAATGTAAATAGTATAGATCGTTTCTCATTTCCGTAAATGTATGCAGATTCTGAAGAAGTCGGGGCTTAGAACGGTCGAAACGTCGTGAATATGACAATGAACATGTGGACAACAGTATGACAATGTACACAGTGTAGATAGTTACAATACCTTATCTCTGAAATATAGACAGATCCTGAAGTAGGCCGGAGCGTACAACGGCCGAAACGTCGTGAACATGACAATAAAGATGAGGACATCAATCCGAACAATGTAAATAGTTACAATACCTCATCGCAGAAATATATAAAGACATGATCTGTTGCAATATATATATATATATATATATATATATATATATATATATATATTTATTTGCAATCCTCTACTGGCGTAAAATGAAAAAAAATATGTTCTAAATGTCGCAATGTTTCTCAAACGTCGTACCGAGGCACATTAGTGTGCCGCTCGAACCTCTTAAGTGTGCCGCGAAATACTGTCACGGCATGTTCGTTTCTGGAACAACCGCAGCATTACGACGTAAGCGCCTCTGGAAATGTTCTAACCTACACTTTCTTGACACTCAGACCAGAAAAGCAATTCGACTGTTGACAAAATTTATTGGCATCAAGTTCCGTGTGAAGATTGGTAAAAGAGTGTGTACTGAAGTATTAATAGTACAACGTTAGTATTTGACTAAATGAACGAGCATTAAAAATTTTATCCCACATTAACTAAAAAGTCTTTATCAGTTTTATTGCAATTTTCTACTTCTTATTTATGTGAATTCGGCTTCTCAATCCTAAATAACATCAACAATAATAAGCGAGAAAGACGACATTGAACTGAATAAGAAATGATGGCCTGCTTATAGCACATTCGTCTAAACATTGAAGAAATCGAGAAAAAAACAGACACAGATTTCACACTAAATAAGCTTCATAAATAGTTGAATACAAACATTGAAATAAAGTATATTCATATGTGTTTTGTATTTTTTAAAAATCTATGATTTTCTTCCATAACATTTAAATGTAAACACAAGTGCGTTGTGATATTTTCATTTGCTCTTAGCTTTGGCGTTGCTTAAAAATGTTAAGAAACACTGGTCTATAGTCTAGCATAATAATTTTTAAGTAAATATAATTCTCAAATTGTATCAAATAAAGGTGCATTGCATTTGCATAGCCTATCGGGATAAGGTAATTTAATTTCTGGAACGATCGCAGTATAACATTACGACGTGAGTACATCTGGACATGTTCCAACTGACGCTTTCTTGACACTCGGACCGGATAAGTCATTCGTTTGTTGGCACAAAGTAATGACATCAAGTTTTGTGTTAAGATTGGTAAAAGAGCTAGTGACGTTTTAGCAGATTTAAAAAAAAAAAAAAGTTGATGGTGAAAATTATATGAAGAGATCACTGGCATAACCGGGTGATCGAAGGGCGGGAATGTGTTTACGTTGTCGTCATATTTGGGAAGCCAAAGCAAAAGCTAAAGCCCACCACCCCCCACCCAATAGCCGAGGCAAAAATGGCAGCATTCATCAACTTAGACGAGGACACCGTCCAGAAGAGATGCAGGAGATGAAGAAGTCATCTGGAGGCCATAGATTTTTTTTTTTTAATAAAAACTCACGCATTCCCCGTCGGCTAACGGTTTCTGACTTTATCATGTGTCGAAGATTTTCTAAGTGTTGGGACGGGCGATAGGTACACCAGAAAAGCGAACTGTCTAAGAGGTCCTCGAACGGGCTTTACATTATTAACTTAAGACCAATCCTTCTCATTTAGATAAGGGAAAGGACGTGCTTCCTTGGGCAAGTTCAGTGCTGATATCGCATCCTAGAGTGGCGTTCAAACCGAAGTAACAGGTTATGCTTTTCAATGCTAAATTGAATCGTGCATATAGCTTATAGAATTTTCCACGAGAGTTTGAAAGAGAAAGAAGATACATACATCAAAAAGAGGAGAAGGAATATATATATATATATATATATATATATATATATATATATATATATATATATAATGAAATGGATAAAGTCCGACAATTATTTTTTAAGATATTTTTATGTTGATACATTCTTTTTTTTTTATAGATACACATATTTAAGTAAATGCTCTGTTTTATAATAAACAGTATTAACAACATTTACTGGTCTGAATGTCCGAGAAATTGTCATAGAAAATATGCATCCTCCAACAGGAATCGAACATGCATCCTATACGGAACCGTTATATAGCCTGACGTGCTTTTACCGATTTCGCCACAGAGGGGCGTTTTGGTTAGCAAAGTCGATTTTACTGTTTTTAAACTACAATTTTCCATGATTTTCTCACGTACATTCATGTCTGCTCGATGTGTATCCAAATGTAAACAAATGACGTCACACATTATGAAATTGCCAAAGTCTGACAATTATTTTAAAGACATTTTTATGTTTATACATTTTTATATATATATATATATATATATATATATATATATATATATACACTAAAGTAATACACATTTAGAAAAAACCTCGGATAGCAGAACTTGTAGATACGTCAAAACAAATCGGTACCCGAGAGAAAAATGGAAAAATAAAAACAGGGCTAAACAAATCGTCCAGTGCCTTAGGCCTTTAGTCCAAAGAAAAAAAACACACGAGTAATACGACTAAAAGGTAGAGTGCTCAATACGGTAAGTAAAGCGGGAATAACTAAAATAAATCCTAGAATGTCAGGAAATCCTACCTAGGTTTCACCTAAACGGATCTTCAGGGTAAGCTGGATATACACGCATATATATATATATATATATATATATATATATATATATTTAATCAGAGATATTGTATAGCTTTGAACGCTATATTAATGTGTACTCATATTTCAGCAGTTGCTCCGTTTATTAATTAAAATGTATATTTATCTACTTTTCATCTAAAGTCATGGTTATTCGAGAAATCTTATGAAGAAAAATATGTACGCTCCGACAGGATTCGAACCTGCGTCCATCGGGACAGAGAATAATTTCACTTAAAGACCCGATTCAGCTTTGCTTGATAGGCAAAAGTTCTTCGTGACTAAGTCAGTTAAAGCAAGTCAGATCTAACGACGGTTACCTACGCCTAGGTGGACGCAAGTTCGAATCCTGCCGGAGAGTGCATATTTTCCATCAAGAATTTTGGAATATTCAGGCCGGTAGACGAAAATAAATAAATAAATGCTGTTTAATAAATAAATGGAGTGTCTACTGAAATTTGAATGTCAATTGAAAAAAGTGATATATATATATATATATATATATATATATATATATATATATATATATATATATATATATATATATATATATATATATTTTCAGGTTTCCAAGACACTTTTTTCTTTAAAATGCGTGGGCATCTTCGAAGACAAATGTAAGGCATCGCCCAGGCTCAGGTAAGTTTGGACAGTCACCTAATTGGCTTGACTAATACGTGAAGTTTTTGTTGAGTCATTACAGTATAATTTTAGGTATCTATGTAATTCGGCCTTTTATATGATGTAACGTTAGTTACAAGTATTTTCAAGACCATAAGTCTTCCTGGAGCCGAGCCACAAGCTTAAACATGCTCTGTTTACTAGCAGCGGCGGGAGTCTTTCTTCTCTTAACTAGTATGCCATTACCAAACAAACAAAATCAGACGAATGATTAATGTAAAGACCTTTCACCAGTATGTGAGGGACACATGGTAAATGTGTTGTATGAGAATGACTTTTTCTTCTTAGAAATTTATTTCCACAATTAGAGTGCGTTTTCCAAATTGCACCGTTTTTTTAAGTCGGAAAATACGGTATATATTCGTGTATACATTTATTACATATGAGATGGTACTCAGTATTTGATGAGCTGTCTTGAAGTTCGAAATTATTTTCTCAAAGAAAGTAAAATTGATAGAAAAATGATATTTGTTTTTCCTTGATGGTGAGATTTTAAGGAATGTTTGAAATGTCCTGGAATAACGATTAATACCTTGAGAGCGTGACAGATTAAACAATTCAAAATATCCATCGAACATTGTTTCAGTACCTCACATGTATAGTTTGGTTAAAAGCTACCATAGTACTTTGCTAGTGATTTGTTGTATCAATTTTTCTCTATTTCAAATGATTTTACTGGCTTCCGATATCACAAGTCATTATCAAAGTCTACAGTGTCACCAGATTATCACAGTAATCTCAACTTAGACAGAAACAATTACAAAAAACCTAAAACATCAGTACACACTGACAGGCACAAATTACATTCTTGATACGTAAATAAAAGAAAAAAATACACTCCAGCATTGACGTGAAAACAACAAAACAAAATCAAATCTTCAACAAAGTATTGTTGTCTGTGAATTTTTTTCTAACTTGGAGAATGTCTATATAAATAATAATAATTCAAACAATACCTATATTGGTTGAACAACCACTACTTTATTGCACCGTTTAACTTGAAATTTACCCGATAACATTAAATCGTATATCAACACTAAAAATAACAACAAAGCGCAACAATTAATCCTACAAATTCTTTCGAATAATACAACAATAGTGTAAAAACAGTAAAAAAGAAGCGATTAAAAATATTAGACATAAATCAATAGAATTTTATCAATTTTTGGAAAAAAATGGTCTAAATATATTTAAAAAAAAAGGTTATAACACAAAAATGACATGTAAAAACCACCATATTTGAAAGAAAGCGAATATATGATCCACATCATTATCAACATTTTTGGTAAAAATATAACATTTATTGATAAATAGTTCTTAAAGTCACAGGCTTCTGAAAAAAAATATTAAACAAATGTTCTCAGAAAATCAGGAAAATTATCCGAAATAAAAAAAAAATTTCAAAGAAATGGTTTTAACTCCTCTTTGACCTGACTTTTATAAATGAAAATCTTCTGCCCCAATACACCCAACATATATTGCGCAAGTGTTTTTGCTTGTAATTTCAGTAACTTTTGTTGTTCATGATGACGGTCGTCTTCAAGTATAGAAACCAGAGGTTAGCAGTGAATATTTCGAAGACAGTAGGAAAGCGTAGTTCAGGTTAGCAGTGGATATTTTGGTAAAAGTAGCAGAGCATAGTTCGTCCTTGTTTCTCTTCGCCTGAAAAGCTGGACTGGACATACGGATAGAGTAAACAAAATGGCCGCCTTTATACACGACGGATTGAATATTCTACGTCTTCTGATTGGTTAACCTTGTATTGGCAGACTAGAAAGTGAGTCAAGTCCTTTGGGCTAGCTCACTAGTTACATATTATACACAAAAAAACTGCAACAACTTTTTTCTGCACGAGTAATATTTTTGCACTGATCTATGTTAAGAGAGTTATGTGTTTTATAGATACACATTTCAAAAGCTCCTAAGAATTTTTACTGCATAGCTGAACTAGTACATATATAATCAGAAGATGACATTGTGTCATTCGAATGGAGGAAAGGTTAACTGTAATACCACCTTTGTAATTTAATCCGAATGCTCGCAAAATCTGTAGTGTCTTACCAATCTGAAAGTAGTAGCCAAAAGGCTTTAATATCAGAACCTGTACATTGGATTCTTTATCCTGGTCAGTGTTATTGCAATTTGTTACAGCCCGTGTGTTATTTTATTTTATTTTTTTATTTTTTTGGTACGCGATGCCTTAAGGTCAGCAAGGCAAAATTAACTTGTGCTGCCTTTTGAGTCTAATATCACACTGTTCGTTTCGTTTGCCAGGTTTTCTTTTTTTGGGGAAAAAAAGGTGTTTCTTTTTAACTCATTTTTTTTCCTTCTCGCTTTCCCGAACTCGTTCCTTGATTTGCTTTATCTCTTCTGATAGACGACCGCTGTTAACTGTTTCTTCTTCTTGAAGAAGGAAATAATGGATATTTACAGGAAGAAGAGTAAAAAGAAAGATCGCGAAAGTTTTCTTTTGGAAAGAATGACATAGTATATAAAAGGGGCGCGCGTCAAAGAGACTGAGAGTTGCTAACAGAACAGAAGTTGATAATGATGCAGTGTGAGAAAATCTTTAATGTCCGTTGCCCCTTCAGAATGCAGAAGATCAAGGCTCTCCGCAACTTCCCAATTAGCTCTAGTCAATCTTTGTCTGCAGGAGAGGAGTGTAAAAGTCAAAAAAGAAAAGTAAAATGGAATGAGAAGAAACTGTGATATATATATATATATATATATGTGTGTGTGTGTGTGTGTGGATGACGATGACTATATATATATATATATATATATATAGAGAGAGAGAGAGAGAGTGACGGAAGGAGGTGGAGAGGGATAAGATATAAGAGAGGAGTAGAAAGTTTGGTTGATAATCCGTATGTGCGTATATATATATATATATATATATATATATATATAGAGAGAGAGAGAGAGAGAGAGGGTGGGGAGACAGAGAGACAGAGAGAGAAAGAGAGATAAGATATGAGAAAGGAGTAGAAAGTTTGATTTTGTTTCGCGGTATATCAACACACTTATGGGTTATTTAATGCTGAATCTAAATATTTTGAAGACACTTTTATGGTTTCAACTAAATGTAATTTGAGCGTAATTCAGCTATAAAATAAAATGTATTTTTGTCAATTTGTCTTTAATAATGTATTCTTAATTTGTAATAAATACGTATTGACACTTTTACTATAAATATGTATTGTTGGTAATTCTTTTTATATAAAATATATATTATTAGACTTTCATAGTGTTTTGTTTTTATTTGGGTGTTCACTATTTGCCCATAGTTGGGACCCTAACAGGCGCTACTACTCCAGATTAGGGTGGACCTGGGAACAACAGCAATCAATAGGTGGTTCCACGCTAGGAGTATAAAGCAGCCAAAAGCAAAAAGAAAAACATATTGATCTGATTGGCAAAGAGTGAGACATTGGTACCCAGATTATGGAAACATGTAAAAGATCTTATTTGAAGCATAAGCATTTAATGAATGTAATAAAATGAAACATAATTAAAAAGGACAAGAGAAAAATCTACACCTACAATAAATGGCAATACGAAAAGAAACAAAAATGAAAAGAGAAAAAAAAAACAACTGGATATTGTTCCTAATTCGTCATAACTCGGGTCGAAATTGGAAATATGAGAAGATAAAAATACATACGTATCAATGATATATATTGACACGAATATATCTATAAAGAGATCACACTAATTTACACTAATTATATTCAAACTGCTGTCCTCATCTTATCACAACGTTTCGGCAGTTGTACCATTAGGTTTTCATCAGGTCTATATCGATCTGGGTAGACTACTGGGAATAACGAACTGAACCCTTTATTTAATCTACGAGGGTAGATTTTTTTTCCACTCTTTCCACTCTAGGGTTCAGCTGAGAATTCTCTGTAAGGATAACCAGATGGATATAGATCTGAGGAAGCCCAGAGAGCACAACAGCCGGATATAAATAGTGTAAATAATGACAACTCTTCATATCGGAAATTCAGACAGAGATTAAACTAAATCCGAACAACCAATGATATTGCTGGCATAAGGCTGCATCATCATCATCATCATCGTCATCATCAATCGCTTACACCGCTTGTTGCAGACTTTGCGCCAATATGTAACATCCTTCCCCCACAAAGTTCGATCACCAACAGCAGAGTTCAAAGGGCAAAGATCAAGTCCTGTCCATAAGTGGACATTATCAAGCCAACACTTTGGCTGTCGACCTTTGCTTCTTTTACTGGCTAAATTTCCTTTTAGGCATAACTTACACCATGAGTTGTTCTTTTAATATGACCATACAGTTTAGGTACTTTTGACCTGATAAATGATGTGAGTGAATTAAGCGGGGTAATGTTGAGCAGCTCATTGAAACAGAGATGGCTGTTGAGGCGTTTGTGGTTCTGGAATGTAGCGAGCTTTAGAAGCGACGTTGTCATCTAGTTCAGACAATCAAGTCTATATAACACAACTAGTAAGAAGTAACACGGATCTTAGCTTTCAAATGATGAGGAACTCGTTTTGATGTTAGCACTGCTTTTTTCCTGTTGAAAGTTGCCCACACCCAGAGCCTTAGGACAGTAACCATTACATTGTTGTTTGATAACAGCTTCTGACCGAGATATACAAACTTCGTAACTTTAGTGATTTGATTGTGAGTGGAATTGTTTTTATCGTTTGTCATGTATTTCGTTTTTGAGATGTTGAGGTTTAAGCCGACCTCTAGTGTATGTTTGGCCAGTACATTCAGAAAGCTTTGCAGATCAGTTTTAGAGTAAATTATGATGCCTAGAGCATAGTTAAGGTTTGATAGGATTTGATCTCCTATTTGATAGCCGGACAAGCATTCTTCTTCATATTGGTATATAAGCGCGGCTATGATGATACAGAAAAGAACTGCAGACAGGACGTCTCCCTGCTTAAGCCCCTACACAAAGTATAGTTCCCAGACCTGTGTTGATATCTACTGTTGAGTTGGTGTAAGTTTTTTTTCTTTAGTTTGATAAACTTCTTGTTAATGCTGGTTGTCTCTCACTTAATATAAATTATTTCGAGGATTTTCAATGTCTCAATTTTCAAAAGAGTAAAAAATTACAGAGACGGACATGAAGAGAGAGAGAGAGAGAGAGGGAGAGAGAGATTAAGTTTAACGTAATTGGGGGCAAAAGAGTATGAGAGAGAGAGAGAGAGAGAGAGAGAGTGTGTGTGTGTGTGTGTATGTGAGGAATTTGGCAAATAATAGAAAACTGTATTGAAGACTAAAAATCAAGATATAGAGACGTAGGGATAGAGTAAAAATAGCCGGGTGGGGAGAAAGAGCGGAATGATTTTGGTAATGGTAATAATAGCCGTTTCCTTATAAGGAAACATTTGGCATTCAGCAGTCATTGACCGAGTAGCCAGTACTGCTAACAGCTGAAATTTATAAAATCTTCCTCTTAAAACACTTTTTTCAGTAAAGTACCTTCATCAAGTCCACTAACTGTTATCGCTCTTACCACTATTGATGAAGATTTTCGTCCTAATCTTTTACTTGGGATAGTGTGGAACGTCAACTTCTTTACTTGCATTATTTACTTTATTCTGAGAGTTATCCTCATCTTCATTGCCATATTCACAACGTTTCAGTCGTTGTACGCCCCAGCCTTCTTCAGGTGATTGCAATAAAGCAAATAATGTAAGTAATCATGATACCTCATCTCAGAGATATAGACAGATTGTAAACATCTTTTGTCATTATTTTCTCTTCGAGTTAGGCGGGATATTCATTTTAGTAGTTGCTGCTGTTGGTAGTCCTCACGGGATGTAGCTTCTGTTATTTAGTACACTTATTTATTTGTGATTATGTAGCGCCAGACCACAAGTTTGGTCTTCACCAAGAGCCACCAGTTTCACTCGCTCAATGTCATTTTTAATCCTTGAGCTGAGAAATCTGTAAGAAGGCTGACAATTTCGATATTTCTGAACATCTTTGGCACCATACATGACATCCATATGAAAATCTTGATCCGACGAGGCTATTAAAGAACAAGACACGAGTTCTTATGTTAATGTTTTGGTCTTTTAGCAACTTGGGGTATTGGATGAGACTACCTCTAGCGTAGTGATTTTTTACATTTAATTTATTTATCTCCGATACTAAATTTATTATAACTGAACCATACATCGTGGTACACCCGTAGAAAAAAGTATAAACGAAGAAAAATAAGAGAGAGAGATTTCAAATATTAGATAAAATTAGAATTGAATTAAAAGAGAGAGAGAAAGACACACACAAGAAGGTAATAGAAAAACAAAGAGAGGAAATGATGTCAAATATGAGAGAAGAGTAGAACAATATTAAAAAATAAAAGAGAGAGACATAGGCAAACTGAGAAAGAGAGAGAGAGAGAGAGGGGAGAGAGTTAATACCTAGAAGATCGAGGGAGTAAAAGAGAGAAAAAGAAAGCGATGATGTCAAATATGAGAGAAAAGTAGAAAAATATTAAAAAATAAAAGAGAAAAATATAGGCAGACTGAGAAAGAGAGAGAGAGAGTTAATACATAGAAGATCGAGGGAGTAAGAGAATGGAGGAGGAAGCAATGATGTCAAATATGAGAGAAAAGTAGAAAATATTACAAATGAAAGAAAGGGTCATAAACAGACTGAAAGAGAGAAAGAGAGAGAGAGAATACCTAGAAGATCGAGAGAGGAAGAGAATAAAAAAAAAAGAGATGATGACAAAATGAGAGAAAATTAGAAAATATTAAAAAAAATGAAAGAGAGATATATAGGCAGACAGTGTGTGTGTGAGAGAGAGAGAGAGAGAGAGAGAGAGAGAGATAATATCTAAAAGATCGAGAGAGCCTCAAAGATGTTTTCAAATATGAAAGAAAAGTAGAAAATATTTAAAATGATGAGAGAGACAAAGACAGACTGAGAGAGAGAGAGAGAGAGTGAGAGAGAATACGTAGAAGATCGAGAGAGGAAGCGACCGAAAGAGATGATGTCAAATATGAGGGAAAAGTAGAAAATACTAAAAATGAAAGTGAGAGACAAAGACAGACTGAGAGAGAGAGAGAAAGAGAGAGAGAGAGAGAGAGAGAGAGAGAGAGAGAAAGAGAATACGAAGAAGATCGAGAGAGGAAGATCGAGAGATGATGGTCAATTGAAAGAGAAGAGTAAAAACAAAACTATTGTCGAGAAAGCGATAAAGTCATCGGATATAGAGAGAAAAGGCAAAATGAGAGAATCATGTAGAAAATTGTAAAGAGAGACAGAGAAAGACAGAGGGAGAGAGAGAGAGAGAGAGAGAGAGAGAGAGGGGTTAAATAAGGGAAAATAAAAATATATTCAGTTTCCTTTTTAAAATTTATTTTGTTTATGGATAACCGTTGTAAATAGATGTTTGCTGTGGATATCTTCCATTGGGATCAACGCAATATAAACAAACACAGACATTTCCAGAAATAGTGACCATCAAAAGACCTCGTGTCTCCTTCGATAGGGTAAAAATAACTGATGTCACTGAACTAACACTATATAAATGTAACCAGAATTATAATCAATGAGTCAACAGCATTTTGCTTATTATAAGAGGATAGGCTTTGTTATGCGATATCGCTGTGAAACGATGGTACGGGTGTCTTTTTCTTTCTATGTGTCGTGTCCTTTCAGGACGTAAGTCGATCATGACTCTCCACCGCCTTCTATCCCTTGCAGCACTCAACAAGTAGCTTCCCTCTGTTATCTCCTCCAGACCACGTTCTGTCGTCCACTTGCTTAAACCGCTAGGTATGTCTATATTTCTGAGATGAGGTATTATGTACACTATTTACATTATTCGGACTATTGTCCTCATCTTTGTCGCCCAGTGAGCGAAATAAAGGGTTCAGTTCGAAATTCCAACCACCTGAAGAAGGCCGGAGCGTACAACGGCCGAAACGTTGTGATAAATATGGCGACAAAGATGAGGACAATAGTCCGAATAATGTAAATAATGCCGCTAGGCATGTCGTGTTGTTTTCCATTGTCTCTCTTTTGATCTATTCGACCAGTGAGTATCAGATTCTCCAAGCCCTCCTTCCTCATTATGTGTCCAAGGAACTTCAGCTGCCTCTTCCTGATGTTAAGTATAAGCCTCCTCTTTGTTTGCATCCTCTCTAAGACCTCATCGTTGCTCACACGCTCAATGATATCCTCGGCGTATCTCTATAGAACCACATCTCGAGTTTCCTGTTTATCTTTGATGAAATCGTCCAACATTTGCTGCCGTAAAGAAGGACGGATGTCACATAACAGGTCAGTATTCTTTTCTTTGTTGCCAAGGTCTTGCCCATGTTTTGGAATGTATTCTTGGTCATCCCAATAAGTCTTCAGATCTCAGTGTCGCACTTACCGTCCTCTGTCAAAACGCTTCCCAGATATTTAAACTTCCGAGTCTGCTTGATTCTAGTGTCCCCTGCCGGCAAATCGCATTTCGGACTCATCTTCTTACTGATGACCATGCATTCTGTTTTCTTGTAGTTCATGCTTAGTTCTTTCTTCTCACTCTCCGTCGCTACCTTCTGTAGGAGATTTTGTAATTTCTTTTCCGTGTCTGCTATCAATACTGTGTCATCTGCGTATAAAGCATCTCATTCGAGTTACCCTACTGCTGGTTGCTTGCTTTTCTTTAAGGGCATATAAACCTTCTATGAGAATTTTAATTATTTACCTTTTTGAGAAACAATGGTTTTAGTCAAACAGGTCTTACCTAGGGGAGCAGAAGAGGTAATTTCAAACTTTTCCGAATAACTTTATAACTTTAACATTTCATTTCATCAGATATTTGGGGAAGTGGAATATAAAATACAAAAGATTTTCATTTAAAAAAAAAAAAAGATTTTAGTCCTTTACACTAAGTCACAAAAGCACAATGATCTTAAATCAATCTATCTATCTATCTATCTATCTATATATATATATATATATATATATATATATATATATAGTGAACATTCCTATTTTTAACATTACGATGAATGTGTATATTGATGTCCGAGGAAAAAACTGAAATAAAAAAAAAAAAGAACCAAGAACATAACACTGTACGAATCCTCTCATCAAGTGCTTGAGCTCCAAGTCCAAAGAAAAAAAAAAAAATCAAAACGAGTAAAATACTACTTCGAGGTGCTGACCATGTCATGGATATATATATATATATATATATATATATATATATATATATATATATATAGTTTATTCAAATTTAGGTAATCCGTATGGGTAGAGCTGAGGAGGATGATATCCAGAGAGCTCAATGTAAAATTCAGAGCAGATATGTTTGAATAAAAGAAAGACCACGTTAAGATTCCATGTAATAAGCTATTTCACCATAACCCCTTTAACAGGGTTCTGGATCATCAGACTTTACTTCCAAAAGCTGAAATGAAAAATGAAAAGAAAATTCACAGGTTTTTTACGGACTTCATCAAATATACGCAAAGTTAACGAAGTGAGGAAGTGAGGTGGGAGAGAGGATGTGAGTGTGTCATATGTATCATTTTAGCTTTCTATTTTAACCCCAGTGTGTCGGCTGGATGTTGCTCTAATCTAACGCGTCTCGTCTCTAGATAAAGGTGGTTAAGGGGTGGGCGATAAAGGCTACATTGAGGAAGACGCGTTATAACAGCCCCAATAAATTATCCGACAGGTTTCATTCAAATTCCTAGACGCTGTCAGTTCTCGTTACTTTAACGTGCATATTTGGGAGGTTAAGGTTTGATAAATATCTAAAATTTTAGAAGCAATCTACGAAGAAATTAATTTGAAATTCGGTGGAGTTTTGGGTATTTCCCATGAAGCAGTCGATTGGAAAGATCTATAGGCAGAGCATTGAAAGAGTAATCCAATTTATACTTAGTACTTTTTCCACTAAAGCTTTTATCTTATAGCTTGTTAGGTTGACATTTATTCGTTTGATTTTTGTTCATTAAGTGAACCTGTGATTGTTTTTTATTTTTGTTCATTAAGTAAACTCGTGGTTGTTTTTAGGCCCTTCTTTTATATTTTCTTATCTACACATGTCTCAACCCCCTATTTGTAACCACATACCTTATCGTCCACACTCACAAAAAAAAAAAAAGGTATGTTTCTTTTTCCGTATAAAAACATATACATGTACATATCAACAGGTGTCTCAGTGTGCGAATACATTATCATGGTTGTATATATACAGTCATGTGTTAGTGTCACTTGTGCATAGTAATATTTCTAAAAACAAAGGGAATATAAAACATTCAAAATTGCTGTTCCTATATGATTATTCCTTAGTGTACTTACTTAGGTTTAGGTTGTTTTTGTGTCGGCATTTAAACACTAGTTCATTATGTTTATTTAGCAGTATGTCCGGATCTTTATGTTTGATTATGAAGATTTTCTCCTTCAGACATAAGTTGCATCTGTCTCTGAAGTTTTGGGGAATTTTGGCTCTTGATATTATTCTCCACTTTATTTGTGGTGTTAGGCCACTCTCCAATAAAGACCAATAATGATTTGATAGTGCTGTTTGTTTTTTTTTTAATTTTATTTTTGAAGGATTGGCGATGGTTGTATAGTCGGTGTTTCCAATCTTCCGCTGATATTCCAATGTATATCTTTTTCTCTTCAACCTTTTCTTTGGGGAAAATTGTTGCTTCATATACTGTGTTCTCTGCCATGCACATTCCCTCAACTGGGCACTCTGATCCTGTCCTGCAGTTGCATGTTGGTTTGTCCATTCGTGTTGTGTCCTGATCTTGTCTTAGATTATCCTGAAGGTCTTTTAAAATTTTACTGTTGTGTGAGCTAATAATTCTCTCCATATTGTTCATGCAAGAATAGCTAATCTTTAGATTCATCTTGTTGAATATTTTTTTTCAGAGATGCATTTTTTGCTAAAGTGTTTTTTCTATCAGTTTTATGAAGTATTTACCTATGTTAATATTGGAGAGGTTACAAAAGGTGGGTTGAACCATAATTTTTTTTTTTCTGTTTTTTTGGGTTTAGTGGATTTTTTACTTACTGACTTATCTATGTAATTTAGTGTTTGTTTAAAATTGCTTTTTGACAGGGCTTTATTGTATTCCCATTTATTCTGGTTAAAAAATTGTTTTACTGGAGGAAAGTTTATTTATTCTAGCATTTACTGTATTTGGGATTTGTTTAATTATTGATTTCGGGTGATTGGAGTGAATATTTATATATACGGGTGATTGTTTTTCCTTTTGGAAGGGTTTATAAGTATTAATGTTCAGATTAAATGTAACGTCTAGGAAGTTTACTATTTTTAAGTTGGAAGAAATCTCGATTCTAAATCCTAGAAATTTGAAGGCCCTAATTATTTTCTTTTGTAGTTGGGATGTTAACGGACCATTAGTATTAGGTACAGCAACTAACCCCATCATCTCTGTATAGTCCTATATTTTGAGGGTCAAGGAATCTACTTAGGATATCTAAAATGTATATACCTATTAGGTCTGCTATTTGAGCTGAATCAAAAGATCCCATTGGGACATCAAAATTGTCTCTATCTTTTTTAATCCAAGTAGTGTTGTTCAGTTTTAGTATGGACTGTCTAGAGTACATTATGATTTTTATTTCTTCGTCAGTAATGTCAGTGTGGATTCTGGCAAAACTATTTTCTAATAATTCTTTAGAGAATTAGGGGTAGAAGTCGATGATATCAAGTTGTATAAAAGTAGTATTATTTTTATTCTTTATTTTTTGGAACCAGTTAATGGTGTCTGATGAGTCTTTCCAAAGGTTTAACGGGTATTTTTTTAATTATGTGTTTATTCTTTTAGGATGTTTTTAGAAATTATTCCTAACTCTGATTTGAAGGGATTTATTAGTCTGGACTGTAGATTATTTTGAAAGTTAGGTTTATGGTCTTTAAAAAGTAGATAGGCGTCTTTTAGATGAGTTGTACCCATTCTATCAGCAATTTTATATTTAAATGCTAATTTCGCAGTTTCTTTGTGTATGGAGTCTAAGTGTTCAGAATATATATATATATATATATATATATATATATATATATATATATATATATATATATGTTTAACACTGATATTTTAACATTCTCATTAATGCGCATTTGGAATGTAATTTCAGAAAATTAAATATATATATATATATATATATATGTGTGTGTGTGTGTGTGTGTGTGTGTGTGTGTGTGTGTGTGTGTGTGTGTGATTTTCAATCTTTTATGGGCACACAATGAAGACCCGCACAGAAATGGCTATTATCGAACTTAAAAATGAGATCCGGAAACCATTACACACGAAATCGTTACAGACGTTTCCGGCATCACTTTGCAGGGAATACGCACAGAGACTCGCTGGTGATTTCTGGTTTGTAAAAGAATATAACGGACACCAATGGAATTGGAACTTGGCACGCCGATTAACATTATCCATTAAACCACCCGCGCATCCGAGCAGACAGCACCCGGTATTCCCAAGTGGCCACCCATCTAGGTACTGATCACACTAGATGTTGCTTAACCCGTGTTTCAACCTGATATGATCGTAAACCTGGGTGACCCTGTGATGTGGCAACCAGGTATAGGTGGAGGATAAATTCAAAGCATAACTCAAAAACCCGTGGCTCACGGTCACGGAAGTTAAGCAACATCGAACCTGGCCAGTAGCTAGATGGGCGCCCGTTTGGGAATACCAGGTGCTGTAAGCTTGGATGTGCGGGTGATGTAATGGATAATGGATCGAAATTGTTAATCAGTGGTCCGTGTTCTAATTCATGTTGGGATCGTTATATTCACTTACGCGCAATGGCATTTGGGAAGGGTATGAATTTACCTCTTGTACCCCATCTATGGATTACTTAGTAACAATTGCATTAAAAAATTATTATTATTATCTCCCTCGCCCAAAAAATCTTACAACATATAAACATAATGACGGAATACAGCAAGAATCTTGGATTATAAAAATAACATAGAATAACAAATATATCTATTACGTAACTGAGATACAAGAGTTCAACATATCTAAGATTCCGCTATTTCCCATAAATATCTGATACACCTTTTGTTGACGATGGACTGTCATAATCATGAACGCTCATAATCAATTGTTAATCATGGACCTCTCATGGCGTGACTTTGAAATGAGAGAGCGAGCTCGTGCATGTTCACTTCGAGGTGCTGACCATGTCATGGATGTAATATCCAATTCTATGATAATACGTTGAACTCTTGTATATCATTTATGCAATAAAAATATTTTGGTAATCTATATCATTTTTATAATCCAAGTTACTTGCAAATGTGTCCCATCATTTTGAGATAAGCTATATTTTCTGGCTTTAAATAACCTGCCAAGGGTTGATAAACCGTAGAAAACTAAGAGAAATAAAACCTCTTCCTACATTTTTACTTCTCTCACTCATCCATATATGATTATTAATAATTAAAATAAATTATATTGAGTCAAATTTGTCGCAAGAATGAGTAGTCAGTGTTGGGAAGAGAGGATCACCGTGAAAGTTCTAGTCATCAAACAGTGTTGAGTTCTATGTAAACCATGATGATATATAGATACGTCCGTGTATATGGCGTGGTAGATATTGACACATTTACCTGAGGACAGTAAACTTCATCTGACAACGTTTTGGGGCAAGTTCTTTTGGCATTGAGAGAATGTGATTGGTCGATTGGGATCTATAGTGCCAAATTACCAAAAGTAGGACCAATGAAACAAGGTAATGCCATGTCTATTTGAAGTTTAGCAGTATGGAAGCAAGTCATCATGATAAGGGTGAGACTTTTGTACCAGTAGATAAATTGAAAACTAAACCTTTTGGTGTTTGAGTCAAATAAACAAGGCTCCATTTGATATCAGGAACATACTTTTGGAGAGCAGTTTTAGTCAAAATAAACGTTCTGAATTGGTAGAAATACGGAATATAGCTCGTCTGGAGGTTTACCTGGAAAATAGAGATAGAGTAAGTATAGTCCTGTGAAATTCCGTCTGTGGGAAAGGGTTGTAGTGTTGAAAATAATTAATCAATCACAGGGATGCGTAGACTCTAGGGAAATCTGTCAATGAGTCGATTACGCAGCTGCAGCCCAGATGTGGCAACAATATTCCTTTTTTGGTCCGATCTGATTCTTGTAAAGTTAGATCAGGGTAGAAGGAGTAAGGTACTTTCTGGAAAGGTACAAGAAATCGACCATATTTTTTTTCTGAATTGATCGTATGTACGAGTTCCAATTGACTTCCAAAACATATGAAATATTCTGAATGAGCGGTTTGGGAGTAAAGACAATTAGATGGTACTCTCATTAGCTAATGAACTGTAAAATAGTTTTGAGAATAATGGTCATTTATTTTATACTGCTCCAGAAATTAACTGAGATCTCTTGTCATGCTCCATCTTTACAAGTGTAAAATCAAAGTTTTTTTTTTTTTTTTTGGGCTTGGTTTACGGCATATCAACCTCAAATCTTTATTGGTGTTAATATTTTTTTCGAAATGCATTGCTGGTAATAATTTTAAAAAATACATTAATACTTTTATGTATTGCTGATATGAAAACCTATTTTTACACTTTCATAGTGTTTTGACCCCAGTTTGAGGATCAACTAATTGCCCATATCTGGGACCCTAACATGTGCTACCACCTTGGTTCAGGATGGTCTTGGGGACATCCGCAATTGAGAGGTGGTTCCACGCGCCTCAAAACCTCCTGATCAGAAGCCTTGCTGTTGGATGAAGTTTATCGTCTTATCCCGGATGCTTTTTTAAAAATCGGTACCACCCCATGCAAGGCGGTACAGCCAGTATCAGGCAATTGTTTACAGGGAGTGGAGGAATTAGGAACAGAAACATTAGTAATGAGGGGAAGGAATATAGCAGCCTGGAGGACAGTAGATAACGATTGATATTGCATTTAAATTTTTCTAAAGTTGGCTGTAAAGCAAAGAGCCGGGAGGAACTTCTACAAGCGAGAAGTGCGGGATAAGAAATACAAGTTCCGGCTACGTCTAGCTAGCTCAACTGTAAATTTATGAGATCTCGCTGCAAATCTCGTACTGCGCTTAGATTCATACAGTCTAATAAATTTGAGGTAAATATGAATTTCTGTTCTATGTAATTTATATGCTCTGTTATAATAAATACATTGACGTCTTTTTTGAGGATCAGTTTTAATATTTTATAGTATTAGAATTCATTTGCATTATATACCAACGGATTATTACAAACACACACACACACATATATATATATATATATATATATATATATATATATATATATATTTGTGTGTGTGTGTGTTTGTGTGTGTATGATTACTATTATTATTATTATTACTACTTAAAATATGTATGCATCGCGACAAATAAATTACCATGTTTCAAAATGCCTCTGAAAAAAACAAAAAACAAACAAAAACAAACAGAATGACATGTTTTCATATAAGGAAGCCAGCATCGACAGGCAGAAATTACAAACCCATAACTAACCCTTAATCTATATTTACACTTTGCCATCTTAAATTTGATTTGTATCCTGATTCATCAAAAAAGCCAAACCCTTTTTAAAATCTAGTAATCCCTTCCCCAGTCCAACTTAAATTATATAATACTGTTTAGCTTAAAAAAATATATCATAATTTTCGAAAGTTATTCAACATCGCTTGAGAAAAACGTTAACTTTAATTTAAAGTTTAGTTTTTAGTCCGGAAATATGATAATTTCTGGGTAGAGTTGAATACATATTTTTAAATAATAATATTATAACATTATGCTCTACTGTGTATCGAGCACTGTTTTTAAAAATAAATGCTAAAGAACTGTGAATTATAAATTCGACTGTTCTTTGTTTTTTATTCTGATATATATATATATATATATATATATATATATATATATATATATATATATATATATATATATATATATATGTGTGTGTGTGTGTGTGTGTGCGCAAATATATTGATCAAATAGGAAAGAACCGGTTGAGTGCTGATCCGCAGATATAAATTTCCATAAATTTCAAAATAATTCATTCCAAAATTCACTTTAAAATGAAACAGAACGGGGTACTTTAATTTAATTTCTGTAATTGAATTGGAAGTTTTTAGCTTCTGTTTCATGGTAATTCCTGTATAGCGATAGAATCATAATTTTAAATAAAATAATTACAATATATATATATATATATATATATATATATATATATATATATATATATATATATATATATATAGTCTTCGTAGGGGCTCAGAAGTTGTGTCTGTTCTGTTTTTGCCGCAAACTTTGCTAAGCAATTGCGTAACGTAACGTCGATATCTTCGTTTATCAATCGAAATAGAGTAATTATATTAATAAAAAAGAAAACACTCTTAGAAACAGAACGGGCAAATACTTGTGGCAAATCAGATTAAACTGAAATATATACACGTCTCCATTTTGTTTTTTTTTGTTTTTTTAGCTTTTCCCTTTTCGTTTCTGCTTTCTCTAAAAGAAAATTAATAAATTTCTTTTCGGGCGCCTGTTCCTTCTATTATTTTTTAGTTCCTGCATTATTGCTCTCCCTTGGTCGATTCCTTTTACTCTCCAAACTCGCCATGTTTTTCTCTTTTTCATTTTTCTCTCTTTCTGCCCTATTTGCTCCCTCTTTATATCTTGCAGTCTTTTCGTCACGTTTATACTCGCTGGCTTCCTTCAATTCTGTTTGCTTCCTGCACCTCTTTACCGACTTTGACACCGAGGCATCGACGCTATAAACACATTTGAAAAAAATAGGCAAAAGAATAAAAAAAAAAACACGCTTTTCTACTACTTTTTTTTTTTAATAAAAACTCACGCTTTCCCCGTCGGCTAACGGTTTCTGACTTTATCATGTGTCGAAGATTTTCTAAGTGTTGGGACGGGCGATAGGTACACCAGAAAAGCGAACTGTCTAAGAGGTCCTCGAACGGGCTTTACATTATTAACTTAGGGACCAATCCTTCTCATTTAGATAAGGGAAAGGACGTGCTTCCTTGGGCAAGTTCACTGCTGATATCGCATCCTAGAGTGGCGTTCAAACCGAAGTAACAGGTTATGCTTTTCAATGCTAAATCGAATCGTGCATATAGCTTATAGAATTTTCCACGAGAGTTTGAAAGGGAAAGAAGATACATGCATCAAAAAAGAGGAGAAGGATATATATATATATATATATATATATATATATATATATATATATATATATATATATTTTCCACGAGAGTTTGAAAGAAAAGAAGATACATACATCAAAAAGAGGAGAAGGATATATATATATATATATATATATATATATATATATATATATATTTTCCACGAGAGTTTGAAAGAGAAAGAAGATACATACATCAAAAAAGAGAGAGGATATATATATATATATATATATATATATATATATATTAAGAAATGGACAAGGTCCGACAATTTATTTATTAAAGACATTTTATTTATGTTTAACGTTGTTATTTTATAGATACAAGTATTTAAGCAAATGCTCTGTTTATGATAAACAGTATTAAATAACATTTACCGGCCTCAATGTCCGAGAAATTTTCAGAAAATATTCGTTCATTGACAGGATTCGAACCTGCATCCTATACGGAACCGTCATATACGCTGACGTGCCTTACCTCTGGGCCACAATGAACCTTATGGTAGACAAGGTCGAATTTACTGTCAATGAACGAATATTTTCTATGAAAATTTCTCGGACATTGAGGCCGGTAAATGTTATTTAATACTGTTTATCATAAACAGAGCATTTGCTTAAATACTTGTATCTATAAAATAACAACGTTAAACATAAATAAAAATGTCTTTAATAAATATATATATATATATATATATTTCTTTATTGGCCGGTCTGTCTTTCCATCCTCTCCACTTCTTTCATTATTTATATACCATGCTTTCATTCCGCTCTTTCTTTCTTTCTTTCTTTCTTTTCTCCTTTCTTTTTTTTTATATTCCGTTTTTTCCTTCCTCCCTCTCCGCTTCTTTCTTTATTTATTTCTTTTCTCATTCACTCTTTCCACTTCCTTCCCCTTTTCTCCTTTCTTTCTTTCATGTCCTATTTTCTCTTCCACTTCTTTCTTTCTTTCTTATTTTCTTTCTTTCTTTCCTTCTTCTTTCTTTCTTTCTTTCTTTCTTTCTTTCTTTCTTTCCTTTCTTCTTTCTTTCCTTCTTTCTTTCTTTCTTTTTTTTTACCGTTCTGACTTACCAGCCTCTTTTGTCCTTTCTTTTTTATATTCCGTATTTGCATTCTTATCTATCCTCTTCTTTCTTTCTTTCTTTCTTTCTTTCTTTCTTTCTTTCTTTCTTTCTTTCTTTCTTTCTTTTTTATTGTTCTTTCCACTTCTCTCTCTTTTTCCCCTTTCTTCATTTCATGTTCTGTTTTCTCTTCCCATCTCTTTTTCTTTCTTTCTTTCTTTCTTTCTTTCTTTCTTTCTTTCTTTCTTTCTTTCTTTCTTTTCCCATTCTCTCTTTCCACTTTCCCCCTTTTTTTCTCTTTTCTTTCTTTCATGTCTCGTTTTCTCTCCAACTCCTTTCTTTCTTTCTTTCTTTCTTTCTTTCTTTCTTTTATATCGTTCTGTCTTCCCACCCTCTCCTTTTTTCTCCTTTCTTTTTTTATATTCCGTATTTGCATTCCTCCCTCTCCTCTTCCTTCTTTTTTTCTTTTTCTGTCTTTCCACTTCTCTCCCCTTTTTCTCCTTTCTTTATTTCATGCCACTGTTCTTTCTTTCTTTCTTTCTTTTTTTCTTTCTTATGTTTTCTTTCTTGTTTGGCCACTCCTCACCTTTTTTCTCTTTTCTTTTTTGATGTTCTCTGCTTTCTCTCCTCTTCTTTCTTTCCTTCTTTCTTTCTTTTTCACCCCCCCTACTTATTCTACTTCATCTTCCGATTTCTTGATATTTGCAGAACTTAGAGGAACAGGAACAAATCTAAATTAGAACGTGAATTGGATGCAGAAAATTGTGTTGCGCCAATATTCAATTAGGAATTGGCTATCCGTCATGAAAATAAGCCTTCGAAATGCTGTTTATTTACTTCGGTTTGAAAACAGAAATAAACAGGGAAATACTCTTTCTTTCTTTCTTTCTTTCTTTCTCCTTTTTTTCTTTCTTTCTTTACTGTTCTGACTTTCCACCATCTCATTTCCTTTTTTTATATTCCGTGTTTTCATTCCTCTCTCTCTTCTTTCTTTCTTTCTTTCTTTCTTTCTTGTTCTGACTTTCCACCCTCTCTTCTTTTCTTCTTTCTTTTTTATATTCCTTGTTTTCATTGCTCTCTTCTTTCTTTCTTTCTTTCTTCCTTTCTTTCTTTCTTTCTTTCTTTCTTTCTTTCTTTCTTTACCTTTCTGTATTTCCACGCTCTCCTCTTTTCTCTTTTCTTTTGTTTATTTTCCGTCTTTTCTTTCCTCTCTCCCCTCTTCTTTCTTTCTTTCTTTCTTTCTTTCTTTCTTTCTTCATCGTTTCAAACGGAATCATAGGATTTCTCCGTTTTTTCTCTATTTCTGACATTATTTTCTTGCTTTCTTTTTTCTAATTTTTTTTCTTTTCCACTTTCTTACTTGGTCAAATTAGTCTTTCTTTAGACCACTTCACAAAGTGTCGTAATTATATCAACATCAGTTGGTGGTTCGTTGAAATCAAGCGCACAGCTGTTCAAGAGGAACTGTACGTATCTTTGATAGTTATCCACAAACCTATCTTTTTTCTCCATTTCAACTGAGCTAAATAGCAGGGTATACTGGGGCCCCTAGCCTTGCTTGACAGGCAGTCTAGGGGAAGGAGAAATTTGAACTCAATACCGTGGAGAAAGCAACAGGAAACCAATTAAATCGAATCCAATCCCTATTCCGCAAAAGATGTAGAATAAACGTCTACTTATTGAAATGACATACTACATATAAGATATGGTCGATTTGTTGCGACACAAAGACGTGATTCGTTCGTACATCTTTTATGAAGTTTCAAAGCTATATTCGGCATGTTCAGGTAAGTGGAATAGTCGAGCTGCCGAGTTCAAATTCTATTCGACTCTGTTTCACATCGTACTAATCCCCTTGGCAAAGGCATGAAATCATTTATTCTTGTCACATTCCTATTTGTTATGGCAGAGCAGATTGATCTTTAAAACCAGTCTAGTAGGAGAACCTCTCTGAATTAAAAACTAAAGAAAAGTCAACGGGAAAACATTGCAATATCTTCCCCAAGATGTAATGACATTGCACAGAAAAGGACTTTCTGGAGTGCCTACACCCTGAATGAAATTCTAATGCTTTAGACTACTTATTCAATGATTGCTGTCATATTGTGAGTACAAAGAAAACTAATAGAATTTGTCCGAATTTAATAAGCGAAGCATCGTTATTTTTATTTTGACAATGTTTTTTTTCATTTTATCGGATGTCTTAAGACTATTATGTCTACTACTACTAGTAGTATGAATACAAAGTATAAGTTTACAATATGATGTCGATTAACACTGGAAAAGAAAGAATTGTGACTATCAGAATCATCTGGATAATGTCCATTTGTGTGATCATGTCACCTATGGGATAAGTTGTTCAAATTTTTCTGCAATCAGTTGGTGAGTTTAAAAATGTCTGTCTGTATTTAAAACGATTTTTTCAATTCCTACTTTTTTTCTTTCTTCGGATGACTGTTTGGTATTAACTGCTGTTTCAATCAAATGTCTTTTCCGCACACAGCTTATCTCTTTCTAGCATTTACACACGCAAGCACACATACAACATACGCACAACATATATACACAACCACAGACACACACACACACACACACACACACACACACATATACATATATATATATATATATATATATATATATATATATGGATTTATTTTTTAATCCGATATTTTATTAATTCAAACGTTAATTTTATTGGATAATCGTATTTGAAATAGACGCTCCATTTTAATTTTTTTTCCTTAAACAGTGTGCACTACGTCTATCGGCCTGCGTTCTCGTGAAACAAAGATTTAGGAGAAAGCCCCTTTTCATCCGATGCGTTTTAGACCGCTTGGCCATATATATATATATATATATATATATATATATATATATATATATATAGTTTGTTACTTAGCTGATTGATGTTACCTTCAGCATCCAGACTCTGGAGTTTTGCAAGCGGACATGTCCGTCTACTCTTAAGAGGTTATGTAAACATAGAGAAATAATGAAGGCTTTCTATGCAGAAATAAAAAAAAATAATCCTCGTAAAAAAAGCCTAAATCAGATCTAGACTTAGAGAAAGGTATGTGTTAACTAAATATGAGATATCCAAATGCATGACACGTGGCAGCAGAAAAATCTAACCCCTTGAACTAAGTAAAGAGTTCTATTCTAAATTCCAACAATAACGCCTGAAAAAGGCCGAGGCGTACAACGGCCGAAACGTCGTGAATGTGACAATAAAGATGAGGACAACAAAATACTGTAGATACTTACAAAATCTCAACTGCGGACTAGAGACAGAGATATCATGTTAGAAACTATCCCCTGTATAGAACGCTTTTCAGAGATTAATGGCGAAAATATATGTTTAAACGGATAATTCCTCTAAATCTTAAGGGAGACGATATTTTATCAGTCTGGCGCTACACAATGACAAACCAAAAACTTTACCAAATAACTTAATGCGTTATTGTTGGAATTTCGAATCGAACACTTTATTTAATCCAAGGGGTTAGATTGTTCTGCTGCCACGTGTCATGCATTTAAATATCTCAGATTTATTTAACACATACCTTTCTCTAAGGCTATATCTGATTTAGGCAATTTTTAACGAGGATTATTTTTTTAAGATTTAGGGGAATTATCCGTTTAAGCATCTGAACACTTCCAACAGTAGTCAAAAAAAAAAAAAAGGAAAAAGAAAACGGCATATATGAAAGTCGAGCTTAGGATTAAGTGTATATGCGATGTTTGTTTGTCATAAGGACACAATTAGCTGCCGAGTGTCATGTGTAATAATTAATTAAGTGTAAACTTAGTCTGACACAAGGTCATAACTAGGTTAGTATCGAAGTATCCTTACTAGGCAGTCGGCTTGCCTACCCTCGCACCATTATAGTCGCCCTTTTTTCGGTTTGAATGTGTGCCGATCAATCTTACGCATCAGTGTAAGTACGATGTGAGAGCGATTCTGACTCAGAAGCGAATGCCACTTATTAGTTCTGCATTTTGTAGTTTCTGGATGCAAATATTGATAAACACGTTGAAGCAGCAGGCGCCATGCATTCTGACCACTGCAGAGATTGTGTCGAAAAGGCCTTTGGTATTGATCCGATCCGTAAATGACCGACTGACAAATGAAGTGGAAGGTTGAGTGGGATATTTGTTTGGGTAGAGTTACGGGTAGGGGCGACGTGGAAAGTTTGGGATGGTGGTGGTTAGAAATCTCTGTATGACTGGGACAAGAATAGATAGGAGGGTAAGTAGAAAGAAAGAAATAAAGAAAAACAATACGGAATTAAAAAAAAGAAAGATTTACGTAGGTATAAATAAATAAATATAGAAAGAAAGAAAGAAAGAAAGAAAGAAAGAAAGAAAGAAAGAAAGGAAGAAAGAAAGAAAGAAAGAAAGAAAGAAAAAGGAAAATGAAAGATGGACAAGAAGAAGAAAGGAACGTGCTGAAAGAAAAAAGGAAGAAAATACTGATAAACATAAAGAAAAAAGGCAGGAGTTATTGAAGAAAGAAAGAAAGAAAGAAAGAAAGAAAGAAAGAAAGAAAGAAAGAAAGAAAGAAAGAGATAAAGAAAGAGGACCCAGTGTAAAACAAAAATATTATTAATTATTTAAGGGAGAAAAATCAAGTAAAATAAAGAAAGTAACAGATACAAAAGAAGAAAGAAAGAAAGAAAGAAAGAAAGAGAGAAAGAAAGAAAGATAGAAAGAAAGAAAGAAAGAAAGAAAGAAAGATAGAGAGAAAGAAAGAAAGAAAGAAAGAGAACCCAGTGTAAAACACAAATATTGGCAATTATTTAGGAGAGAAAAATCAAGTAAAATAAAGAAAGTAACAGATACAAAGAAAGAGAGAAAGAAAGAAAGAAAGAAAGAGAGAAAGAAAGAAAGAAAGAAAGAAAAAGAGAAAGAGGACCCAGTGTAAAACACAAATATTGGCAATTATTTAAGGGAGAAAAATCAAGTAAAATAAAGAAACTAACAGATATAAAGAAAGAAAGAAAGAAAGAAAGAGAGAGAGAAATAAAGAAAGAGAGAAAGAAAGAGGACCCAGTGTAAAACACAAATATTGGCAATTATTTAAGGGAGAACAATCAAGTAAAATAAAGAAAGTAACAGATATAAAGAAAGAGAGAAAGAAAGAAAGAAAGAAAGAAAGAAAGAAAGAACTAGCATAAGGGAAAGAAGGAAAAAAGAAAGTAAGATTTATAGAGATATAAATAAACAAAGGAAGAAAGAAAGAAAATGCAAAGAAAAAGATCGACAAGAAGAAGAACGGCATGTGCTGAAAGAAGGAAGACAGAAACATACTGATAGAAAGGAAGGGAGAAGATAGAGAAGAAAGAAAGAAAGCAACAAACAAATAAACGGGAAAGAAGAAGGAAAGAGATAAAAAGAAAATATTGGTGAAAAGAAGAAAAAGAAAGTTAAAGAAACAAAAAAAAAAAAAAAAAAATGCAAAAATAAAATATAAATATTGACAAAAATCATAAAAAGTACGGAAAGAAGAAGATACCAATCGAAATAGATAAAAAAGGTAGGAGGAAAGAATAGAGAGAGAGAGAGAGAGAGAGAGAGAGAGAAAGAAAGAAAGAAAGAAAGAAAAAAGAAAGATAGAAAGAACGAAAAAAAGAAAAAGATGGTAAGATATAAGAAAACGAAAGGCAAAAAAGGCAAAAAGACGGAGGGAAAATAACAGGTAACCAGAGACATAACAAAGACGCTACTTGGTTTCAGTGAGAAAATGAAGGCAAGTAAGAAAGAAGGGAAACTCGAAGTGTTAGACGTCTCCTGCTAATACCAAATAGATAATTGTCTGTTCTGTTTTGATCGCGTAGAAAGACAAAATATATAGACACGCTACTTGGTTCACGTGAGAAAAAGAAAGAAAGAAGGAAAGAAAGGAAGAAAGAAAGAGGGTAAGATATAAGAAAACGAAGGGCAAAAAAGGCAAGACATACAGAGGAGAAACAGCAGATAACCTGAGACATCAGAAACGCTACTTGGTTTCAGTGAGAAAAAGAAAGAAAGAATGAAAGAAAGAAGATAGAAGTGTTTAACGCCTTTTTAAATCTAATCAATAAAGTTGTCAATTTCAAATCTTTTCATTTGTACCCCCTTACTTCTTAAAATAAAAACCAGCATTCATATTTAGGATTTTTCTTGGAATATTTGTAAAACTCAAATATTTAACGACTAGAGAGGGGAAAATCCTATCATTAAACACATAGGCCTGGGGACGAAGAGAAGATCGGTCCAAGGCTTTTCCAAGAGCACCCGTGAGAAACTGTACGAAACACATCTAAAATGGAACTTAAACCTATCTAGCCGGTTCCACGTGCAGCGCCTGTCGTCGCTGCTCTCGTGAAATATCCTCACTAATAAAAATGCCTAGATATAACCAATATTTCGCACTTCTTGCTTGTGGAACTCTCTTCCGGCGAGTTGCTTTCCAGTCAACTTTGATCTTTAAAAAAAGTTATATGTCTTCTTAATTCCTGTTCTTTTGTTGTTCTTACTTAATACTAATTTTTTCATATATATTTATATATATATATATATATATATATATATATATATATATATATATATATATATATATATATTATTTTATATATTATTTATATATATATATGCGGTACTTATTAAAAGCGCTCAATATCAGTGATAGAGCCAACATATTTAGTTGGAGGTGTGAGTTTGTCAATACAACTATATATATATATATATATATATATATATATATATATATATATATATATATATATATATATATATGTAAAGATAGATAGATAGATAGATAGATAGATAGATAGATAGATAAGTACAAACTCAGATAGATAGATAGATAGATAGATAGATAGATAGATAGATAATTACAAACTCAGATAGATAGATAGATAGATAGATAGATAGATAGATAGATAGATAGATAGATAGATGTTTGAGTGTGTGTGTTTGTAGGGTTTTTAAAACTGTTTAAATATTTTGTTATTAGTATACATTTTTTTTTTTTACGTAAAAGTTAAACACTTTTTAATGAAGAAAATATCGGAACGAAAGTCAATTAAAGTTTCTGGAATGATTGCACAACTGTGAAAAAAAAATCCCTTAAATAGTACCAATAAATTATCAGCTTGTAAGTCAATGAATTTCTTTTGTACATTGAACAAAGCAACATTTAATCACAAATATCTATGTCTTTTGTTTGTAAATTTTACCAAACGCTTCTACTTTATGAAAGGGCTTAATTAAATTTGTGCTATCTGTAGCGTATCCTAACCAATATAATCTCTGACCAATCAGCGAAGAGCTTTTATTCAGTAAAGGAAGACATGAATGGGTGAAAGGAATACGGGAGAAAAGGAAATCAAAGCAAAGAAGATTAAATAAAAGAAATAATAGGGAAAAAGGAAAAAAAAAGGAAATAAGTATGAAATAAGAAAAAAGGAAGGAAAGAAAGGAGGATAGACGAAAATAATAAGAGAAAGAAGAAAAGAAAAACAGGATGAAAAATAAGAAAAAAATTTCAAAGGAAAAGGAAAGAAAGAATCAAATAAGTAAGAGGGGAAAAAAGAAAAGAAAAAAGAAAGAAAAGAAAATAGGAAGGAAGAAAAAGAAAGAGAAACGAACAAAAATGAACGAACGTTAGAGAGAGGGAGAGAAGACTAGCAAAAATGAAAAAAGGAAAAAAGAAAGAAAGAAGCAAATAAAAAGAAACAAAGAAAAAGAAGAACAAAAAGTAAGAAAGAAAGAAGAAAATAAAAAAAGACAGGATACAAAAAAGAAAGAAAAAAAGAAGCGAGGAACAAGAATAGAAAAGTATCCCATATTTCAAGCAAATTTAACATTTAATCATCGCCAATTTCGTTTCATTTAAATAGGGTCCCTATTTCAAAACCCGTAAAAAGATGGCTTCAGACAAAAAAAAAATGTATCCAAACGGAACGTATGCGTAATATTTTATATATAACTCGGACAAACTTTCTGAGAACTCTGTTTCAAAATTTACTGATAGATAACGGTTTTCAGGGAATGTTCTCAGCATACTGCCAAGAGTTTCGGTCGAGTCTGACGCCGATAGACCACTTGAGCGCAAGAAACATCTTCAGACCATTAGCGACCATCTCCAAAACGCTTGTGCAATTTGAGACACAGATGTTCAGCCGGCAGCCTTTTGCCGAAAGACTTCTTGCATCACTGCACACGTTATTGAGAAAGTCTTTCTAACTTTAACATTGAGGACGACGCTTGAAAGCTGTTCGATGCTCTCAATGTGGCGACATTCAGCGAGTGCTCTTTATTTGTTCAAAGAAAAATTGTTCAAGGATCCAATGAAATACAATGACCTACTTTGGAAAAATTTACTTGAAGACAGTATTATCAATTTTAGACGAATATCTTTGATTTTTACTCTTCGAGTTTACAGAATATGTTTTGATTTTATTAATGTATTTATGGAAGTGGTAAAAATTTTTGGTGTATTTGCTTAAAATAATCACCAATGAATTTCTATATACGCTTTCTGTATTTCTTTATATATGGAACCATGAGAGTGAATTAAGTTTCTTTAGCTTATATTGATATGGAAACAATATAAGCTAAAGAAAACGAGTAGAAACATTACAGTCAGATTGTTATATAACGTACTTCCAAGCTTTGTTTTCGTTATTCCTCAGTCAGTAATCTTTTCTTGGTTACAACAGATAGATAGATAGATAGATAGATAGATAGATATATAGATAGATAGATAGATAGATAGTGTTATGGTCCAATATCGTCGCACCACAGTTATGGACCAAGGTTAGAACCAAGGAAGAACAACACGAACACAAGAGTAGAATAACAAAGATATATTACAAGAGAAATATAGTACAAGAAGTTGAAGGTGTTAGTAATTACTGTCCGTCTGGTTTAGAGTGAACTAATATTGTCTCGACTCGTTACACCATTCATTCGGTATCTAGCCACCCCGCCACGAGGGTTGCATGTGGCACAAGGCCGAGTTTAACGTGGGTTTCCCGAGCCCGTAGGCTCGGCCAAAAATATACTCTTTGAATCCGCCTAGACGTGTTCAGGGGCCTGTCTACCTCGCTGGACGAACCCTGCCCTTCGGCAAAGCTTCGTCCGGGTTCCTCTCTGTCAAAACAGAGAGTTCAACAGTCATGAACTGGTGCTGGTTACACCGTTCATTCAATATACCTCTTGAGAAGTGCAGTATTTATAGTGTCAGGAAGAGTCTATTATCGTTATAGGTAAGTTCCCATAGCAGATATATATATATATATATATATATATATAGATAGATAGATAGATAGATAGATAGATAGATAATAGAAGGTGTGTTGTCGGTAGATAATGAAGAAACTGATATAGTGTTATGTACCGTACTTATGAATCCTAATGGGTATATCCCAATCATCATAAATACTTTGGACACTATTGTAAGTGGGGGTAATATGCTGTCTACTTTGCCGCGTCGAAATCTCTGCCTTCAGACAGAGAGGAACTCGGACGAGGCTTTGCCGAAGGGCAGAGTCTCATCCGCTGAGCTAGACAGACACCCGATCACACGTATGCGGGGTCTACAGGCAATTTTTGCCCGAGCCTTGTGCTACATCCTACCTCTTGGAGCGGCTGTTAAATATCGTAATATGCTATCTAAGTAGTCCACCACTAGGAGTGGTTTACCTACTTTATGCCGCTGGCGAGTATTGTATTTTGTTGATGTTATAAAGATTACCATTTCATTTCCAACCTCCGTTTTGCTTATTATTTCATTAGGTAACATTTTCTAGGTTACAACAGATAGATAGATAATAAAGAGGATGTCATCGGTAGATAATGAAGAGACTTAGATAGATAGATAGATAGATAGATAGATAGATAGATAGATAGTGAATGGAGTGTTGTGGGTAGATAATGAAGAGACTGACATAGTGTTATATACCTTACCTATGAACGCAAATGGGTAAGTCCCAATCCTCATAAATACGTTGGACACTATTGTAAGTGGGGGTAATATGGTGTCTATGTAGTCCAACACTAGCAGTGGTTTACCTACTTCACGCCGCTGGCGAGTATTGCATTTTGTTGATGTTATAAAGATTACCATTTCATTTCCAACCTCCGTTTTGGTTATTCCTCCATCAGTAAACTTTTCTAGGTTACAACAGAGATCCAATTCTAGTTTCGGCAAGAGTATAAATAAAAATGAAAGAAGACGATATGTCTGCTAGCGACAGAGTGTGCATCATACATGACTTAAGAATTTTAGTTTTTATACTTTATTTACGGGCCTTCACATCCGCAAGGGTGACCCATGGTGATGCCAATAAATACTCGAAGCGTATTTTATTTGCTCAGTAGTAGACCAACCGGTTTTGAAGTCACCCTAGCCCTAACCCGCCTAGGCTAGATAGACCAGTCTATCTTGCTGTTCAAATCATAGCGGGTCAAATGAAGATTTATTCCACTGATACGGATTCATAGATACCACAGTGGCAATTGTACAAAAATGAACACGTAAAACTCAGCTGGTATTCTAACACTGCTCACGGTTTGCTTCGGTTTGGTTTATCTATCTATCTATCTATCTATCTATCTATCTATCTATCTATCTCAGTATATATTGGTTGGGTTGTTTTACGGCATATCAGCCTCAATAGGTTATTTAATGCCGACAAAATTTTCATTGTCGGTAATAACTTTTTTCCAAAAATCTATTTCTGGTAATAATTTTCCTTCGCTGGTATTTTTTTTCAAAAAATGTATTGCTAGTAATATTTCTTTTTCAATAATGTATTGTTGGTAATAATTTTTTTTACAAAGTATTTCTGGTATTAAAACCTATATTTACATTTTCAGAGTGTTTTGACGCCAGTTTTGGGGGTTAACTATTTGCCCATAGCTGGGGCCCTAACAGGTGCTACCACCCCAGATCAGGGTGGACCTGGGAACATCAGCAATTAAGGGGTGGTTCCACGCTCCTCAAAATCTCCTGATCAGAGGCCTTGCTGTTGGACGTAGTTTATCGTCTTAACCCAGGACACGGATGTAGTTTATCGTCATACACAGGACGTCAGCATTTAGCGAATGTGCATTGCTTGTTTGTGATTTTCTTTACTAGGCTGTATAGTAAGGTAACTTGGGCACTGTCTGTGAAAAAAAAAAAAAACAGGACCATGTCTCAATTCATTCCGCAAAAAAATTGGAAACGGCATACTGTACTGCTTGGAATTCGCACCAGAGCCTACAAGACTCATATTTCAGAGTGTTTAGGAGACAATTTGAGGACAGAGCAGAGAATTCAGTGAGAGATGGGTGATATATGAAAAATTATTACTAGAAACAGATTTTTGACAAAACAAAATATTACCAGCAAAAAGAAATTGCCGGCAGCAAATAACCCATTGAGTTTGATATGACGTAAAACAAACCAAACCAAAGCAAAATCGCTAAATGTTGAATATTAAATGTCGACAATTTACCCATCGCACCCATACGAGAATTTTCTCACATTATTTTTTTTAAATGGCTTCAAGTGAATAAATCCTATATATCTTAAAGAAGGCGTTCCTTCATTAGACGACTGAGTGGCGCTATAAAATCACATGCTAAAAGTTTTATCAAATAATAAAAAACTGAACAGCAGCCACAACAAAAGTTAATAGCTCGTGTAACTAGTTTAGAAGATATTAGGCTAATCGATCTGCTAACTTTCCACAATAAGAAAAACTAAAGGACTGGAAGGAAACTCTTTTAAGTACTAGAAAGAGATATAACATTTACGGGACTGAAAAATGTTTAAAGAAAATGATTTCGAAAGACGGTAACAATAAATGTAGAATATTTCCTGCATTGAAACGGTCTATTATGTCATTATCATTACCATTTTTTGATTTCAGCTTATATAATTAATTGCACAACAGAAACATGGAAACATGAAATAAAATAGATTTTTATTGTAACCTCGATAGAACCTTCTAAATTATTTCTCTTTCAGAATTTTGAAGAGAAATTGTCCTTTAAATACTTCGTCATTTCTATCCAATCAAAATCTTTCTCACAAAATTTCTACTCCAGTCAAATGGTCCACACCAATTCTACCCAATCTTTTTTTACATAAAGTTTCTACTACAATCAAAATAGTTCCGACCACCGCAAATTCTATTCAATCAAAATAATTCACACAAAATGTCTAAACCAATCAAAATCTTTTACGCAAAATTTCTACTACAATCGAAATAGTTCCCCGCCCCCACTGCAAATTCCATTCAATCAAATTCATTCGCACAAAATGTCTAGACTAATCAAAATCGTTTTCCTTCTAGCAAAGAACATTCGATCAAACTTCTCAATCTTTATCAAAATACCACATTATATGTTAATGAGTTAACTACTGAATCACAGAAATAAACGTCTATAGGACGAGGGTTAACCATTCGCCCATGTCATCACCAAACTACAAGCTCCTTCTCATTTTCTTTGTCGATAATTTGATGATGTTTTGCAAGAATCATATTTTATAGTTCAGACAAATGCTAATGCAATTAAAATGGTCATCGTACCTAAGCTGTTGTCTTTTAACTACAAATATTTCTTAGTATATCCGAATATACATATGCTAACACTTAAAATAATCTCTATACAAAAATATAGTAAATAAAAACACACACACACACACACACACACACACACACACACACATATATATATATATATATATATATATATATATATATATATATATATATATAAAAAATATATATATATATTCAAGCCAATGTTTTCCAGTGGGACTGTTTTCATCTTGAAATTGATGAATTAACAGATATATATATATATATATATAAAAAAGACATTTTATGCTTATACATTCTTTTCACAGAAAAAAATATTTAAGTAAATGCTCTGTTTATAACAAACAGTATTAAACAACATTTACCGGCCTGAATGTCCGAGAAATATTCGTCTCCCGACATGATTCGAAGCTGTATCCTATACGGAACCGTCATTTAGCTTGACGTGCCTTTACCGATTTGGCCACGAGGTAGCGTTCGGTTAGCAAGGTCGAATTTACTGTATTTAAACTTCAATCTTCCATGAATCTCACACGTACATTCCTATCTGCTCATGGCCTATCAAACGTAAACAAATATTTGTATCTATAAAAAGAATGTGTAAACATAAAAAATGTCTTAAAATAATTGTCTATTTCCAAATATATATATGTATATATATATATATATATATATATATATACTCAAACACTGATATATATATATATATATATATATAATAAAACTAATATATATATATATATATAAAAATTAGTAATATATATATATATAAAACACTATATATATATATAAAACTATATATATATATATATATATATATATAAATATATAAAAAATATAAAAAACATAAATATATATATATATATATATATATATATATATATATATATATATTAATCATGGCACCCGGTGTCGCCCGGGTGTACATAGTTGCAATTATATAAACACACTACACTCTATAGCCAGAGTTTTTGTCTAGAAATGTCTGCCTGCGTCCCCTCTTGCGTACATCATCCGTTGGTACAGTAAGCAACTCTTTCTCATCTTATTTAGGGTATATACTCCGCAAGTTTTTGTTCTTAATAAAAGATTTCCATCGATAAAGCCTTCTTGTGTGGCCGTTCGTCGGGGTTAAATTTTTCAAAGATTTAGATATTCAGTAAATTTTCTTTTGGCCGTAATAACATTCAAGTAGTATCGCACGTTTACTGTAAAACTGAGGCTAATAAGACGTTCGTCGGGAAATTTTCCCTTTTAACGCTTTAATAATCCATCTCAAACAATCTTTGCATCAAAGATTGTTCGAATACCAATTTAGAATGAGCTCATATGAAGAGACTATTGGCTAAATGTTACCTATTTTGGACCTAGTTTGCCACAGATTTCGTCCACTTAACTGAAATAATCTAAACCAAACATTCCCATATGACAATTTGTGTGTCTTATGTATTTTACATGGTACATTTGGAAAGCATCGGACGGAAAACCAGGGGATTATGTATGGCCAAAAGCGGTTTTTTGAACAGTTTTTCGAGGTTTCTCGTTAATCGCGGGAAGCAAACAGGATTCAAACCACACTCTCTTAATTCTTGCATAATGGCAACTCTTTTGCGACATGTTTGAAGAAAATCGGATAAAAATTGAAGAAGTTATTCAAGTTTTTATTTTAAGTACTAAAAAAACCGATTTTTCAATCTTTTTGCAATTTTTTGTGAGAAGCCAACTTCGTAGGAAAACTATCAAGCACTCTACATAAACCTCGTAACATGAACTATGTTTTGCATCAAGTGCAAAGAATATTCGCTCACTTTGTAAAAAATTTGTTCGCGTGTAACTTTGCCTTGGTTTTGCAAAACGTCGTACTCACTCTCAGTTTTATTGATTTTTCTGCCAAGTCCTGGTGGGGGTTTGGAGATTGAAACGGTGATGTTGAACTACTTTGGTAAATTTGCAACATGTTTGTAGAATTTCATTGAAATTGGTTGGAAAATGTGGATGTGCATAAATAGCACACACACAAACACAGACACACACTCAAACAGACGTGTTCTTTTCTTTAGATATGGATGTAAATGGTGGCCACTCATATGCAAGAATACCCGTCTACTAGTACGCTAGCCAATCCGTGTTGATGCTTGCTAACGCACATTTTGTGTTTGTTAAAAACCTGCAGAGCCCACCTATGGTTTCTACTGTAACTATGCTGAGTAGACCTTAGTTACAGTTTCTAGGTGAGAGATCGCTATCTAGCGTGATCAGCAGTCTGAAAAAGAACAGTAAGCTCAAAACCTCGGTATTGCTGACTTGTGACTTCGTGCTTACACAAGCATCGATGGCTCCTAATGAGTTCCCTCTACAAGTCTTGCGTCAAACCGTGATATGGTTTTCAAGCATTTTCTAAAGGTATCACACGTTGTGATCACCTCCCCCAGACCGATAACATCGAGAAGTCAACTTCCTGGGAAATTGGTCATGGTGAGATTCGAACCCGGTCTCATTCGGACACTTGCAAGTTCGATATGTATATGCGATTATTTGTTATATCATATTTGTAATGCATGTGTGTGTCTTGTCTGTGTGTATGTGCACACACACACACACACACTATATATATATATATATATATATATATATATATATATATATATATATATATATATATATATATATATATATGCAAAAAGTAGGTATGCACTAATGAGAAACAAAACTTGTGCACAAAACGTATACTATTGATTATACATGTCAGTAATTCACACCCATCACTATCATAATAGCGATATTACTGGTTTCATAATTGCAGTATTCCTCTTTTGCAGCCTTCCGTATATATATATATATATATATATATATATATATATATATATATATATATATATATATATATTGTAAATTTGCTAATTTAAATATGGTTCTATCGTTACACTGGAATTACCATGTTTCAAAAACAGTAACTAAAATTATTTCGTTGATAAAGACCAGACGACATGCGTTGAACGGATGCCATCATTCGTTGGGAAAGACACCCCTACCCTGCTTGAACTTAACATCATATTTTGATACAATATTTTTCTGTGAAAATGAATACCCTACCAACCCTTGTCAAAATGAAAATTTCCCCGGATCCTTAGAAACTAATATTACGAGTGTATATGCTTATAAAACTCAGTAAATTTCAAAATTTATTCCAAAATTCGCTTGAAAATGAAACAGGACTAGAGACTTTAATTTAAGTCTATAGTTGAATTTGAAGCTTTTAATTTCTGTTTTTGTAACATGGTAATCCCTGTGTAACGATAGAATCATATTTTTAAATAAGTAAATTTATAATATTTATGCTCTGTAGATTTACATTGAGAACTGTTTTGTAAAAATAAAAATAAAAATATTCAATAAGAACGCCGGGTTAATTATCTTACTGTACTTTCTTTTTATTTATATATATATATATATATATATATATATATATATATATATATATATATATATATACGCGTGGCCAAGTGGTTAGAAAGAACGTTCGCTTTCTGACCATGAGAGCCGGGTTTGAATCTCACCGTTTTCGTTTGGTAATGAAGGAGACTTTCTGATGCTATCGGTCTGGAAAGTGCCTGAAAGACATAACACGGGCCCAAGTCATGTGAGTGACATTGGGTAGAAGGAAACACTTGGAGCCGTTGATAGCTGTGATGGCACGAAATTACAAGTCATCGTTACCGAGCGTTTGCTTGCGTTGTTCAGATTGTTAATCATTCAAGATAACACTTTCTCTCAAGCAAACTATAACTGTCTGCGTAACATAGTTGCAGTATAAACCACAGGTTGCCTCTGTAGGTGTTGAACAAACACAAATGCGCCTGAGTGAACGTCTGCAATAGGGAACTGCTTGCCCTCCTAGTACACGTGTGTCCTTAAATACGAATGGCCAGCTATTATATATATATATATATATATATATATATATATATATATATATATGAAACTTTCTCAGAGTTAACCTGTAGAAATGATTTATAAATATATATTTATAAATATAAAGCACAATTTTGATTTTAAACATGATACACTCATAAAAATAACTCACTCAGAAGGAAAATCCTAGAGAGTGCCGACATTGAATATTATCCAAATATTAATCTACCCCCCAGACTTTTCCCTATTTCACCTTTCTTAACAGAATTACTACTCTACCAAACAAACGTACACAACAATATCGTGAAATCAAAAGAAAATGGTTGAATCACAGTAACACAGCAATAATAACAATATCTTAACACGTGACAGTAACTGACGTAATTTTCAGTTAACAGTATGAAAATAGCGTTCTCTAAATTTTTCCAGTTGCTAAGGACATTTTGTTTTTGTTATTATTAGTTACTTTGTTTAATAAATTCATTTCGTTTTTTGCCTTGAGAAAGTCCACATTGGAAGAAATACGTCGGCAACTATTACAGTTTTCCTATTGACTTATATATATATATATATATATATATATATATATATATATATATATATAGAGAGAGAGAGAGAGAGAGAGAGAGATGGGGAAGAGATAAACAGACAGAGTGAGGGAGCAATTAAGTAGGTAAAATTTGTTAAGACTAACACAGATGTCACCTACCAATTCTTAACTCCTCCCAGAGGCTATTTCATTGTTTAATAATATGGAAGATAATGAAAGATACAGCCATGTTTATGATCATTCGACTAATGGAAACATGTTAAACATTTCCCAGATGTGACAAATGCAAAAAAGGAAATACATTAAGTAACGTGTCTGAGGACTGGCAAAACCCTTCTTTGGAAATAGAATGGAGAGATGGAAGTGGCAAGAAAACTTGCCTTTATTTAACGACGTCAGCATATATATATATATATATATATATATATATATATATATATATATATAAAAAGAAATATAGTCTTAAGGTGTGCTATATTTATATGGATAAAGTGCTCAATATCAGAGATAGAGCGTGTGTAAATATAAAAGTGAACATAGAATAGCATATGTGGCCTGACGATTGCATATAGCATGAAACAGACTGTCGCCTCTAAGTGTTGACTTCTATGTTCACTTTTATATATATATATATATATATATATATATATATATATATATTTATACACAATGTTCTCAAAATATACTTACTTTTACATATATATTTTATATATATATATATATATATATATATATATATATATATATATATATATATATATATAATTCTCTTCGCACTCGACGTATGAGCGTTAAGCAGCTCAGTTCCCAGGAACCGAAAGCAAGACACCGGCACATGAGATTCGATTATAGTGGTGAAGGCTTCGTGCAGGACCAACCACACTTTTTGAAGGGCCGAATACAGAGACGCGGTGCAGTATGTGCCACAAGGTCCCCATATTTTACACACAATGTTCCAAAAATGTACTCACTTTTACATGTATATTAATACATATATATATATATGGTAGATTCTCTCGTCGTATTCGACGTATGAGCATCAAGCTGCTCAGTTCCTAGCAACCGAAAGCCAGACACCAGCACGTAAGATTTGATTATAGTTGTGAAGGCTTTGTGCAGAATCAACTGTTTGAAGGGCCGAATACGGAGACCTGGTGCACTGCATGCCACAAGGTCCCCAAACAACTCTTCCGCAGGTTTGAAATTCGGAGTTGATCTTCTGCTACACCAATGCCATCCTAGGATATCGAACCATTTTTTTTGGCGCAAAAAGAAAACGTTGGGGATGTGTTCTTTAATAGATTCTTAAAAAAGCTATTAATTTTCCAACTATAAAAAAAAAACATTATGTAGGTAATTCACAAATCATATAAATTATTTAGCATTTTGTCAAATTACCTCTCGACCACATTTTATTTCTTATGAAATGACATTGTCTAGTTTGTATTAATTTATGTAACCATTTACATCCGCTCAAGTTTACATCAGGCTGCCGTTAGCTGCCAATTTAAGGGTCATGACCCATTTATAAAAAATAATTTAGTTTAAATTTAACGAAGGTCATATTCGATTGGTTGATCAGAATAAAGCACACAAACCTTATAGCGCCACCTTTTTTCATACAAGAAGGAAAGTCAAAAATTATCTGCGCTATAGTCTAATGCTATGTTATGGCGAAAATACGGATAATTTTTGACTTGCCGTTGTATATATATATATATATATATATATATATATATGTATGTATAGTGATTTATTACCCGTAAGAATCAAGACTTTAATCGAACTCACTACTCAGTAATAATTGACCTAGCAAGACAAGCTTGCTAACCACTACACTACATCGAAATATATATATATATATATATATATATGTGTGTGTGTGTGTGTGTGTGTGTGTGTGTGTGTGTGTGTGTTGCGTGTGTGTGTTGCATACATAAGCTATGTAACTCTGTTGCATAACTTATGTAACAGCGTTTCCCTTATCGTAGGGTGTTTTGGGTTGACTTGAACCTTTTAAAATAAATTTTATTCTATATTCAACACCTACACTTGATAAGGCACCAAACGTGTTACAACAAAATGACTATTTTTGTAGTGATTTTATAATATGTTTATGTTAGAATTTTGAATAAATTGTATTTATATATATATATATATATATATATATATATATATATATATATATATCATGCTACTTTTTTGAAGACATAATTTTGAAGCAATTTTTAAATGGCTCTTATCATCCACGAAATATAAAATTAGCGTATCTACTGCTGGCCCTGCCTACGCCGTTGACCAAACTATATATCCATTTACTCTAGTCAAAAATTACAGCTGTACTTAAAATAGACATGATTTTGATAAAAGTGATGCATTACTTAACTGTATCCAATTATAATGCATGTAATATTCATATATTAGTATCTTATTGTAAAATACAAACATACCGAATATGCATCTTTTCTATTGCTTACGTTTATAAGAGGTTTAGCTGTTCAAGACCGTCATCTATGTTGTAGGCGTTTACGTGACGGCTATAGCGTTACTAACGATAATTTTATCATCCACTTTATGTAACTCGATGGGATGAGGAAATAAAGGAAAAAGGTTAGTATATTGTAATTCGGGTCTCAAAACAAGAACTCGAATGAAACACGAGATACATGATAAAATTTGCGGGACACTCTATATGCGACATCGCGTATTACACGTATATATATATATATATATATATATATATATATATATATATGCACGTAGTGCACCAGGCCTCTGCATTCGGCCCTTCAAAAAGTTTGGATGGTCTTGCACGTAGCCTTCACTACTATAATCGAATCTGTCAGTTTCCTGGAAACTGATCTGCTTGACACTCATACGTCGAACACGACGGGAGAATCGATTTCGATTTTATATATATATATATATATAGGTGTATGTGTGTGTGTGTCTGATGTAAGAGCAAAATTGTCCAAATAGTGTAACATCATTCCCCAAAATATTTAATATCTAAACAAATAAACTAAACTGATTGAGTTTCTTTCAGATAAGACGTTCCGCCATCTTGACGCGATTTGTCAAAAGAATCTCTGAAAAACACTTCACTAACCCAGAAAGTTATTCAGCTAGAAAGGGAACAAGTAAAAATCATTTTGTATCAGCCCCATTATGTCTCCCCAAATGAGCAATAATGAGAGGAAAAAGATCATTCAGGCCTTCAGTAATGTTACCAATATTCTTGCTTCCATCTTCAACGTCTATTCAAGAACCATCAAGAGAATGGTGAATAAGTTTAAAAAAGAGGGAACAGTAGAGGGGACACTGGATCAAGAGGTCAAAACAGGAATAGGGATCATCATTTCAACTTAGAGTTATATGCATTCTTATTGTTTAAACTCGAGTCTAATACTGCTATAAAAACCTCGGAGAATTCCAGTAAGATATCTTTAATCATTTCTGAAATACAATGGTTCAAAGCTTAATATAACAATTTTTCTCTAATAATTTTGCTGTTACACGATTTGGAGAATTTTGCTATTACAACTATATATATATATATATATATATATATATATATATATATATATATATATATATAGTTTCTTTCAGGAGATGTATTTGCTAATTTGGAATTCTCCATCTTTATGTGCGGATGATCTGTGAAAGTGCTGCCTAGAATGATATATCGTATGGGGCTGTTTGAACTTTAATCGATATTGTGCACACTATCTTAGCGGGAAAATTAGTAAGATTTTATTTCTAGTCTGAAGAGACTACAAGATCTACTTCATATAAGAGAAGACATATTCACACTGATTCAGGCCGCCCAGAGGGAGGCGCTTCCTCAAATTTATAAATAACTGAAAACATCTTGGCCTGGATTTGGTGACGGAACGGAGAAACCATTCTAAGAGGCAAGCGATCCACCATCCCATCAGCCAATCAGCGGGTGGATCCATAGGTCTGCGTTCCTCTGGCGATTTTGACCAATCCTGATGCGGCTATTTTAAATTTTATTTATTTGATTTTTTTTTTTTTGGTTTTGTTTCACTGTTTCGGACAATTCCTCTCCTCCTATTCCTTTTCCCATCTAACATTTCTCTTCTCGCTTCCTCACTGGAAGAATGTCGATAATGGTGGACAGTGTCAGCGATGGTGGTTTGGGACTGGGTGCGTATAGCAATGCAGCGCTGGATGGAAGCAGCAAATCCAGTAGCCAATGTCGGATCGGCTTCAGGGCCGCGTGATTCACGGCGGTGCAGTGAGATCAATTTCTTTGGTGCAGTGTTGGGAATTTAGTTGGGAGTAGTTATATGGGGGAAGAAACGTGAGGAGACAAGTCATGTTGGAAACAAGAGGCAGGGGATAGTGGAAGGCATGAGTGGGGCCTGAGATTGAAAGAACAACGAATAGATAGCTAGATGCATGACGGGATAATCGAACACAGACAAGAGAAAGGTTAGTAATTATCGATCCAGCTATTTGTACATTCGCCTACATTGACGTATATGACTAGAAGAATATGTCTTAAAGGCCCTATTAAGATTATTCCTAGTTTAGCAAAGTTTCTCCGTGGCCGAGTTGATTAAGGCACGACGGATCTAACACCCGTTTTCTTCTGTCTAGGCAGACGCAGGTTCGAATCCTGCCGGAGATGGTATATTTTACTTTCATAAGATTTCTCGAAAATTCATGCCGGTAGACGAAATTAAATACATTTAATGTATAATAAATAAACGGATAGTCAAACTAAAATATAAGTATCCAGTAAAAAATCACATTTAAACTGATAATATATATGTGTGCGTGTGTGTAATGAATGATTGCCAACTCACAGCATAAAGCCGGAAATCAAATAAAAAGACGATGTGGTTTTTATTCTAATTTTCACTGTGTGTGAATATTTATTTTTTTGAAATTTGTGTTAATTCCAATGTCCAAATTCTTTGGCTTCATATTTCGATGAAGTCCTATGAGACGAAACGCGTCACACGAAAACTTTTGCAATTTGTCATACATCTTTCTTCCAAAACTTTTTTGATATATAAAAAGTATATATCAGTATCCCATATATATATATATATATATATATATATATATATATATATATATATATATATATATGGAAAAAGACTTAATTAATCATCATATAATCGGTTATAAACTTATTTCAACAGATATACATAGCTTTCTATATAAAACATATATATATATATATATATATATTGTGTGTATTTAGGCAGCATCTTTTCATTCATACCCGTTTCATTAAATAATATAGACAAGTGTTGTCTATTTATTTTATGTAAAAAATTTACATAAAATAAATAGACAACACTTGTCTATATTATTTAATGAAACGTGTGTATATATATATATATATATATATATATATATATATATATATATATATGAAGAAATATAGTTTTTATGTGTGTTATATTTATGGGATAAAATACTCAATATCAGAGGTAGAGCGTATGTAAATAAAATAAAAAAGTGAACATTGACGTCAACACTCAGAGGGCGACAAGCTGTTTCATGCTAGGCGCAAACATCAGACTGTCTGACGATAGTGCCTAGCATGAAACAGCCTGTCGCCTCTGAATTTTGACTTCAATGTTCATATATATATATATATATATATATATATATATATATATATATATATATATCGACATAAGACAAATATGAATTTCTTTCTTCGTTCAATGTTAATGTTATTAAACTTATCAGATGTTACGAAAAAAGATTTACATAAAATAAATAGACAACACTTGTCTACATTATTTAATGAAACGTGTATATATATATATATATATATATATATATATATATATATATATCGACATAAGACAAATATTAGTAGACAATACCGAATAAAAATAAATAAATAAATACTATGCACTACGAAATGCAAGGAGTGATTCAAAATCTCAGAAGCTATTAACATACAAAATATACAACCGGCATTAAGTAAAATATCATATGATATATCAAATGAACTCATATACATACCAAACGTGCACGTGACCGAGTAAGACCCGTGTTCGAATCGCACCGTGACTAATTTGCTAGAAAGTTGACTTTTTGATGTTATCGGTCTGGGGGAGGCGACCACAACGTGCGACACCTTCAGAAAATTGTTGTAAACCATATCTCGGTTTGATACAAGACTTGTAGAGGGAACTCATTAGGAGCCATCGATGCTTGTGTAAGCACGAAGTCACAAGTCAGCGTGACCGAGGTTTTGATCTTACTGGCCTTTTTCAGACTGTTGATCACGCTAGATAGCGATCTCTCACCTAGAAACTGTAACTACGGTCTACTCAGCATAGTTGCAGTAGAAACCATAGGTGGACTCTGCAGGTTTTTAACAAACTTACCAGGCATCAACACGGATTGGCTAGCCGTACTAGTGGACGGGCATTCTCGTATATGAGTGGCCACATTTTACATCCATATCTAAAGAAAAGAACACGTCTGTTTGAGTGTGTATCTGTATTTGTATCTATGTGTGTGTGCGCGTGTGTGTGTGTAAGCGTGCGTGTGTGTGTGTGTGTGTGTGTGCTATTTATGCACATCTACATTTCTCAATTTCAAATATGCACCCTTCGACAGGAATCGAACCTCTATCCTATACGGAACCGTCATATAGCCTGACGTGCCTTAACCGATTGGGCCACAGAGGAACGTTCGGTTAGCAAGGGCGATTTTACTGTTTTTAAACAATTCTCTATGATTTTCTCTCATTCATTCATATCTGCTCAATGCGTATCCAAATGACGTCATATATTATGAAATGGAAAAAGTCAGACAATTATTTTTTAAGACATTTTTTATGCTCCGTATAGGATATAGGTTCGATTACTGTCGGAGGACGCATATTTTCTATGAAAATTTCTCGGACATTCAGGCCGGTAAATGTTGTTAATGCAGTTTATTATTGACAGAGCATTTACTTAAACATTTCTATCTATAAAAAGAACGTGTGTGTGTGTGTGTGTGTGTGTGTGTGTGTGTGTGTGTGTGTGTGTGTGTGTGTGTGTGAAAAGTGTGTATATAAATATAAACATATATATATATATATATATAATATATTATATATATTATTATTTACATATAACATGCGCAGTACTTATTAGAAAGCGCTCAATATCAGAGATAGAGCTAACATATTTGATTGGATTGATGTGAGTTTGTGATCCTGAGTTTCACGCTTTTGCAATCGTCAGACAAACTGATTAATTTTCCAAAATTTTGGAAATATTATTCAGCGAAAAAATAGAATTCACTGATTGCTGACATGAATACATTCACGAGACATTCACGAGAAATTTTCGCTACACTTCCGATCTTTGAATTTCAACATACAAATGCGTATGTATATAGAGAACAGCACCCATATACATATATATATCAAGTCCCATACTGTCCAAATATGTTTATGTTTGTATGAGCCCCGACGGACAAGCAAGTGTGTATGTGTGTCTGTGTACATCATTGGGTGTACGGACATGCATCTATGTTTGCGTTAGCACGATGACATCACGACGACGATTCCCCTCACCACTTCCATAATAACACCAATACACGCAATCTACATAAACCCAGAATTTTAAAAAAATTAATCAGTTTGTCTGACGATCGCAAAAGCGTGAAACCCAGGGTCACAAACTCACATCAATCCAAACTCCAACAAAAATCCTTATATGCAATTATGCTGTTTTAATGTTAATATGTCAACGTCGGACGTTTCGGTCTAATAAACCATCTTCAGGACATATTCATAATTTAGTATTTCCCCTTTTCTAGCGAGATTAATGCTCGACAAGCGTACATATAAATTTTAGATCAAAATAGAATTCTTTTCATTTTTCATTCAAAATATTCAAATTTTAGGAATACGTTTTCACAGCGTCGCCCACGTGACCATGTTTTAAACGGAGCGCTGACCTTATAAAACTTTCCGTTATCTGTTTGGATAAGTCTTGTTCTTATGTACATCGTCTTTGTCATGTTGAATTGATAATGTTAATTATATTTTATGAATATCTCCTGAAGATGGTTTATTAGACCGAAACGTCCGACGTTGACATTATATTAACATTAAAACAGCATAATTGCATATAAGGATTTTTGTTTGTTTTTTTCCGTATATATTTTATATTTATATATATATATATATATATATATATATATATATATATATATATATATATATATAAAATGTCCTTTGTGGCGCGTCCTAATTCCCAATCCCCGTTACACTAACTGAAAGAAAGTTTTCGATATTTCTATGAGCTTTCGAATTTCTCATTTAGTTATATTTCTGTAACTGTTTAAGTTTGACGTTCCCGCTACATGTATCAAACCATGGGGTGTCTCTTTTGCTGACAACCTTTTGCTGTCAATGCATTTTATTTTCGTGATCTTTCATTTTACTACCATTTTTATAGTGTGTAAGCATATATTTAGATTTTAATTCAGTGTCTGCCATCTACACAGTGTTATCTACGTATGTTATGCTTACGATTCAAAAGTCAACGCCTTCCAAATTGACCTGCATTTTTAAACCAAAGCAACAACCCTTATTTTCGGGGTTTCATTAAGTTGTTGTACAATCGCAGAACTAATTATATCAGACGTACACAGGTTATTATATTGATTTTGAAATCTGTCAATGCCGTTAGGAGAATGAGTTTTATCGGTCAGTCAATCGATTGAGTCAGCCTGTTTATTCTCTCTCTCTATCTCTCCCTCTCTCACTATATATATATATATATATATATATATATATGTGTGTGTGTGTGTGTGTGTGTGTGTGTGTCTATATATATATATATATATATATATATATATATATATATATATATATAACTGAAACATCGTATCTCTGAAGTGGGAAATCCCATTGAGGCTTGTCAATCATTGACGACCTCTCCTATCAAGTCTTTATACGAAACAACAAAAATATACATGTGCTTTCTATAATATATTTCGTCTATAACAGATCTCACTAATTCTTATTAATGAAACACACATGTCTGGCATAAGGACACATATGTAGATAAAGCAGCTAACATATATGAAAGTAACTACACTATTAAAATTGTCTACAGAAAGGCAATGTTATATATACATATATATATATATATATATATATATATATATATATATATATATATATATATATATATGTGTGTGTGTGTAAATTATAAATAGACGCTGTCATGAATTGTAGCCGCGCTAAATACGCGAAGGCTCGGAATAAACGTTCCCATTCCAAACATCACAGAAATAAAATACAACATAAACAGTAACAAATGAAAGGAAATTAATAATACTTGAGCAAAACCTCCTTGAAAATGGCTAAAGAAGTGTACGAAAGTGTTTCGGGCAATTGAGTATGGTAAATGTTTGTGACCATCCTTACTCCGATCGAACGAAAAATCGTAAGAACGCTGAAAAAAAAAATAATAAAATATTCTTTGTCAGCTATATTTAACGAAATATGTTTACAAAAGGTTGCTACTCCAATAGAATTATATATATATATATATATATATATATATATATATATATATATATATATTATGCACGGTGCTTATGGGAATGCGTTCAATATCAGTGATATAGCTAACATATGTCTGTCTGACGATCGCAAAGCGCATGAAACCCAAGTCCACAAACTCCTATTAACGCACATATATATATATATGTGTGTGTGTGTGTGTGTGTGTATATGTATGTGTGTGTGTATCTGTGTGTGTGTGTGTGTGTGTACGGTACTTAGTGGAAAGGGCTCAATATCGGTGACAGATCAGTGATAATCAGACAAACTTTGTCTGATGATCGCAGAACCATGAAACTCAGGGTTACAAACTAATATCTATACAACTGAATATATATATATATATATATATATATATATATATATATATATATATATATATATATATATATAAAATATAGTTTTAATGTAGGCTATATGGATGGGTAAAGTGTTTAGTATCAGTGGGCGTATGTAAATATAAAAATGGACACTGAGGTCGACCCCAAGTGACAGTCAGTTTCATATTTGAACGCTATCTAGGGAATCTCAAAGCGGTGTAATATGTTAGTAACCTTGTATCACTAGAACAATCACGATTTAGTAGCGAGTTCGATCCTCATTGCGTACCCCCTAGTTTCGCCCTTGTGCTACATGCAATCTACGCTTGGAAAATCACTATTTGAACGCAATCTTCGGCTCATGTTTATTCTATTTTGACTCGATTATGTATATATACTGACGAATATTTTATTGTGGATAGTAATGTCTATCGTATTTTTGTAATGATTATTCGATAAGCGGTAACAGTTATGCTTCAATTTTTTTTAGATGCTACTGTGTAGGAATGTGATTATTTGTACCTAAGTCATAGCGTTTGTTAATTTTGTTCTTGTTATTTATTATTGATTTCTAAATTGTTATTGATTATTTTTATTATTAGATTTGCTTGTATTTATGCGTGCATTACTTGTTTGTTAATTTTTATAGTATATATAATTAGTTTCTTAATTTTATGCGCATGCGCGCGTGTGCGTATGTATTGGTTTTGTACATGTTTTCTCTTGAGTATTTTTCGTTGGAATTATTTAGCTTATTTGATTTAACTTATGGAATTTTATTTTGTAGTTTTTGGTCATCATGTAGTCTTTTGTTAACATAGTAGGCATTTCTGTTTGCGTCTGCATTTGGGAAAGAGAAATGATTTTTTGTTTAGGATTTACATTCTTCACGAACACATTGACAAACCTTACCAGTGAGTAGTATTATAGACTGGACGGGAAACACACCTGATTAAATGAAGTCGAGAATCTGTGATCAATCTGCAAGGAACGAGACTTCGTGGAATGGACATACGAAGTACTAACATGTGCTCTGGGTCATGTTTCATTGGAAAAATATGAAAAAAAAAGTACATAATAGCGGAATTATTCGTTTTGTTTCAATTAATTTGCGCAAGGGTGTAGATAGTGTCAATCGACGGTCACAAGGTTTTCAAGAAAGAAAAAGAAATGATTTCGAATCTTGTTTGCATTGGCCATTGAAGTGATGGATCATTAATCAGCGAGAAAGCGAGATTTCGCGTTAAAATGGCGTTTTTTTTTCTTTCAAAATTCATCAACGAGAATGTTTTGTATCGTAGTATATGGTTCTGCAATGTTATTCTTACTCAATACACCCTTACTGACACTGACAAGTAGAGGGAAGAAATTCCTTACCTGTTAAAAGTAACCAATATATACTATATGTGTTGTGTTATTTATAACAAGAAAAGATTTCTCCATGTAAAAAGATGGCTGATTTGACTTAGAGATAGTGAGACTTTCGTTCATTGGCCTGATACAATCGTGAAGAATAACCGAGTTGGAACACTAAAGAAAAAAAAATGACCATAGCAGTTCGATCCAAATATGATTACATGAAAATGTTACAGTTGGAAGAGACACCGTCGATTTTTAGTATATGTTTACATATTTCATTTTGCTTGGAGCTAAGACGGGTTAATATTCTTCAGATAACTGTTGAGTGTAGTGTTAATGTCATTTCAATTTTACTGATTTCTGTAAGTGGATACTATTTTCGACTATGTAATAATAGATAATCCAGACTTACAGTGATGGTTGTTTATAAAAGAAAAATCAGTTTGCCTGATAAGAAAAATCAGTTTGCCTTTGCTCTGGATATTTTTGAGACCTTTCAGACAGAACTTCCACTTTCCTAAATTGTTTTTTTTTTTTCTGTGTCAGTTGTCAGATATTTCTATCAACAAAATTAAATGGAAAAACAAAGTAGAAAAAAAGCGAAATAGAAGAAAGGAAAAAAAATACGATCTATTTGTCCAGTGTCGAAGCTGTTGAAATTAATTAAAGTTCTTTTTTTTTTTAATATATCAGCGTGTGGAAACACTGGTAAATTATATTTGATCACACGATTTCTGTTTCAAGAAAATTACTTTTTTTTAAAAAAAAAAAAGAAAAAAAAAGAAACTTAAGCAAGTGTAACAGAAAAAAGTAATTAAAAATAATGTACTATAAAGTAAAATTACTTCATCTCTGAACTTCTGTAAACAATATTCAAACCTCAGAATATATTGATTGAAATATTATTTTAATAACAATTAAGATAATATTGAAGAATATACGGATCATCTGCATTCTATACATCAGCCTGAGCCTATTTCTCTAGTTGTAAAGAATATCTGATGATATTTCATTTAGGTTATATATGTGAGAATAGGATACATTATCAGAAGTCAAAGCAGGTGAATACTTAATTGTGAACTTTCGACTAGTTCAGGAGAGAAAGCAGTCGACAGACAAGCGAAAGTCAAACAAGTCGTTATAACGAGAAACTATTGATCGAAGTGAAGCTTCTAATTAATTTTATGCCTACAATTATAAATCATTGGAAGATATTAAGCAGACGTAGACTTCAGGCGTCTGACGTTGTTAGTCAGATAACAAATACCTTCTCATAGTCGAAGGTTGCAAGTTCGATTTTCTCTGGCTTTCCGACAAATATGATTTTATTCTCGCTCAATGTAAGCGACGTCGCGCCAGGTCAGTACCTCGATGGCTGAACGCTTGGAAAAACCTGGGGCCGTAAGTTTGGATGTGTGGGTGGTGTAATGGATAATGGCTCGGAAGTATCAATCGTAGGGCAGAGTTCCAATTCCCGTTGGGTTCGTTACATTCTCTTACGTGCAAATATCCTTGCGAAAGTTATAAATCCACTTTTTCTCTCCCCACCTATGGGTTAATTAGTAAGTCCTGTATTACTAAACCCATTATTATCTAAAACAAAATCCTCAAATCTAAAACTATTTTCTGGCTTTAAAATCCTGCAATAAGTTGATAAACGGTTTATCAACCCATTGCAGTTTATTTAAAGCCAGAAACCATCAAAAACTATTATGGTCCGGTTCCTTGTACCACAGTGAAAGTCCAAGGTAGAACCAATAAAGAAGAACTCGAACACGGATATGGAATAACACAGATATATTACAAACAGGAATATATACAGTGAAGTAGAAAGTGTTAGTACGAACGATCAGGTTTAGTAGTAATTGTCTGAACGCGACTCTGTTTCGGACTGCCTCTGACTCGAGTGACTGACTCACTCGCTCTGACTGACAGACAGACTCCTGACAGACTTCATTCCAGACTTCAGACTGAACTCTCTGCTTCCTCTTGAGGCGCAGTATTTATTGCGTATGGAATAGTCCATTATGATATCATGGGTAAGGTCCCATAACAAAAACGAATCAACCAATCAATTTGTATTTATTCACCCCCACACACACACACACACATACGAGTTCAGGTTGTGACGCAAGGTCGGTTTAATGTGGGGAGCCCGAGCGCATACACCCGGGCTAGGAACAAATTTCCCGAGCCCACGCAACCGTCAGTTGCGCTGGCCTCGTTGCGTTCACCGATCCCTCTTAGTATAATTTTCCTGAGTTGCGATTCTCTCCTTTGACGGTATCGCCCCTAAGTGCACTCGCATAACACATATTAGTTGATATCACACAGTTATACATATCAACAACACGTTTATTTATACGTTAACACTCATGCAGATTTAGAAAATATCACACAGATATTTAATTGATATCACGTAGTTATATTAGCACACACACATTTAAACAATATTACACACGTATTTTTTGTGATGTCAATGAACATTCTTTGAGGATTTTGTGATGTCAACGAACACTCATTGTCACTTTCGTAATGCTCGTAGTAGAGACTTTGTAATCGCAGTTACAACTATATTAATGCCGTTGAACAATACTGGTGTCAGAAACCTTCGAATAGCACTCGCACTAATAGTACTTGTTCGATAATACTCGCTCGAATTGTAACTACCGAATAGTGATCAGTATAGAGGAAGGGCATTGTGAATAGAGTAGAGAATAGTGATCCGTATAGTAATAGAGGATAGGCTAGAAATGGAGATCCGTATAGTAATACAGGATAGGCTAGAAATACCGATCAATTAGACGTTATGCTACCTTCCATATATGCCTTTCCTTTATGGTCACGTGGTCTACTTAATTCAATAATGGGATCGCCTGTATTTGCTCACTGGCGATCTATGTTCAAACTCAAGTGTCGGTGGCGACACTTTATTGCTATATAACATATTTAGACGCTATCCTACACGAACATAAGGATGATATTAAGATGATATTTCTACATAATTAGACATAGAACATATTACATAGGAATAGGTTAGCATACTGTTACCGAACCTGTAAGCTGACCCAGAATAGCAAAGCACTGTTTTTAAGACCCTGTGGACGGGAAATTATCACTGTGAGGGATTGCCTTTGTTTCAGTTTTGAGATAAAGCTAAAAAGGCGCGGAGACCTTGAATGAATTCGAAGGATTAAGGTGACACGCGTACACAGGTTCCATCCCGAGGTAATTCAGTTTGTGCTGTTGATATTTCGGTCAACGGGTTGAGGTGCGTCTTCGAGATCATATCTGTCTCGCTTAAACTACGATGCTAAGAAAAAAACTATCTCTGATAAAATAACGTAAGATAAAAAAAAATCGTCCATTTTTGACGCAGTCTCTGGTGTAGCTTTGTGTGTCGCAAGAATTGAAACCAGAGAAGAAAACCGAAACCCCAACAGGCACACATTTAGAGCGGAAGGAGTAGCTTTGTTTTGTTGCTATCGGCATTTGTAAGTAAGTAAAATCGAGTGTTAAGACTCTATTTTCAGAGCTGAGCATTGCAGGATCTATTCTGTGTCTCCTTGGCATTATCCTATACAAACGTCAGTCAGTTATGTGCATGATATAGTCTTAGGCAATCATATATCTTTTTTCACGCAGATTTTTCAAGCAGTATGTTGCCATTTCTTTCCGCGGTAGACTAGTTGCCATCCAAGGCTATAAAACCCGGTCTGCCCTGCCATTTTCCCTTAGCTGGGAGGAGAATAAGAAGATTCATACATTTCCTAAGGGTATTAGCACGTAAGTGAATGTAATGGAATTCGAACTCGGCTATCCGTTATTCTATCGTGCCTTCTTGGTTGAATTCAGTCAGTTCTGTGCCATACATGATACACGCTTAGGTGATCATACATCTTTCGATATATGACTGACGAGCCAGATTTTATCCTGCAGTAGTTTGTCATTTCTTTCTGCGGTAGAATAATTGTAATCCAAGGCTATAGAACTTGGTTTGTCCTGCCATTTACCCATAGCTGGGGAGAGAAAAAGAGGATTCATACCTTTCCCAAGGGTATTAGCACGTAAGTGAATGTAATGGATTCGACTGGAATTCGAACTCGGCTCACCGATTCCTCAATCCGAGCCGCTATCTATTACTCCACAGTGCCTCCTTTATATAAAAATAGCTTAAATAATTTCCCAGTCTTATTGCCAGCCTGTGTGCGTGATGATGTATACTGCCAAGTATTTCTTGTTAACAATTATAATGCCAACGTCTTCATTGCACATGTCACTACTTACCGGGTGAGGTGTTATTTCCGATAGACTTAACTCCGTTCACGACGTTAGGTTTCACATTTTTTGGTTAAATGCCATGATATTTCTGTCGATTGCTAGTGGAGTAGACTCCCGTTGCCTTCTCCACGATGATTTATTGAGACGCCACCTCTAGTTAACTGGCCGTTGACTTTTCAAGTGATTTTTTGGAAGGGACAGAGGAAAACCACGCATAATATAGCAAGCCTGAGTAAATAGATGGCGGAACAAGGCTTACGAAGGGCAACAGCAGAGAAAATTGATTAAGATCTACAAAGGACAGGAAATTAGAGAGAGCCATGATCGCCTACCTTCTGAGGGAACACAGCGTCTTCGTATCGTGCACTGAACTTTCAAACTCTTCCAGTTATAAAGCTTCTTACACTGAATAGTACAACTTGTCGGCGTTTGATTGTTTCGTTCAGAACTGAAATATGACGCGGACACGAGTTCTCGGGTTCGTCTTAGAGGAGCAAATTAAAAAGTTGGACACCAGAAATCTTTTCTATAGACGGCGCCTCAGCCAATAAATAAAAGCAGTGGTATAAGTCATTCCTTACTGTTTTCAGTTCTATGCCACTGTTCAGTTAAAAGCCTGCACTGAAAAAATGACTCTGTAACATATCATATATCATATGATAGCAATGTCGACAGATAGGTAGACACACAGTTGTCGCCAGATGATATATGGCATAGAGCGATTTTCAGAGCGGGATTTTAAAGTAACTCTTGTATAGAAGTGAAAACAGTACGGAATTATTGAATTCTGTTCATATCTATCTATCTATCTATCTATCTATCTATCTATCTATCTATCTATCTATCTATCATCTCAATCTGTTCATCATCTCAAATCTGTTCACATCTATCTACCTCCTCTCTCTCTTTCTCTCTCTCTTTCTCTCTCTCTCTCTCTCTCTATATATATATATATATATTCATCCATCTATATCAATCTGTTTATCTTTATTTCAATCTGTTTATATCTATCTATCTATCTATCTATCTATCTATCTATCTATCTATATGTGTGTGTGGGGGTGTTTGTATGTGTTTGTGTATATATACATTCATCCATCCATGTATATCAATCTGTTCATCTCGTTTTCAATCTATCTATCTATCTATCTATCTATTTATCTATCTATCTATCTATCTATCTATCATCTCAATCTGTTCATCATCTCAAATCTGTTCACATCTATCTACCTCCTCTCTCTCTTTCTCTCTCTCTCTTTCTCTCTCTCTCTCTCTCTCTATATATATATATATATATTCATCCATCTATATCAATCTGTTTATCTTTATTTCAATCTGTTTATATCTATCTATCTATCTATCTATCTATCTATCTATCTATCTATCTATATGTGTGTGGGGGGTGTTTGTATGTGTTTGTGTATAT
>CAHIKZ030000558.1:942500-977500 GCA_903632075.3 Acanthosepion pharaonis | reverse complement strand
CGCCATGAAGCAATTCACTTCACCGGAAATTTGGAAACGGCAAGAGGTACTAGTTAGCATTTGCACCGGAAGTTCCAATACGAACATTCCAGTGCGTTTGTTCGTCAATGCAAATCTTTCGTATAAAGTGGGATGACAGAAAAACGCAGTCATGGCTGTCGGATAATTTCTACGACAACATCACCGCCTTATATTTTGCCATCTAACTTCCCAGACTGCAATCCCATTGATAATTATGTGTTGAGAGGGACACAAACGAAACACCTTCAATACCAAAGATGAACTTAAGGCAAGGTTTATAGCAGCATTCACCAACTTAAATAAGGAGACTACCCAGAAGAGTTGCAAAAGATTCCTAAGTCGTCTGCAGGACGTGCTTAATGTATTTCAAGATATATTTGTATAATTTTGGTAAATATATCTGTTAAAATGTTATTTATATATCTTTTTATTTCGACGGCACTTTATCCATTGCACACGGAGTATATATATATATATATATATATATATATATATATATATATATATATATATATATATATATATTAGGTTGGTGCAAAATAATGACGTAATAATGTCGTTTTTTGACGTTAAAAATACGTCAAAAATGACATTATTACGTCATTATTTTTGCACCAACCTAATATATAATGTAATTCGTATACAGGCCTGTTTCGTTCATTAGTGCGACTAGGCAACTGAATACTAATTCCAGGATCGTATTGTTTTTACAAATTTAAACAAACGCCATATATATATATATATATATATATATATATATATATATATATATATATATATATATATATGTCCGTCATCTTCTTATCATATATATATATATATAAGAAGAAGACAAAGGTGACTAATTATACATTTCGTTTATAATTTTTATATCGTGAACACCGAGATGCTCAACTCATCAGAACGAAACCTCCTTTACAAATGACTAATTAAAGTCTCCGTTTTCTTATTATACTTAGAATGCTCTGTAGTCTACATTGAGCTCTCCCTAGATTTATATCATCCTCTGAATTATCCCTTCCAGTCACAAACTGGTAAGACGTATATAATCTCTTCTTCATCTCTGCATAAATTTTCTGCCATTCCCTGTCATATATATATATATATATATATATATATAGACACGAGTTAACGGTTTTTTGTAGGCATCATCAGATTTTTGGCTTGAAATAAAAATTTATATAACTTGTTTAACAAATAGCCCAATCATCAGATTCATAGTAGAAATTATTAACTACAAACTTGCATACAACATAACACCCTTCATAATCCATAGCCCAAATTAGTAGTTTAAATACCTTACATAAAAGATAACCCTTTATGAAGTCGTCAAAAAACAAACGCTACGAAAGATTTTCTTCTTATATGCACAATTCCCTTTCATAATAAAATAAAATAAAATAAATAAATAAATCTCCATAGACAAGCCAACTTGACGAAAGCTTAATACATCTTCGTTTCATTTTTGACACCCTCACCTTCCCCCGACTTGACACCTTGAAAGTATCTCTATACCGCTACTTATCATTAACACCCTACACTCGCATACCCATTTTAGACAATTCGCCCTAGCTGTTACCATGGTGATTTTGATTTCAATTTTTAAAACAAGTAAATTTCAGATATACGTTATTCCAACAAAAATTTCGCTTGAAGATGGAACGGAACCCTTTTTAATTTCAACTCAATTTAATTTAAAGGATTATATTGAAGTTTTCGGCTCTTGTTTTGAAACATGAGACCTCTTATGTAGCGATCTGGAATCATATTTTTTAAATAAATAATTATATTTATGCTCTACTTTTGTATCGAGCACTATTTTTTAAAAAAATAATAACTAAAATACTAAGGAACTTTGGACTATTTGCCTAACCAGTTCCTTCCTATTTTCTATATATTTTCACATATATACATATATATATATATATATATATATATACATATATATATATATATATATATATATATATATATATATATATATATATATATATATATATATATATATATATATATATATATATATATATATATATATATATATAATAAAATAAAGGTGCAATTAATTTACAAATTCATGAATTATTCATACAAAAAAACAAATACAAAAGGTTAATGATTTAATTGTCGAGAAATCCATCGTCGCGAACAATTCAAATAATAGATCCTTGTTTTTATAAATTTCTGTTGCATAAGTTCTTATAAAACAAGAACAAAATCTATTCCATACCTGAGGATGTCTGTAGGAACAGACGAAAGCTTGTAAAAATAATAAGAACTTATGCAACAGAAATTTATAAAAACAAGGATTTTGAATTGTTTGCGACGATGGATTTCTCGCCAATTAAATCATTAACCTTTGTATTTATATAATGGCATATACATACATATATATATATTCCCTGTCATATATATATATATATATATATATATATATATATATATATATATATATATATATATATATGACAGGGCAGAAATGGCAGAAAATTTATGCAGATATGAAGAAGAGATTTGAAGCGCCAAAATGTACAACGTCCAACACAAGCAAGTAACGAGATTGGTTTAATGGTAATACAAATTGCAAGAAAAATTCCAGTGAAACCTCTGAGACTTCTGATGAATAAAAAGATAGTGGAAAATTTTACACCCCAAAGACAAATTTAAGAGAAGCGGAGATGAGCATAATAAATGAAATTGAATGAGTGAAGAATGTCAAAACAAAATAGAAACAGGCTGTTCTTTGAAATTCTACCGACATATGTTCAAATGAGACGAACAGATGTGATATCTTTCTTCTATTTCTCCATATCTGAACAAGTTTGAATAAAAAAGAAACGTTAGATTGATAAACGTTTCCTATTTGTTTTATCGATACAATTTATTTAAATAAAAGCTCTTTTTTTTATTATTATTTTTTTTATTAAACAGTATTAATTACATTTACAGGTCTGAATTTTCGAGAAATTTCGTACAGAATATGCGTTCTCAGACAGGAATCAAAACTCAGATTAACATGAATATAACGGGTGCAATATACAGGGTGTCCATAAAGTTCGTATGCACTTTAAAAAATTATAACTTTATTTGTATTTGCGATAGAAATAATTTGTAAAAAAGAATTAGAAAGAAGGAAATCCATATTTTTTAAGGTTTTATTGAAATTTTATTTAAGTTTCCACATGTCCTCCATCATTAGCAATACAAAGGGTAATACGATTTTGCAGTTCACGGAAAACATTTGCCAACTGATTTACAGTAATGCCTGAAATCACATTAGAAATTTTAGCTATACTTAAAAATAGGTACATTAAACTTTATAACATTTTTTGTAGATTATTTTTCATCGCAAATACAAATAATATATATATGTTATCCATTATTCATTTTATCACAAAATAACATTTTAGCCTTTTGTTCATGAAAGTTTACAGCTTGATTATTATATTTATTGATAATAATATATGTACATTATTCCGACTGTATCCTCATCTTCATTGCCATATTCACAACGTTTCGGCTGTTGTACGCTCTGGCCTTCTTTAGTTGATTGGAATTTCGAACCGAACTTTTTATTTCATCCACGGAGATAGATTGATCTAATTCACTCATTCCACCCCGCCATTCTTTTTGTTACAGCTGTATATTCTATGAACATGAGTATTTTGAAGAAGGAATTTGGCAGGTTTAAGTGTGTTTAAACCTACTAAACACCATCAGCAACACTCAATAAAATTAAATATGAATTAATTATGAACACGGCCACAATATGCGGACCGTGTTTGGAAAAATACATCACTGTAAATAAACATATATCTTATATATAAAGTACAGTGTATGTGTGTTTGTGCGTGTTAGTGACCCAGCAACTCCTCCGCTCCCACTGATCCGATTTCAATGATTTATAGCTTATTGAAAAGCTCTAGAAAAGTTAGGCGCAAGCAACCATTTTCGTTTATCCCAGATTCAAGGTTGACAGATTATGCGAGGTTAAGAATATATATTAATATATTATACTAGCCATTACCTTTGCTTTTATGGTTCAAGGGGATTAACGCGTATTTTCTTCTTCCATAAAATTTGCAGTGCATGTTTTATTATAAACTAGATTATATTGGGCAGCATTTAAGCTAGCTCCTATGGAGGACTCTTGGTTTGGCCATCATCACAAGCGCTAGGGAGGAGTAGATGCGATAGGTATCAATAAACTACAGAAGAACTCAAAACTGATCGCTACTTTTAAGTGTTGAATTAATGTTTAAGCTTACCTTTTAAAAGTTCAACGATAATTCATCTGCTGCCACTCTTAATTTAAAGACGATCCTTATTTTCTGTACCAACAATTATTTTTATTTCATCGGTGACAGAACAGGAGACAATTTGTCAGATAAAATTAGCATTGTGTAAAGATGGGAAAATAGAATCAGTTATACATATAATATTTGAAGAGTTAGAAAAAGATAATAGCTAATTAAGTAAACCCTATATTATGGAATGCATATGAATAAATACAAAATTGGAAATCAATACTCGCATAAATTCTGACATTAAAACTCCATCGCTCCACGTTATACCAATTTAAATTCTTAAAACTCTTCAGGTTTAACTAATTTGCATATTGATTTTAAGAAATTTGTTTCATTAATTAACCGTTCTTAATTACTGTTCTTTTATTCGAGGCTTGTTTTGATTTTCATATCAAAAATAGTTCTGTTTAGAATTATTGTCTTATATAGTACAGAAAAGTGTTTGAAATTTGCATTTTACTTGACATTCAACAATTTGGCATCTATTTGTAAACATTTTCCTTAACTATAACAAGCCAATTTATGAATGAAATGTTCATTTAAAATTTTTGTTTCAAAGATTTCAAGAAGTGAATATATCTTATCGAAGCCTGCTAGCACGTATCTAAATTTACACACGTTCAGGTAAAAGTAAAGTTTATAAAGAAATTCTTGATAACGGCTTATAGAATAGCCGAAAGCGCCCATTTATATAGAACATTCGGACAGTTTTTAGACAAATTATGTCCAGAAAAGTAAACAGTTATACGAACACAAGAAAAATTGAATAAAAAGCTTGATAGCAGTGACTTGTCAGTCGACTTTAATGAAACTTGTATAAAAAAGGGAATTACTACTCAAATACACAACTATATATATACTAGCCGAGGTACCCAGCGTTGCCCGGGGATACATGGCTGCAATTGTATGACCTCACTCCAGTCTAAAAATATCTGGCTGAGCCACCGCGCTTGCATGCATCATCCGTTGGTAGATTAACTTACTATCCCCGATCTTTTTTACGGTATGTTCTTCGCAAGTGTTTGATTGTTCTTAGTGAAAGAATTCCACCAATAAAACCTTCTTCTGTGGTCGCTGCTCAGGGTTAAATTGTTTCAATGTTTTAGATATTCAGTAAATTTCCTATGGCGTAATAACTTTCAAATAGTATGTCATTTTTCACAAATCTAATAATAAAACAAAAACAGGGATGAAGCGTCAGAGCTTGAATGAATTGTAAGTGAAAACACATGAACGTCCTTCTCCTCCTTCGCATGTTTACTGTAAAGCTTGGGTTAATCAGAGGTTCTTTCGGAATTTTTTGCTTTTAACGCTTTAATAATTCTTCTCAAACAATCTTTGTATCAGAGGTTGTTGGAATGCTAATTTAGGATGGAATCATACGAAGAAATTATTGGCTAAATGGCAAAAGCGATTTTGGACCTAGTTTGTCGCAGATTTCGTTCACTTTTTGAACAGTTTTATGTTAAACGTGTGGAAGCGAGCAGGACTAAAACCAGACTCTTTTATTTCTTGCACGATGGCAATTTTTTGTGAAATGTTTGAAGAAAATCGGATAAAATTGAGGAAGTTATTCATGTTTTTATTTTAAGTAGTACGAAAATCCCGATTTTTGACCATTTTTGGAGTGAAGACAATGTCACAGGAAAACTATCAAGTACTTTCCATAAAACTCGTAACACGAGCTATGTCTTGCATTAAGTACAATGAACACCAGCTCATCTAGTAAAAATTTTGTTCGCGTGTAACTTTGCCTTGGTTTTTACAAAATGTCGTAGCTTTCAGTTTTATTGATTTTTCTACCAAAACCAGGCGAGGGTTGAGATTGCAACTGTGGACATGCATAAATAGCATACACAGACAGATACACATACATCTTCCGCTATATATATATATATATATATATATATATATATATATATATATATATATATATAGAAAGACAGAGAGAGAGAGAGGATAGATAAATAGATTAATAGATAGATAAATAGATAGTGAGAGAGATACATGGGGAGTAAAACGAAGAGTGAAAAAGTGGGGGAGTGAGAGAGTGAATAGATGATACACGCGTTCTCTCATTAAGGATTAAAATAGACGTTGGTTAATTATAGATTTGATTTACTTATATCTATAAGTGTTCAAACCCAATCCTTTCTTTGAGGCTTTAAACATTAAAGACCCCCCACAAAAAACAAAAAAAAAAACAAACAAACAAAAAAAACAAAAAAAAAAAAAACACGCGCTGCAAGGAAAAACGAATGTAAGGGAAGATAACTCTTGAGTATTCTTTATAAACCATATCTGAGTGACAACTCCCGCAGCTCGCTCAAAGAACTAATGCAAAAACTGCTGCTTCGTGTTGAACAGTACATCGCTGTGTCCGACACGGACACAACCCCAACAGATTCGTCCCCTGGGGCCATTTTGCAAAAGTCCATTTTCTAATATCTGAATAAAGTGGCAATGAATCTGGTTCGACTTGCAGAGTTCGTGTATGTGTTGTCAGTGTTTTAGCCAGCGGGCAGAGAGCCGTGGTCAATCTGTTTTCGCGAGAGTTGGCCGGGCCGGACATTTTCGATTTAAATGAAGAGGCAGGAAAAATAATGAAAAATGGTGGGCGGGAAATGGAGGAAGGAAAATATTAGTTTCCATACTTAAGGGTAAATTCAAATCAGCTGAGAAAAGTCACGTAGAAAAATGTCTTGAAATAAGTCGATATAAAGAGAACATTTAAAGAAATCAAATAAGTTTATGCCTATCTCTCGCTTTCTTTCTCTCTGTTTCTGTCTCTCTGTTTCTCTTTCTCTTTCTCTCTCTCTCTCTCTCTCTCTCTCTCTCTCTCTCTATATATATATATATATATATATATATATATATATATATATATATAAAGGAAAGGGTTATAGTAGTTCCAACGAGAGAAAAATGTGTATAATAAAAAAAGAGAAAGGGAAAACGCAAACGTTTTTGGTTGTCATGTGGAATTTTTTAAAAATATATATTATGCTTTATTTTCTATAATTTTGCTACACCGGTTTCCGGTTTCGTGACCTTCATCAGGCAAAGAGTGGATAATTCCACATATTATTAAAAAGAATTAAGTTTTCTTATGTTCTTCGATGTTAAATATTCTCGATATTAGACATTCTCTTTTTTGAGCGTTAATGACCCATATATATACATATATATATATATATATATATATATATATATATATATATATATATATATATATATATTATGAAGATAAGGAAGTTCCCCATTACAAATGGAATATGAAGGGAACGAGGGTGAATCGACTGTGTGGATGTAGCATGGTGGAATATTAGTTATGGAAATAGGGATACGTTAGTGATAGGCTTGGCTAGGAAAGCTGTAGACTGGCAAACAGTTCATTGCGAGGCTTCGCTGAAAATTTCTTGAATTCTGAGGAGCCTATTTTTGTTGACGATGACAATGTGCAACATATGCAAGTTAATAACAATAATAATATTAATAATAATAATAATAATTATAATAATTATAATAATAAAAATAATAATAATAATTATTATTATTATTTTATTTGTATTCAAAAATGATTTTTGTAATATTATGAAAACGGTGGGAGCTTTTAGAACGATGATTCTGAATAACCCTTAATAAGGCAAATGCCAACATGCAAAAAGGATCCATTTTTCTGCCAAAGAGAATGAAATCCTCTTTGTTTTTTGTTACAAATAATTGTATTTTTGTTTAAAATTTGTCACGTTACTGTTTTTTGTTTTATATATAATCTTTTTTTTTTTTCATTTTTTTAATAATTGTTTTTCACCCGCGAAGGTCATGAATCACTGTATAAAGGAAAAAAATAGATAATGGACATTTCATAATTATTACGAGGGGGTATAATTGGTCAAATCCCCAACCTCAGGAGGTTGTTACTAAAGATGTTGGCAAGTTTAAAGATAACATTTTTATTTATTTTCTTTCTCAATCGAAGTACTTGACTTTCTTCCTTGTTTGTTTTTTTCTCTTTCATGTTTTCTTTCATATTCAGAAAGATATATAATTTTAAAAATTTAATATTATTATTATTATCATTTTTATTTTCTTTGATTTCTGGCGTTTACACATTTCTTTCCGGGTCCCGCCCAGGGACCTAAGGTTAGAAATGGCGTCATGAAACTTTCCACTGACAAAAAAAAAAAAAAAAAAGGAAATAAAAAAGTTAAATTACATAGATAAAGCCCTTTGTAAGGTGTGGGCTGTAATTGTCAGAACAATTTTTTGTATCTCCTTGAGGCATGGACTTCCAGGAATCCCTTTAATTAGCCTACTACAATCTTTTCCAACCAGTCCTCGGGCTCCAACTACAACAGGGATTGTTGATGTTCCCATATGCCACATTTTCGAGATTTCTATTTCAAGGTCCTTGTACTTTGACAACTTTTTGAATATCTTCAAAGATACATTGCAGTCAGCAGGGACTTCCGTATCAATAAGGAATTTTTGTTTGTGGTCTTTAATAACAATATCTGGCCGGTTGGCCTTGATTGTTCTATCAGTGTGTATTGTGTAGTCCCATAGAATTGTAAGAGGTCCTATCTCCGTAACCGGGTCTGGGAGGTGTTCATACCAGTTTCTTTCAGTTTCCTTCCCGTAGAAGTTGCAGATTTTCCAGTGCAGATATTGGCCCACTCTGTCATGTCGGGTTTTATATTCAGTGGGTGCCAACACCGTGCAACCTGATACAAGATGATCAATTTATCACAGAATCTGCATTTTAGTATATGTGCTTGATAATTCCTAGTTAGCAAGCATTGGTCCTGCGCAGCAAGGACCTAAGGTTAGAAATCGCATCATGACACTTTCCACTGAAAAAAAAAAAAATTACATAGATAAAGCCCTTCGTAAAGTGTGGGCTGTACTTGTGAGAACATTTTTTTGTATTTCTTTGAGGTATGGGCTTCCAGGAATCCCTTCAATTAGTCTACTGGAATCTTTTCCAACCAATCGTAGAACTTCTACAACAGGGATTGTTGATTTTCTCATGTACCACATTTTTGAGATTTCTATTTCAAGGTACTTGTATTTTGACAGCTTTTTGAATTATTATTATTATTATTATTATTATTATTATTATTATTATTATTATTATTATCTAAGATACTTAGCCTACTTTATTTATTTTTATATTGCTCGGGATTTTTACAGTCAATACTTAAACTTATTGGTTTATACTTTTTAAGGACGTAATCACAGTTATCCATTTATATCTTTTCTTTATCATCCATGAAGTGACATGATTTGCAATTACTATGCCATAAAATTCACTAAACCTCGCTCTCATCTACTATGCTATTGGTTCAATCCCTGTGTTTGGCAGTACAGATTTAAACTCGGGGGAAACACAACTAGAAATAACTAAGTAATAGTAAAATAATATGAGATACTCCTGTCATTGACAGCGGAACGAGTATCCTCTACTCGCGTAGATTAAATAAAGTATTCAGTTGGAAGTTCTCTGAAGGTTACTCGGATCGACAATCTTCTGGTGAAGTTCAGAGGGTAAAACGGCCGAAACCTTGTGAAAAAGATGAGAATATTAGTAAGAATGTAAAAAATGTAAAGAGAGAAAGTCATATTATTTATCTTTTTATTTCTTCGCAAATTCCGTTTTGCTTTGTAGCCATCATTTTGCACTAACGCGCTGTAAGAAAGGCATGAACTCATTTTCTTCTCCAGTAATAGGTTAAATAGAAGGGTAGAGTAGTCACTGTTGCCTTAGGTCGTAGCTAATCTAGGGGAAGGAAAACTCTGAATCCCAAACCAGGCACGTCATGTCAATACAGAGATTATAGAGAAATGCAATATCCAGAGAGTCATGATCGTCTATATTATTAAGGACTGAAACATTTTTACGGCTTATCAACCCTTTGCAGATTGCTTAAGATAATTTTAGATTGTAAGAATAGTATTTTGGGATAATAATATTTTTAGTGATGCAATTCTTACTAATTAATCCATAGGTGGGATGATAACTTTCCCAAGGGTATTTGCGCGTTAGTGAATATAACGATATAAATTCTTACTAATTATCCCATATCTGGGGGCTAAAGAAGTGGATTCAGACCTTTCCCAACCTATTTGAGCGTAAGTAAATATAACGAATACAACTAGAATTGGAACTCGGTTCTCTTATTAACTATTCCATTATCCAATACATCACCCGCAAATCCAAACTTACATCACACAGTATTCCAAAGCGTTCACCCATCAAGTTTGTGACCAGGCTCGACATTGTTTAACTGATTGTAGGGGAACTGGTATTTGAAAGTGATGTGACTGTTAACTTCATATTTTTAGTGGTACTTGGAAGGAATACAATGAAATAAGAGAACGCTAGTAAAAAAACACTCTGGCGTAATTCGCGAAAAGTCATGTAAATTAAACCGAAAAAAAGCCATTTGGAAAGACATATTCGATTTGGACTTTAATGACAACTAATCCATGAGAAAGAAAAATCCGATATCCAAAGTCGCAGTGAAAAGATTGGGAAATCACTCCAAAATAATTGACCAAAAATTCATATCAATTCATACATAATAAAGAAAAGCAATCTTTGAAAAACCATGATCGCCTCTGTCTTTAGTGGCAACCAATCCACGAGAAAGAAAAATTTGAAATCCAAAGATAATAACGAAACGCAATCTTTGGATGACCCATGATCGCCTCTGTCTTTAGTGGCAACCAATCCACGAGAAAGAAAACTTTGAAATCCAAAGATAATGACGAAACGCAATCTTTGGATGAATATGATCGCCTCTGTCTTTAGTGGCAACCAATCCACGAGAAGGAAAAATTTGAAATCCAAAGATGATAAAGAAACGCAATCTTTGGAAAGCCATGCTCGCTTCTGACTTTTGTGGCAACCAATCCACAAGAAAAGTTTGAAATCCAAAGATGATAAAGAAACGCAATCTTTGGAAAACCATGATCGCCTCTGTCTTTTGTGGCAACCAATCCACAAGAAAAGTTTGAAATCCAAAGATAATAAAAAAACGCTGTCTTCGGATAACCATGATCGCATAAACCATAGCAAAAGAATAAATTCTGCAATCATGTTTGCACTTCCACTCAGTGTATCATTTCCGGTTCCGTTCAAATTTGCTTGACGATATAAGAATGTCAATTTTGAAATTTATTTTCCGATTATGCAAAATAATATACGTGATTCCTTACACTATGCAAATGTTATTCAATATGTCAAATAATCTTTTTTTTTTTTTTTCTCAGGCCATCTTTTCCTTCACGATTATCCATTTTTGTATGAAATATTCATCCATTTAGAAAGTGATATCTTTTTTTACTTACAGCACATATTTACCTACACACAGTCACACGTATGGATATATTAACGTACATTTAGGCAGAAAGAATTCATTTAAACAGGAATTGCATTCAACTGACAAGGTCTATTTATTTAATTTCTGTTGTATTTTCCAATTTTCGAATGAATTGTTGCAGATTCGGATCAGCATTAACATACGACACACAGTAGATAATATCAAAATACAACACGCAATATACAGACAAAAAGAGAATGCTCAAAGGTCGTATTCAAAATAAACATCATGCAATCACTAAAATATATTCTAGGAGACGGATTTTCAAATATGCCTAAACTATTTAAAGGGAGTATAAACCAATTATGATACTTATGTGCTTTTGTTTTACGATGGTTAGATGAACAGGAACAACGTATGAACAGCTGACAACGAATGAGTGGTATTAGTTTTATTCGGTCGAATTAATCTATTTATTCTATTTTAATCCACTCGAATTCTTGTAACAAGTTTTTAATGTTGATATTAAATTAATAAAGGAAGTCGCCGTAGTTTTTCTTTTCATTTCTTTTCTCTTTCCATGTAGTTTCAATCTCATACGAGATCATCTTCAGGGGTGAACTACTAAGACACAAAATTACAGTTATATAAATTAAAAGCAACTCCCTTAGACAACACATTAAAAAAAAAAAAAACATAACGGCTTTAGCAATTATTTTTTAAATTATAACTGACCACTTTTATAACTATATACGTGTTTATAATGATAACAGATGGTGTTTCAGGCGAATTTACAAAAAAAACAAAACAAAAAAGAAACCAAAAAATACACCACTGTCATTTAAATTATTCTTTTGTATTAGCTGATGAAGATGATCTTTAAATTTAATAATTAACCGACAGGAACACTGGTTGTTCGGTCAAGAAATGCAGAACGTTTCCTCATAAGGAAACAGCTAATGTTACAGTTACCATTATATAGGCGCCAGACACAGATCATTTCACAATTGCAGTTAATTTAGTTATCAAAAATATCACGTCAATCACACTTGTTCTTGACAAATGATATCATCTCAATCGTTCTTGGCAAAGGATATCACCTTAATCATACTTGTTCATACCAAAGGATATCACATCAATCACACTCATTCTTGGCAAAGGATATCACCTCTATCTTACTCGTTCTTGCCAAAAGATATCACCTCAATCTTACTCGTAATTACTAAAGGTAATCATCTCTATCTTACTCGTTCTTGAAAAAGGATGTCACCTCAGTCATACTTAATCTTTCCAAAAGATATCACCTCAGTCATACTCGTTCTTACCAAATGATATCACATCAATCACAGTTGGTCTTGACAAAGGATATAACCTCAATCTTACTCGTTCTTGCCAAGGGCTATCACCTTAATCATACTTGTTGTTGCCAAAGGATATCACCTCAATCGTACTTGTTCTTGCCAAAGGATATCACCTCAGTCATACATGATGAAGGCCGGCGAGCACAACGGCCGAAACGTTCTAATAGCAACAAACATGAGGAAAATAACCCGGATCGACATGTACCTGATGAAGGTACATGTCGATCCTGGTTATTGTCCTCGTGGTTTTTGCTATTACAACGTTTCGGCCGTTGTTGTCTCCGACCTTCATCAGGTACATGTCGATCGGGGTTATTTTCGAGCAGATAACTTGGAGTTTTAATGGTAACCTTCCTGCTGATGATTGTTGTTATTCGTTACGCTTGATTGCATTCACTGCAGCTTCTCCTTTCAACTGTGCTTCTTGTTGTTGCTGATGTTGCTTAAGTTTAAACACAGCAGCACCTGGCCATGCTTAGCTGAACAATCTATCACAGTCCATTAAATAAAAGGTCTCGGTTTGAAAATCCATAAAGGTTACTCGGATGATGGAGATCAGGCGCTCAAAACGATTTGATATGATTCATATATCTACCATTTGTCCAGGTATTAAATTCTGCAATATTATTTGTCCTGACCTGGCATCTCGGCTTCATTCACTTTCTGACCGGCGTAATGTAGCTTCCCTGTGCCTTCTCTATACATACTTTCATGATAATTACTCGGACAAACTTGGCTATTTATGTAACTAGACTTTGATGCTTAGACTTCACGGATTTAAACGCAGTGCTAGTTGGCTGCTAGGCCTCATCATCTTACAGTTGAAATTACGAGACGTAACCGTAAATTCTATGCTAATATTTTCTTCTCTAGCACTTCTCGCTTGTGTAACTGTCTCCTGGCTTATTGCTTCCCGGTCAACATCGATCTTCAAAAATTTAAATGAAATGTCATTTTTTATGTTTTATCGTATGAAATTCTGCTCTTTTTTTTGGTCTCTCTCCTTAATAATGTTTCTTTTTGTTTTTCTCATCTTCTCTCACACTTACCTACTCCTTTCATCTTAGTGTCTTTATGCCTTGCGTGGGGTGAAATGATTAAAAAAAATATATTTTTTTTTTTAAATTTTATAACTTGTGACATTACATATTTATTTTTCCGATGCGTTTTGGTTAAAATTTTATATCATTTTAAAATATGGCAGTTCGTGCGCATTTTTTTTCCCTTGTTTAATTTTAAAAAATTTATTTCTTCTTGCTTATTTTCAGTCCGGTCTGCAATCATATCTCGTGTAGATGACGGAAGATAACAACATTTGAATATGCCCTTCGTCTCTGCAAGACATTTCGAAAAACCAGGTTCGTTCATTCAAGTGCCATCTCACATCATGCAACAGCCAAATGGATTACAAAGAACCCTTTTCCTGATTTATTCCTTATTCTACATCATTTTTATTTCCTGTCATTTGTTAGGCTTTTGGAATAATCAACTAATCTGTTTGCCATATTTTTTCATTGTTCCTTCCTCCCTTTCTTCTTTGCTTTACATTCTTCTGTTGCTTCATAACGAGGTTCGTTTTCTCTTTCTATTAATTCTTCGAGATTTTTTTAATGCTACTGTCTTCGTTCAATTTCCCTTTACTTTTTTTGCATGTTTGGATTTTATTCGTTACATGTTTTTTTTTTTTTTTGTTTGTTTCTTTCTTTCTTTCGTCGATTTCTTAACCTCTCATCTCTCCTTGACTTTCATGCATTCATTCAGTTTTTCGTTCCATTTCTAAACATTTTATCTCTTCTTTTCATTCTTTCGTTCTTTGTATTTCTTAATATTTTACCTCTCCTTGTCATTCCTTCCTTCCGTTCTTCCTTCTTTCCTTCCGTTCTTCCGTCCTTCCTTCCTTCCTTCCTTCCTTTTTTCTTTCCTTCCGTTCTTCGTCCTTCATTCCTTCCTTCTTTCCTTCCTTCCTTCCGTTCTTCCGTCCTTCCTTCCTTCCTTTTTTCTTTCCTTCCGTTCTTCGTCCTTCATTCCTTCCTTCCTTCCTTCCGTTCTTCCTTCCTTCCTTCCTTCCGTTCTTCCTTCCTTCCGTTCTTCCTTCATTCCTTCCTTCTGTTCTTCCTTCCTTCCTTCCGTTCTTCCTTCCTTCCTTCCTTCCTTCCTTCCGTTCTTCCTTCCTTCCTTCCGTTCTTCCTTCCTTCCTTCCTTCCTTCCTTCCTTCTTCCTTCCTTCCTTCCTTCCTTCCTTCCTTCCTTCCGTTCTTCCTTCCTTCCTTCCTTCCTTCCTTCCTTCCGTTCTTCCTTCCTTCCGTCCTTCCTTCCTTCCTTCCTTCCTTCCTTCCGTTCTTCCTTTCTTCCTTCCTTCCTTCCTTCCTTATCGTATCTTAATATTCCTTTCATTTCTTAATCTTTTTCCTTGTAATGTTTTCCTTCTTATTTTTTAAATTTTAACTTTTTTCCGCTTTTCCCCTATATAATTTCCTTCCTCTTTCTCTTCCTCCTTTCCTCACTTTCTTCCTTCGTTCCATCCATCAATCCTTCCTTCCTTCCTTCCTTCCTTCATACATTCATTCATTCCTTGTTTTGTTTCATGAAATGAATGTGTTCTTTTTTTATCTTTCATTTAAACTTCATTTTACTACTACTGTCTTCGTTTCTTTCTTTACTTCTCCATTATTATCTTGAATTCCTTCAACACATCTTTCTTTCTTTCTTTCTTTCTTTCTTTCTTTCTTTCGTACGTTCGTTCGTTCGTTTTTTTCTTTCCTTATATTATTTCCATTTCTTAATATTTTGCATCTTGTAATTCTTTTTTTCCTTCTAATCTATTTTTATTATGAAGTTACTTTTTCCCCTTTATTTTTCATTTGCTTTACGAGCGTTTTCGTGCATATAATTTATTTAAGCATTTTCTTTCCTCCCTCCCTTCCTTCCTTCCTTCCTCCCATCCATCCTTCCTCCCTCCTTCCTCCTCCCTCCTCCCTCCCCCTTCCTTCCTTCCTTCCTTCCTTCCTTCCTTCCTTCCTTCCTTTGCTTCATAAATACTATTAATCGTTTCTTCTCTTTTTCTGGATTTTCCCCTTCTTTAAAATGTTAAATATCATTTAACGTTTCTTTCTTTTTTTTTTCTTTCTTATTCACATTTTCATATCACTTATTGCTTAAATATTATTATCTCCATAAACTTGTTAATGAAATATTCACAAACTCCGGGAAAAAAAAACAAAACAAAAAAAAACTTACATTCCCAAAATATGCTTCTGCTTTAAATAACTTATAAAAGGTTGATATGCTGTAAAAAAAAAAAGAAAAAAGAAATTGATCAAAATTGGAGTAGTGCATTTTTTTCTTTATTTTCTAAACATTTCATTTTCCCTTTGCTTCTTCTTTGGACTTTTTCTTTTTTTTTCTTTCTCTTATTTATTCTTTCCTTCTTTTCTCTTCTTTCTTCATCACTTTTCTTAATTTCTTTTTTGTTCTTCATTTTCTTTCTCGTTCTTTTTACCACTAAATTTTTTCCTTGATTTTTGTTATATTTGTTTTTGTTTCTCTTTCCTTTTAAATCTTACTTTTCTTTTCTTATTGTATTTCTTATATGTATTTCTTTTTCTCCGTTCTTCATTTGCCGTTTTCATATTCTTACTTTTATTGTTTGAGTTCTTCCTCTATCGTCTGTCTTTCATCCATATCTCAAAATCCACGACACGGATTTATACATACGTATATATATATATATATATATATATATATATATATATATATATATATATAACATTTTTTATTATAAAATATTTCACATCGCTATGCAAAAATTCTCTTTCGAAAATTAAAATTTGTTCCTCGTCAGGCGATGTTGGATAACTTATAAGCAATCATTATGTTCCTAAACATAGAAATTTTTGTATAGCGATGTAAAATATTTTATAAAAAATATGTTCCTCTCCGTTGTATGGAGAACTTTAAAAAAAAAAAAAAAAGTAAATACAATGAACTGTGGATGCTTAATTTGTCTTTTCTTTCACGTTATTTATATATATATATATATATATATATATATATATATATATATATATATATATATATATATATATATATATATATATATATATATATACTCTATGTGGCTAGACGTCCGGTTGCCTCTAGCTAGGATAGAAAATCAGTTGAATTGGCGTCAGTCTGAGAATCTATGCCTAAGCCGTTTTCGCACGGCGTAGAAGGTGAATTTACGCGTATTTATTTTTAGATAAACACGCCAAAGACTTGATTTTATATATATATATATATATATATATATATATATATATATATATATATATATATATATCTCTCTCTCTCTATATATATATATATATATATATATATATATAGCTTATTTATTTTTAGATAAACACGTCAATGACTGAGAGAGCTTGATTATATATATATATATATATATATATATATATATATATATATATATAGCTTATTTATTTTTAGATAAACACGTCAATGACTGAGAGATTGATTATATATATATATATATATATATATATATATATATATATATAAATCAAGCTCTAAATGAATTATATTATATATATATATATATATATATATATATATATATATATATATATATATATATATATATAATATTATCAGGATAATTTGCGTATGAATAGGAAAATAGATAAAAACAATATGAATGTCGGTAAATAATAAGAAGAATATAGCGTGTTATAAGAATGCCAGAAGACATTAAGTGCCAAAAACTGCGCATTACTTGTGAGATTTTCATTTTTCGCTGTTGATAGTTGACAAGGAATTTCAATGGTTTTTCCTTCTTGAACAACAACAAGCATTTAATAATAATAGGCGTAATTATACCATCAATACAAATAATAATAATAATCACCTTATAAATATAACATTCACAACATGTTCGAATGCCTTAAGATGTTTGACATTGCAGAAAGAGCGGGCAGAATTCATTGTTAACTCCATGAATAAATGGAGACAATGAATCCTTCGATGGATTGGCTAACAAAAGAGGTGTCTTTCAGCAAGACCCCAATGTCGCCTTTGCCATTTGTTATAGACATGATGCCATTGACTCTAACTTTGGGATATAAAGAACGATAACATTTGACAAAAAAGTTAGCCTATCAAAGGAAATATTGTCAACCATTAATAATTTTTGGCTGGCATTTCTATCATCTGAAATTCATATTCTTTTCAACTAATCGTAGTAGTAGTAATAGTATCTTGAATTGTTTTACTAGAGGAAGCACTGTCAGCTATTACAGTAATTCCCCATGTATAATACGCATTTTTTCTAAAAAATAATAATCAAAATTAGGGTGCGTATTATGCACAGCTACAAGATATCTTTAAATAAATTGCCGTTTCATAGGTCGATTTCAGTTGAGAAATGACTCACCGAAAATATATGACGATTTGACACAAACATTCGGCGATTGCGACCCCAAAAGGATGTCAAATATAATCATATGTACCTAACAATACTTATAATGTCAAATAAAATAAGAATTATCATAAAACGAAATTAGAATAATATTATTCTCTGTTTAAAACCATTTTTATAAGTGTAGGAAACGTTGGCCGTAATGAAATTGGGGAGGTACATTTTATAGGGTTTGATTACCAAACAAGGGGTGCGTATTATGCATGAGTAGAAGCATTTTCCCACACTTTCAACACAATTTTAGGGGTGCGTATTATGGGTGAAGGCGTATTATACATGGGGAGTTACGGTAATAATATTTGACTAATATTACTTTCATTTTATGTTCAAATGCTTTTTATCTAGTAGCATAATTATTAATATTATGTTGAAGATTTGTTTACCTCATGCAAAGCTATAGTGTCCCTAACACGTAACGAGCTACAGACAGCGAATAAAAAGTAGATAGGCGCTACCGTGGAGAACGGACATAAAATAACAGATTTCAGGAAGACAGAAGATGGCGACTGACGTTTCACTTGAATTTTCGTTGATGACAGTGAAGCAGAAAGTTGGAATTGAGTTCCACAGGCGAAAATTAAAACTATTAGAATATAAGTTTTGGTAGTAACTAGGTATTTCAACAGTAAAACAAGGAAACTAGTTACCAATCAAGTAGTACGTTTAAATCCTCTTGGTTGTCGTACCAAGCTCCTCAGAACAATTACCAAGGAAATATTTCAGTATCTGTCTATATTTCTAAGATGAGCCATCATGTACATTATTTACATTATTCGGACTATTGTCCTCATCTTTGCTGCCATATCTATTACAACATTTCGGCCGTTGTGCGCTCCGGCCTTCTTTAGGTAGTTGGAATGTTTAACTGGACCCTTTATTTCGCTCACTGCGGTAGACTATTCTAGTTCCACGTGACATGTTAAATGGATGTCAGTTATCAGTTATCCCCTGTTATTTCCGTCTGAAAGTTCTCCACTGCCTTAACCGTGTATTGAACTTACACTCTTTGGGTCCTGTAAGGCTTCAATAACACCAGAAAGCTGTAACACAAGGGCAAGTGGAAAATCAGGCGTGGCTGACCACATATGGAGAGAGAAGCGAGATCACCTCCCTCTGTGGAATCAGGGTGAAATCATAGACAAAGAACACCATTGTAAAATTCGTAAACTTAAGGAATCAACACATATGCTAGACCACAAATATCTCCTGAGCCAACCAAGCATAGAAATGAATACAATGGGAACCAGTAATAAGGAGTGCCAGAGAAAAGCGATAATAACAACAAAAATTGTAATGTGAGCTCTGGTAAAAACATGTAATGATAACAGCAAAAATTGCAATATGAGCACTAAAAAAAAATGAATTATATAAAAAATTAGGTTTATAATACCCAGAAATTCATACCCAGATGTCCTCAAGGACAGTGGATAAAGGCGTTAGTTAGATCCAGTGAGAGGACCCCATGATTGTGAGTTCAGTACCCGGTTAAGGCAGTGGAGAACTTTTAGAGGGAAATTAACAGGAGATAACTGAAAACTGATATCCATCAAACATGGCACATGGAACTAGAACAGTCTACCCCAGTGAGCGAAATAAAGGCTTCAGTTCGACATTCCAACCACCTGAAGAAGGCGGCAGCGTACAGCAGCTGAAACGTTGTAATAAATATGGCGACAAAGATTCGTTACTTTCATCTTCAATTTGCGTTGTTTACTCTTTGCCGGTGCTCGACCTTAAAATGACCAAAATAGATGTATTGCGAGTTGTCGTTAACAAAAACGGATTAAAACCATACACCGTAAAGTTAATTGTAATCATATCGAACTGTTCTCACCGCTAGAAAACCGGATGGTCGAGGTACCTAAATCTGGTACCATCCATTTTTCTGCGCATATTTTGGAGTACCTCAATCAACGACTCTTGGCTGGTTAGCCATAACTGTGGCCGCCAGTCAACCACTTCCTCCCATCTCTAGAATTCCCTATACGGGAAACTTTCTTCAAATCCCTATTCTCTGTGTATTCGTGATTTTAATCATTTTAAAAAAAAAAAATCCTGTGACCCGTGGGGTCATAAGGTCACTATGTGTATTGTAGCTACAGTAGAAGTGGTGTTTCTTGGGCAAGATAGCCTGACGTTGTCCAACCCTCTTCTGTCTGGTATTGAATTTAGAGTTTATCATTCCCCTAGACGGTTGCCACTCATGGTTATAGAACCCAGTCTGCCCTGCTATTTATCCATAGCTGGGGAGATAAGAAAACGATTCATACCTTTCCCAAGGGTATTAGAACGTAAATTCCCGACGAAATTCTTATTAAATGAAGCTTTACAGTAAACGTGCGAAAATTGATGGGGGTGTTCTGCGTTTGTACTTTGAATAAAACTCTGACGCTTTATCCCTGTTTTTGTTTAATTATTAGATTTGTGAACAATGCCATACTATTTATAAGTTATTATAACTTTCAAATAGTATAGGAAATTTACTGAATATCTAAAACATTGAAACAATTTTGCTCCAAGAAACGATCATACAAGAAGGTTTTACCGGTGGAATTTCTTTATTTGCGAAGGACATATCGTAAAAAAGATGAGAGGAGGAGTAGCTTAGTATACCAACGGAAGATGTATGAAAGCGGGGACGCAAGCAAACATTTCTATACAGTGGGGTGCTGTTATACACTTCAAACATGTACACTCGGGCAACGTTGGGTACCTCGGCTAGTAAATAGATGAATTGCATACCTGCCCCTATCATTGCCAACAGTAAATATTGACGCAGATCAGATGTCAGATTTGCTTGTTGACGTGAATCGAAAATACTTCTACGACATCAAGACATAATTCATTTTAATTTTTTGACCTTCTCTTATTTTTACGTGATTTTATTTCATTTATTCTCCTACTTTTTTTTTCTCCTCCTACTGTTCTGCTTCTCAATTTGGGTTTCCTCCCCGGCTTCGTTTAGAGATTCCTTCTTTCTTTATCCCTCATTTTATTATTTTTTTTTTTTTTCGCATTTCATGGTTGAATTTATTTACTTATTTTTATTATTTTTTTTCTCTTTTTGTCACGTGATTTCTATGTTTCTCTTTCTCGGCATTCATTCTTTCTTTCTTTCTTTCTTTATCTCAATATATTTGTTCTTACAATAATTTCCATAATTTCGACTATTAATATTCATTCCTTCACTTCCTACTTCCTGTCACGTGCACTGTTCATCGTTCTGTCTTTTCTTCACCATCTACTTCTTTTTCATTTTTCTTTGACTTTTTCTTTTTTTTTTACTCCTTTGTATCTCCTTTCTTTCTTTCTTTTTTCTTTCTTTCATTTTTTTTCTGTCCCTGTTTTTTTTCTTTCTTTCACTTCGACATTTATTTTTTTATGTTTTCCCATCATTTCTTTCTCCGTTTTCTTTATTCACGCAAGTTCCTTCTTCATTCTCCTTTCTTTCTTTCTTTCTTTCTTTCTTTTATCATACATATTTCCTTTTCTTCTTCCACAATTTATTTTTCCTTACTTACGTGTATATCTTTTTCGTTCTACATTCGTTCTTTCTTTCTATTTTACCCTTCCGTATTTTTACTTTTAAAACTCAATCCAACATTTTCTTTATCATTCATTGCACATTTAATTTTATTTCTGCCATTCTTTCTTCATACTGTACATTTGTTTTTTTATAATAAAGTCCATCCTGTACAAGTCCCGGGCCACTATAGAGAGTTACGTTAAATGTTACTTTATATGAATAGGAGGGGAAGATAACGGTTGACTCTAGACTTGAACTGGTTAAGATTGTAGTGATCGGGTAAACATCCCCTCAGAGAGCACTTCTCAGCAATGGAATACGGAAGGAATGTAAGTGGTTTGCTGCTATGTAAGTGGCATGGCGAGTCCTAGCTGTGAATGTTAAAGCTGGCGGAACAAAGGAATACAGTTCGTCTGAGCACTTTCCATGGTAGAAGCAATAAAACAGCGAAAGACTCGCCACAAGCCGCCTTTGCGAGGGGGAGGGTTGGAGTTAGGAAAAGAATTCTACTTCAGCAAGGACTCGAAGACGCTTTTGAACTCTATGAAGACTGGAAAGTGGCGACTGGGCAGTTCCTGTCCAAATATGAAAACAGTATTCCATTTTCAGCCTGATCTGGCTCTTGTAAATGTAGAGGATACCATGAGGAGTCAGATACTTCTTTCTTTCTTTCTTTCTTTCTTTCTTTCTACCTGTATTTTCTTTTCAATTTTTCTCATCCGCTTCTTTCTCTCCTTCTCCTCCGCCTCCGCTTCTTCTTCTTCTTTCAATTCTTCTTCTTCTTCTTCTTCTTCTTCTTCTTATAATAATAATAATAATAATAGTAATAATATTATTTTTTCTTCTTCGTCTAATAATAATAATATTACTTTTTTTTTTTCGACTAATAATAATAATATTACTTTTTCTTCTTCGTCTAATAATAATAATATTACTTTTTTTTTTTCGTCTTCTTCTTCTTCTTATAATAATAATAATAATAATAATAATAATAATAATAATAATATTACTTTTCAATTTTTCTCATCCGCTTCTTTCTCTCCTTCTCCCCCGCCTCCGCTTCTTCTTCTTCTTCTTTAAATTCTTCTTCTTCTTCTTCTTCTTCTTCTTCTTCTTCTTCTTCTTCTTCTTCTTCTTCTTCTTCTTCTTATAATAATAATAATAATAATAATAATAATAATAATAATAATATTACTTTTTCTTTTTCTTCTTCTTCTTCTTCTAATAATAATAATAATAATAATAATAATAATACTTTTTTCTTCTTCTAATAATAATATTACTTTTTCTTCTTCGTCTAATAATAATAATATTTCTTCTTCTTCTTCTTCTTCTTCTTCTTCTTCTTCTTCTTCTTCTTCTTCTTCTTCAACGAGTATAACTTGCTTTCCCAAAAGAACGATTCGATCAGTAGATAGCATTAACTCGATTTCGCAGACTGCATAAAAGAAAATCTTTTAGTCAAAGAGTCACTGACTGAGGATACGTCACTGCTTTTATTATGGAATTCTCGCACTTAATATTACCGAATATTGGACAATCGTATTGACCTTTTATAATTCACCTCTCATTTTTCACACTTTTCAGTCAATATTCAATTTTGCGCACGTCTCGAGGAATGATATTAGAAAAGCTTAAACCATGAGAAACCATGCCGACTAAATGTTCTGATCGCAAACAGCCAACCCCGTTTTGGCAATAACTAAAAAACAGGAAAGACATTTGTTAGAATGTCAGACAAGGACAACAACAACAACAACAACAACAACAGCATCAATAATGATCACGATAACAATCAGCCGACCTGAGGGTGAAAATGAAGATAAACGACAAATCGATTAAAATACCAGGACATCGCCCGGAAACTGAGATAACCTCTTGAAAATTATAAGAGTCGTTCCAACTATAGTTGGAGCTTTTGTTACCGTACCCACAACACTAGTATCGATAATACTATGGCGAGAAAGAAGCCGAAATCAGCGGAGATTTGCTGTCAGTCAGTTTTTGGCCATAAACACTAGATATTTGTTGTGAACCTGTAAATACAAATGATTATTGGCAGCCATCCAAGGCCAAGCCCTGAATACTAATTCTTTCCGGAAGAGCATTTACCACAATAGTATGCAACATAATAATAATAATGATAATAATAAATAATAATAATAATAATAATGATAAAAATAGAAATCTCAAAAATTTGGCACATGGGAACATCATCAATCCCTGTTGTAGTTGGAGCCCTCGGATTGGTTGGAAAAGGTTGCAGTAGACTAATTGAGCGGATTCCTGGAAGTACATGCCTCAAGGAGATACAAAAAATTATTCTGACAAGTACAGCCCACACTTTACGAAGGGTTTTATCTATGTAAATGTTTTTTTTTTGTTAGTGGAAAGTGTCATGATGCCATTTCTAACCATAGGTCTCTGGGCGGGACCCGGAAAGAAATGTGTAAACGCCAAAAATCAAAGGAAATAAAAAATAATAATAATAATTATGATAATAACAATACACCGGCTGAAACTGCAAAATACCTAAAAAAGACAGCTAAGACGAATGCAACCGACCAGTTACAGAAGCGATGGCAAGATAAACCGCTTCATGGCCAATACTCTCCCCGTACCAAACAAGCTGACGTAGACAAAACCCGTACCCATCAGTGGCTACGTAGTGCAGGGTTGAAAGCGGAAACTGAAGGTTTTATCCTTGCTGCACAGGACCAATGCTTGCTAATTAGGAATTATCAAGCACATATACTAAAATATTGTGTCAGCCCAAAATGCAGATTCTGTGATAAATATCCAGAAACGATTGATCATCTTGTATCAGGTTGCACGGTGTTAGCACCCACTGAATATAAAACCCGACATGACAGAGTGGGCCAATATCTGCACTGGAAAAATCTGCAACTTCTACGGGAAGAAAACTGAAAGAAACTGGTATGAACACCACCCAGACCCGGTTACGGAGATAGGACCTGTTACAATTCTATGGGACTACACAATACACACTGACAAAACAATCAAGGCCAACCGGCCAGATATTGTTATTAAAGACCACAAACAAAAACGGTGCCTCCTTATTGATATAGCAGTCCCTGCCGACTGCAATGTATCTTTGAAGATATTCAAAAAGCTGTCAAAATACAAGGACCTTGAAATAGAAATCTCAAAAATGTGGCATATGGGAACATCAACAATCCCTGTTGTAGTTGGAGCCCTTGGACTGGTTGGAAAAGATTGCAGTAGACTAATTGAAGGGATTCCTGGAAGTCCATGCCTCAAGAAGATACAAAAATTGTTCTGACAAGTACAGCCCACACCTTACGAAGGGCTTTATCTATGTAATTTAATTTTTTTTTTTTTGTCAGTGGAAAGTGTCATGACGCCATTTCTAACCTTAGGTCCCTGGGCGGGACCCGGAAAGAAATTTGCAAACGCCAGAAATCAAAGAAAATAATAATAATAATAATAATAATAATAATAATAAATAATAAATATTATTATTATTATTATTAAAAATGATGTTTTAAAATTCTAAAAACGGTAGGAGCTTTTAGAACTATGATGTCTGAATAACCCTTAATAAGGCAAATGCCTACATGCAGAAAAGATCCATTTTTCTGGCAAAGAGAATGAAATCCTGTTTGTTTTTTTTATTATAAATAATTGTATTCTTGTTATAAAATTGGTCACGTTTCTGTTTTATATATATATATATATATATATATATATATATATATATATATATATATATATATATATATATATATATTTGGTTGATAGATAAGTAAGTAAGTACCGCATATAATATATAAATAATTATACATATATATATTTATTTATATTAATATACAAACACTTTTCACATATATATATATATATATATATATATATATATATATATATATATATATATATATAAACAATGGTTTTTCTCCGCGTAAAAATAAAACAAGAAAGGAAGTCAAGTAATTCGACTTAGAAAATACATAAATAAAAATGTTATCTTTAAAATTGCCATCATCTCCTGGATTGGGAATGTGACCAATTATACTCCTTCGTAAGAATTATAAAATATTTAATCTATATTATACAGTTTATGATTCATGACCTTTCGAGGAAAATACTAGGACTTCGTCCGCAAACTGAGAAACCTCTTGAAAAGTATGACAAGTAACGTTCCCACTATAGTTAGGGCTTTTCATAACACTAGTATCGATATTGGTTGAGTTAGAGATTTGAAGGAGACTACTACTGCGGCGAGAAAGTTGGCGAAATCTGAGATTTGCTGTCATTCAGTTTTGGGCCATAAACACTAGATATTTGATGTGAGTCTCTAAATACAAATGATTACTGGCAGCTTTACAAGGCTGAGCCCTGAATAATTCTTTCCGGAAGAGCATCTACCACAAATTGGATTCTTACAAGTGTAGCCTGTGAGGCAAGTAGGTGGAAATTTTCACCAATCCCAAGAGTGAATACAAACACTGCATAGACATGGACTAAGAATGTAACAATTCAGTTATGTGCCATGGGTGATACACGTTTAGGCGATCACATATCTTTCGATCATGACTGACGCAGCAGATATTTTTCCTGCAGTAGGTTACCATTTCTTTCTGCGGTAGACCAGTTACCATCCAAAGCTATAGAACCCAGTCTGTCCTGCTATTTACCCATAACTGGGGGGAAAGAAGAGAATTCATACCTTTCCCAAGGGTATTAGCACCTCAGTCAGTCAGTTAAGTGCTATGTGTGATACACGTTTAGACGATCATGTATCTTTCGATGCATGACTGACGAGGCAGATATTTTCCCGCAGTAGGTTGCCATTTCTTTCTGCGGTAGACCAGTTACCATCCAAGGCTATAGAACCCGTTCTATACTGCTATTTACCCATAGCTGTGGGGAGAAGAAGAGGATTCATACCTCTCCCAAGGGTATTAGCACGTAATTGAATGTAATGGATTCGAGTGGAATTCGAACTCGGCTCTCCGATTCCTCAATAATTTCAATGGAAAACGTAAATATCAAGAATTACTCAAAAACTCTTGACTTACAGCCACATCACGTTGAATCATCGGTTCCACTACAATTACCGAAGTTAATCAACGTTGAGCCGGGTCAATACTTAGATGGATGACCGCTTGGGAATACCATGTGCTGTAAGCTTGAATGTGTGGGTGGTATAATGGTTAATGGCAAGGAATTCTTAATCGGAGAGCCGTGTTCCAATTTGAAGAGATCACCGAGTTCTGTAGCCTTGGATGGTAACTGGTTTACTGCTGGAAAATATCTGCCTCGTCAGTCATGTATCGAAAGATACATAATCGCATAAGCGTGTATCACTCATGCCACATAACTGACTGAATGAAATTCCCCATTATTAAGTGTTTTTTAATACTCCGCTTATACCTAGTTGTCACTTTACATGAATCCGCCTCCTCTAGTCCCCCAGATATGGATTAATTAGTAAGATTTGTATCTTTTTTCTTTTTATGTAACGTCTCCCTTCAGGAACTAGGAGATTATGGCTCTGCACTTCCTTCTATCCCTTGTAATTCTCAATAAGTTTTGTCCCTTTCCCCAGGCCCTGATCTGTCATCCACTTGCTTAAGTCCGCTAGGTATGTTATGCGGTACTTTTTTTTGTCTCTCTTTCCTTCTATTTGACCTGTGACTATCATATTCTCCAAGCCGTCCTTTCTCATTACGTGTACCAGAAATTTCAGCTATCTCTTCCTGATGAAAACTATTATTATAAAAGTAAAAGACAGTTCATCTTTGAAAATATTGATTAAAAAATGCCATATCCTTTAAGAACATAGATGCGTTTTCTTCTTAGTTATTATTTATACAGCATTTCGGCTCACAACGCAAAAGAAGGAAATGTGAGCAGTTCGACTGAATCTAGGCGACGTAACAGGTCATAGGCCGTGGGGTGTTAGAGTTGGTGGAACTAATTAATGTAGCTCGTTTGAACATTCTCCATGGAAATAGCGATTGACTAGCGAGGGGCTTGCAACGTTTGATCTGTGGGAAATGGGGGTGAAGAATAGACGTTTTTAAACTCTGTCAAGACTGCAAAGGGAATATTGGGCAGATCCAATCCAGTTATGTGATCAAAAACTCCATTTTTGTCCTGATCTGGCTCTTGTAACACTGGGGCTATTGTTTTATTTGTTGTTATTTTTACAAAGTTTCGGCTCGCAAGCACCCGATGAAAGCCGGTGGGCACTACTGTCGAAGCGTTTTGATAATAAAAACAAAGATTAAGGCAAGAATCCGAGTGTAAATAATGTAAATAATGAGCCCTCATCCAAGAAATTAAAATAAGAATAATGGACATGTTTTCTGATGCCTCGATCATGATTTCCCTTTTAACGCTGTTGCCGAACAAGAATTCAGAATTTCCCTTCTAGAGTGGTTTTCAGTCAATATTTCTTTTTTATTTAATATGTTTGTTAGGATACACGGAATAGAAATTACAAAATCTCCTACAGAAGGTAGCGAAGGATAGCGAGAAAAAGGGACTAAGCATAAACTACAAGAAGACAGAATGCATGGTCATCAGTAAGAGGATGAGCCCGAAATGCGATTTGCAGGTCGGTGATTCTAAAAGCAAGCTGGCGCGGAAGTTTAAATATCTAGGAAAGGTTTGATTGCACCCCAAAACCTAGAAAGAGTATTGCGAGACTGGAGGATTTCTTTGGTAACGAAGAAAAGAATACTTTACGGCAGCGAATGTTGGACGATCTGCTCAAAGATAGAGAAGTGACTCGAGATGACGGAGATGTGGTTCTGCAGAAGGATGCTGAGGATATTGTGGACTAAGCGTGTGGGCAACGATGAGGTCTTAGTGAGGATGCAAACAAGGAGGAGTTTTATACTTAACATCAGCAAGAGGCAACTGAAGTTCCCGGGACACATAACGAGGAAAGAGGGTCTGGGAGAATCTAATACTCACAGGTCGAATTGAGGGAAAAGAGAGAAGGTAAAACATCACATGATATACCTATCTTGCTTAAGTAAGTGGATAACAGAGCGTGATCTGGATGAGGCGGCAGAAAGACGGAACTTGTTGAGTGCTGAAAGGGATGAAGGGGAGTGGAGAGCCATGATCGCCTAAGCCCTGAAAGGACACAGCGCATAGAAAGAAAGAAGATGGGTCATTTAATGCCTAAAGTTAATTTTCTTGTGAGCTTTGAAGCAATAAAATTATGATATATGTTATTCTGCTTTCACAATTGAATACATGGTAAATGATGCTCAGCTTTTGTGCATGTACATATTTGTGCGGTCATAATTACAAGAGGCGGTGATATAATGTGTTTTATGTTGTAGTTTTGTTGAAGTTATATTTTGAAATACAGTTTGATTTCTTTAAGAAATTGTAGGATATTATATGGATTAATATCATGAAAGACTTCTTTATGTTGGTTGATTTTGTTTAGCGGCATATCAACCTTTGTAGGTTATTTAAATCTTTTGAACACAGTTTTATGGCTTCAACTAAGAATATTTTTTTAACTTAATTGTATACCTTCAACTAGAGATAAAATGTTTTGTTGTTCATTCTAGAAAACTTCATTTTTATGCTTTTATAATGTTTTGTTTTTGTTTTCACTATTTGCCCATATATAGGACCCTAACAGGTGCTACCACCCTGGATCAGGGAACAACAGTAATTAAGAGGTGGTTCTATGCTCCTTAAAAACACCAATCTTCCCAATCAGAGGCCTTAATGAAATTAATTTAGATTTAAAAGCAGAAAAATAATCACCAAAAATGTAAAAGACATTTTCGATAAATTCTGAAGATATAAAAATATATGTTGTTCTGCTTTCACAGTCGAATACATGGTAGATGATACTCAGCTTTTGTCTGTATACATGTTTGTAGAGACATGATTACTAGGGATATATGGATTTTATGTTCTAATTTTGTTGAAGTTATATTTTCGAATGCAGTTTGTTTTCCTTACGAAATTGCCGGATATATGAATTAATATTATGAAAGAGTTCTTTCATATTGGTTGTTTGGTAATTTTTTAAACAGATTTAGGTTAAGTCGCTACAATTTGATAGCATGTGTTTTATTGCGTATAGCTTTTGACAAGCCGTACAGATTGAAGACGGTTTTTGTTTTATAATATAAGAGTGTTTTATTGTGGAGTGTTCAATATGAAGTCTGGACATTATTACTTCATCTTTCCTTGTTTTTTGTTTTAGTTTTTGATGCCATTCTTCGATCGTAAGTTTCACATTTGTATAATATTGTTATCGTTTTCACTATTTGCCCATAACTGGGACCCTAACGGATACTGCCACCCCGGGTCAAAGAACAACAGTAATTAAGAGGTGGTTCTGTTCTTCAAAAACACCAATCTTCCCAATCAGTGGCCTTAATGAACTTAATTTAGTTTTAAAAACAGTAAAAAAAAATCACAAAATATGCAAAAGAGATGTCTTCTTCATTTTTGATAAACTTTGAAGTAATAAAAATATATGTTATTCTGCTTTCACAGTCGAATACATGGTAGATGATACTCCGCTCTTGTGCATATATATGTTTGTGAGACATGATTTCTAGGGGCAGTGGTATGTGTGTCTTATGTTGTAGTTTTGTTGAAGTTATATTTTGTAATGCAGTTTGATTTAAGAAATTGTACGATATTATATGGATTAATGCCATGAACGAGTTCTTTCATCTTGTTTGGTTGATTTTATTTAGCGGCATACCAACCTCTGTAGGTTATTTAATGCATATACATCTACACCTCTCTTTTAGCCTAGAGGCAGTCTCTATTTGCTTTTACTGTACTTACCCTATCTGGCACATGGCGAAATAAGGACGTTGGAAGATCGTGTTTAAACAATTTAAAAAATCATTAATTGTTTATATTACTGTGTTTAAATCTGGGATAAAACAATATTATGTATGTATATATATATATATATATATATATATATATATATATATATATATATATATATGTGTGTGTGTGTGTGTGTGTGTGTTGTTTGTTTAACAAAATATCAACTCCTTATGGGCTATTTGATACAGAAATTTAATTTTCTTAAGAGCTTTGAAGTAATACAAATATGATATATATTATTCTGCTTACGCAACTGTATACATGGTAGATGATAGCTTCTGTGCATATACATGTTTGTTTAGACATAACTAATAGCGGTGGTGATATGTGTGTTTTATGCTGTAGTTTTGTTGAAGGTATTTCTTTGAATACAGTTTGATTTCTTTAAGAAATTGTAGGATGTTATATGAATTTATGTGATGAAAGAGTTCTTTCATTTTGGTTGGGTGATTGTTTAGCATCATATCAACCTCTATGGATTATTTAATGTCGAAATCTAAAGATTAAAAAAAAATAATATTATTCCTTCAGCAAAGGCGAAACAAAAGAAAAATGCCACGCTAAGCCTTGAACAAATGTATTGCTGGTAATTTTACTATAAAATGTATTAGTGGTTATTCTCCATGTATTATTGGTAATTTTACTATAAATATTTATTGTTGGTAATTTTTTTTTACATAAAAAATACATTTTTATACTTTCATAGCATTTTGTCTTTGTTTCAAGGTTCACCATAGTTGGGACCTCAACAGGTGCTAACACCACGGGTCAGGGTGGACCCAGTAACAACAGCAATTAAAGGTGGTTCTATTCTCCTCAAAACCCACAAACTTCCGATCAGGGGCATTCCTGCTAGAGTCCCGTACGATCATCAAAGTTAAGCAACTTCGAGCCTGGTCAGTACCTAGATAGGTGACCGCCCGAGAATACAATGTGCTGTAAGCTTAGAAGGTGTGCGGGTGGTGTAATGGATAAGGGCATGGAATTGTTAATCGGACAGCCGAGTTCCAATTATAGTTAAGTTACTTATATTCAATTACACGCAGCATACCCTTGGGAAAGGTAGGAATCCCCATCTTCTCCTCCAACTATGGGTTAATTAGTAAGATATGTATACCTAAAAGCATTATTATTTAACAAAAGATAGCATACAAAATATTTAGATTTCGGCGTGAAATAACCCATAGAGGTGTTGATATGCCGCTAAAGAAAAACAACAAACTGATGTAGTGCCAATTAAGAACTTCACTGTCTGCAAAGACTTGAGATCCCAGTCCTTTCTGCTATTTAACTCATGGTTACGTTGTGGAAGTTATATATTTATGCTTTTAAAAAGCCTTCGAAATGAGTATAGCAATCAAATTAATTCCTTGAGGAATAATAATGATTTGTCTCGGGCCCCCAGACAATTCTACGGTGACTACAATATCCATTGATTGGAACAATGATAAAAAAAGGACCGATGCGAATGCCCGTTGGCATAATTTATAAGCCAATATCAGTATTTGTCTCGGCACTTTAAACTGATATATATATATATATATATATATATATATATATATATATATATATATATATATATATATATTTCTAATACAAATTTGTACATAACAGCAACGTATTTGCAAGCGCTGAGAGACTGGTTGCGTCGTATATCATTAACTTGGTCAGCATCGCTATAATAATACGATTATAGTTGCTATTGATCGAGAAATGTTTGCTTAAGTGCCTTCGTCAAAATAAATGATAACAGAATTAAATAATTTAATAGAGTCGAATATTAATTTATCTTTTGCCAGACATATCGATTGATTATCTCGTCCGACAATAAATGACTGACTTTTCCAAAAGGCATTAATAATCATTACTGAAACATTAAAAAGATCCTAGGATGAAAAGTACCAATTGGCTTGATAGTAAGTCCGAATAAAAAACTGAAGATATTCGAATAACAAAAGAAAAAATAGTTTTAAAAATTACTACTATTTTCAGCATATATTATATTTAAGTAAGAAGAATCCATTTAAACCGGTTCTATAAAATTCAAGTAACAAGACTATTAAAATGTCTAAAATTCATGTTTTTCGTCAGTTTTGGTTCATGTAAATTCGAGTATCTCAGTCATTAACAAGAACTGGGTGTTGTCAATATAGTAGATGAGTTTTTTTTTTTTTGTTGCTATATCATGGAAATGTTGAGAACAGAATTTAAAGTTAATTCAACTATACGCGTATCGTCCTGCATAAAACGACTTCACAGAGCTCGAATGAAAAATATTTTTTTAGTTCTTTATACATACGTACATATAAAAAAAAAATAGCTGAGCAGTCGTATTTGATGACACCCGTCTACTAGGGTGGTTAGCCAATCCCTGTTGCAGACACATTTGTGTTTGCTCAAAACCAACAGAGCCCACTTGTATGATGAGCAGGCTTTAGTTACATTTTCTCGGAGGGAGCGTGTTACCTAGCGTGATCAACAATTTGAACAAGGCCAGCACGCTCAAACCCTCGGCGACAATGACTTGTAGCTTTCGACGGCGCCCAAGAGTTCCTTTTACCCAATTTCACTCACAAGGCATTGGTCAACTCATGGCCGTGGTATGGTTTTTCAGGCAAAGGTGCCGCATATCGACCATGGTGAGATTCAAACCTGTGCCTCATGGTCAAATGTGGATATATATATATATATATATATATATATATATATATATATATATATATATATATATATATAAAAAGTTTAAAAAATTAGGAGAACAGCCAATCAGGTTAACTTGGATTCAATATATATATATATATATATATATATATATATATATATATATATATATATATATATATATATATATATATATATATATATATATATATATATATATATATATATAAAAGAAATATGAATTATTTATATATGTATGAATATATAAAGAAATATGAAATATATACATATATATATAAAAGAAATATGAAATATATGAAATATGAAATATATATATATATTTATAAAAAAAAATATGAAATATATATAATATATATATATATATATATATATAAAGAAATAATAAATATATATAAAGACATTTGAAATATGAAATATATATATATAAAGAAATATGAAATATATTTTGTCTTTTATTATTATTATTATTATTATTATTATTATTGTTATTTATTTATTTTGATTTCTCGTGTGTACTCATTTCTTTCCGGGTCCGGCCCAGAGACCTAAGCTCAGAAATGGCATCATGACATTTTCACTGCGCAATTAAAAAAATAAAAAATATATATTTTACATCGATAAATCCCTTCGTAAGGTGTGGGCTGTACATTTTTGTACTTCTTTAAGGCATGTACTTCCAGGAATCCCGTCAATGTGTCTATTGGGATCTTTTTCCAATCAATCCGAAGGCTGCAAACTACAAAAAAATTGTTGATATTCTAATGTTCCACATTATTATTATTATTATTATTATTATTATTATTATTTATGGCCGATTTCTCAGGGGGTGATTCCAGCTTGCGACCGTTTTGGAAAGTGCCTAAAAACTGTACCATGGGATGATCCAAGCTTTGTGAGTGAAAATGAATGGCGTCGATAGTTAAGGTAGCAAAAGACACAGATCATTGTGACTGGGAGTTTGACTGTACTGGCATTGTTCCAACTGCTGGACATGACAGATTAGCCGTTTTTTACCAGAGAATATAAATCAGGACTGCTCATCATAGCTGCAGTATATGGGCTCTGGGACATTTGAACAAACAGATACATACCTAGCAAGTACTTTCTAGCCACTCCAGAGGACGAGTGTGCTCCAAAAAAAGATTGTAGCCGGGCATATTATTCGGGGGACATTTAAAAATTACATGGGTTAGCGGACCCCCTAACCGTTGATAAGGTATCAGTTTATAAGAAGGAAATCTGATATAACACTCGACATCCGTGTTAAACCGGATATCTCGCAACTGCTTTTCATTAGTTGGTGTGAGTCGTTGTGGTGATGTGCAAGCCAGGTGGACCATATACTCAACAGGGGCATTGCAAATATCTACTGTTATGGGATGTGCATGTGTTTGCATGTTTAGGCGAGGAGATGGGAAAATACCTGGGTTTTTGTTTT
>CAHIKZ030000558.1:842500-940000 GCA_903632075.3 Acanthosepion pharaonis | reverse complement strand
CGAATAAAACACCTACAGTAAAATGAATTTAATATGAAAAGCTAGAAGATGTAAGCTATTGAATGACCCATGTCCTTTGTACTTACATGAAAAACAATATATTACTAAGTTTATATAAAAAATAAAAGTTTACTAAATGAGTGAAATTAATTAGCTATTTTTGCCATCATTGTCATAAATTTTAATTAAATAATATTTAAATATAATTTTTAAAAAATTGTAAACTAATAATATACATACTTACACTTGATGTGAAAATCATTCTACATACTGTAAGTGATTCTAATACATTTACTTGTTCTTAAAAGAATTATAGTTTATTAAAAATTAAAAGTGAAAATATTTTTCAAATCGTAGTTAAATAAAGCGTATTCTAACCTAAACACCCACCAAAAATCTTTAAATATACAAATAGAAAAAAATGCCGTAAGAATTTTTGCTGTTAACAATAAAATTTAAAAAAAAATCCAGACGCCATGCATTTAACGGATGTCAGAATTCATTGAAAAATACATCCCTACCCCAACCAAAACGTAACTAATAACTGATACATCAAAATACAGCGATAATGAACTCGCAAATACCCCTTGTCTAGATGAATTGGAATCGTGAATTATGATTTTTGATGTGTCTTTAAAACCCAGTAATTTTAAAAGTTACTCCAAAATTCGCCTGAGGATGAAATGGAACTAATGTTTTTAATTTAATTACAAAATTAAATTCGGAGATTTCAGCTTCCTTTTTTGAAACATGTTCAGAACTGTGTAAGCGAAAAAAAAACATATTTTAAATCAATTAATTTATAATATTAATGTTCTGTAAATTTACATTTGGGCACTATTTTGTAAAAATAAAAATATCTATAAGAACACCGGATTATATATCTTACAGTTCGTTCTTATATATATATATATATATATATATATATATATATATATATATATATATATATATATGTCATAATGAATTCATCGACTCTAGAAGAATTCTCAACAGAATGCAGAAAGCACTGGACGGCCGTTTCATCCTATTTTTAGAACTCATCAGCAGTGCGTCTCCACTACCAAGAAATGAACCCCGGACCGTTACAATATGACGCAGGCGTCCCACTGGGCCAACGGATCTCGGTAATGGATAAGTAACAAACAAGACTCGATATAGCGTCATTCTACACAAATTCCGTCGTGTGACTCATACGAGTTTACTTATACGAACGGACTGTGTTCCTATGAGTCACGTGTTCTATTCCCAATTAATTATGATTATGCAAATCCCCTTTAATGTCTCTATGTATATGTTGAAACTTGACTAATGCATGGAATAATAATGCAACACAAAATGTACTTAGAACAAAATGTATTGAAACAAGAAAGTGTACACAATATTTACATATAGTCTTTTGTATATTCCTGGTAAGACCGTTCCTGGAGAATGTGTTGACTGAGTCGCAGTCGGGCAGAGTCTCTGGATTGAATCTCTTGATTCCTCCCTCTCTTCCCGGTACCAACCATATTTATATGGTCGGTACTCCACTATGAAAATTAGGTGGAGCCTACTACAACAGTATATATATATCACTGCTTGAACCGGCTTTTAATGCTCCGGCTTGAGCGGTTTGTGGATATATAAACACACACACACACACACACACACACACACACACACACACACACACACACACACATATATATATATATATATATATAAGCCTAGTGAGCCAGACAAACCTACCCAGGTTTCACCTTAGTGAATCGTCAGAGAAAGCTATAAATATGCTGTTTTTATTTCGCCTCTTTAGCCAGCTTTCCCTGACAATCCGCTTAGGTTTATCTGGCTCACTAGGTTTCTCTAGGTCTGCTCTACGGTTGTATTGAGCTCTTTTGTTAGTTAGTTGCTTACTCGTATAGGTTTTTTTTTCTTTGGGCTTCAAACCTGTATCTGTGCGATTTTTGTTCGACAGACTTTCATGTTTCTAGCTCTTTCTTTTTTTAAAACCTTTTTTTCCCTCGAGATTGACTTGATTATTGGCAAATCAAAAATTCGAAGGTTTTTCTAAACGAGTATAGTTATCTATATTTGTATTTATATATATATATATATATATATATATATACTGAGCATTTAACCCCAAGCAAGGCGTGAGTGCTTTTAGCACGCAAAGGGTTATAGAGAGGTAAGGGTAAATGAAAATATTGGGATTGAGGAAAGGATAAAGAGACGGGCAGGCATCAAGATAAAGGCATCAGAAAATGTCGATTGGCATTACATTAAATTTTTGAAGATTATAGTTATCAGAGTAGCAAGTAAGAGAAAGGGAGTTCTACTGTCGGTAAGTTCGAGAGAAGAAGCTGTTGGAGTAGAAGAGGCGGTTACATTTAACTGTTTCGACAGTAAAAGCGTGGGACCGAGATGACAATCTAGTAGCCCGATTAAATTCGTAGAGTCGGAGCAGAAGTGAAAATAGATCGTCAGAGCAGATGCCATGAAAATATTAGTAGAAAAGACAGAGGGAAGCCACATCATGTCTGTGAGAAAGTGACTGTAGACGCGATGACCGGTCAGGACCTGTGACATTGCATATCCGACTTTGGATTTTGTCAAGAACCTCGAAACAAATAGCGAGGGCACCAGACCATATATGGCAGCAGTATACCATGCATGGACAAATGGTAGATTTATAGATGTTAAGGATGGACTTAGACAAGACAAACCTCATGGCGTGACACAGAGAACCAATTTTCGTTGCGGAAAACTTGAGACATTTCCTTCTTCAGTCAACCTCAGATTGGAGGACTTTTTCTTGACCAATGGCCAGGATTTGCCGATCTTTGCTGTTATTATTACGAGCTTGGTATACAAAATCAGTTATGGTCGTACGCACGTCAGCGGTTGACCGGACAAAGCGGAAATCATATTGTTGTCAGAAAGTAAATCGGGGAGGTAAGGTGCTTAACCACTTCGGCATTAATTAAACCTCGAAAACATTGTCGAAGTGTGGTAGGAGACTGATAGACCGGCAGTTAGATGGGTCAAAACGGTTTTCAGAGTTCTTGAAAACAGGCACAACACAGGAGGACTTTCGACAGACTGGAAAGCAAAATTGAGTGAAGCAATAGTTGTATCGTTTGGCGAGAACTGGAGCCAGCTCCGGAGTAAGTTTCTTTAGGACTACGTCCGGAATCCAGGCATCACCACTTGCTTCATTAGAATCTAATTTAGATATGACATCGACGGTATTTTGTTCATCTCACTCAATACAGCCTCAGTTCTAAGGGGAAAATCATGTCTGGGTACTCTAGACAAGTTGAGTTGGAAGAGAATTTCCGAGCAAAGTATTCAACCTTATCAGCTGTGGATGTTAGGACTTGATTGAATAGTGGACGGATTGAGGATTTGCTGTAGTGTAGTTCAGCACATTCTTGTAGAGCCGCCGATAATCTTTAAAAGTAAACTTGTAAGATACAATACATTTTTTCATTCTATCAGCAAATAGTAACTTTACGTCATTGAGGACACGCTTACACTCATTACGAGCAGAGACAAAGAGACATCTGTTGCAATCAGACATATCGCTCCGGTACAAACGGAAGAAGTGATTCCTATGGGGTATAGCAGGCGAGCAAGCAGGTGAGAATCAAGGAGATGAGCGCGATTTAACTTTGTATTTTCTTGCTGGGATGAAAACCTCGATGTCGGCTTTTAACCAGGAGTATACTTCAGACGAACATTTTTGAACGGGATGATTAAGAACCACATTCCAAGGAATGTCGCGAAGGACATCACGGAACGACTCCCACTCTGCTCGTTGGTAACAGAAAGATATTCTGTTAGTAGGATGAACGGCTGGAGGGGAAGTGAAAGGAGACGTTAACAGACACTACCGCGTGATCAGAGTCGCCCGGTGGGCAGAGCTGCGTAGCGCGACAAGTGTCGGGGATGAAGGTAAAACAGAGATTGAGAATGGAATCTTTAACATCAGGTTTACTGGGGAAATGCATCGTCACCTAACTGCGTGAGGGATTGAGTGAATGAAGGTTTTGATACCAGCGAGGTTAGTTACAGAGTGTTTAAACCACATGGTATGGTGGGCGTTAAAGTCACCGAACACGAATATCTTAGTAAACGGATGTAGAGAAATGGCCTTGTCTATATTATCGGAAATGCTATCGAGTACACAACAGTCTTGAGAGGAAGAGGAACGGTAGAGAAAGAAGCGACAGCTTACGGAATTGAGGAGAGATAGACGGAGACACATACACGAATGATCCGGAGATGTCAAAGAGAGTTACCTAACCAGCGGGAGATGATCGTGAATATAAACTCTCAAGCCATGCATGTGGATTTTTGAGTCTTTTTTAAGGAGAGGAAGGTAGCCAGAAATCGAGAAAGAGGAAGGAATTGATGAGTTAAGAGAGCTAGTATATCAGGAGAATTATCAAAGAGAAACGAGAAGTTGGCACGAATACCACAAAAACGAGAAGTTGGTACGAATACCACAGATGTTGGAAAAGGAAATGTTAAAGGGTTTAGGTGATATTTTGAGCTGGTTTAGATTTATATTTTGGGTTGCTTATGGTCATGTTGAATTACGTTGGAAAGGAAAAGCAGTCGGTCATCAAATGGTGCAGATTGCAACATAATGTAACCACGAGACCCCAAATTAGGACCGATAACATTGCATATTCGTCTATGGTATTTTGTCGAGATGAACATCGGGGACACCAGACCATATATGGCAATTGTATTCCAAACAGAGATCGAGAAGGGAAGCGTTGCCGTCCGGATTACTGGAGAAACGTGTAGTAAAGTCAACCACTTGCGGGAGGGATTGAGTGATTGAAAAGTTATCAGAAATGGTATCGAGTGCACAACAGTCTTGAGAGGAAGAAGAACGGTATAGAAGGAAGAGATATCTTACAGTTTTGAGGGGAGATAGACGAATAGTCTGGGGATTTAAAAGATAGTTCCCTAGCAAACGGGAGATGATCTCTATGTATAGACCAGTGTCGATGTTGTTTAACTTCGGTTATCGTATGAGTATTGGTGTTTGAAGTCTAGCAGGAACCCCCATAACAATATATTAACTACGGAAGACGATGTGTTGATGTTAAACATAGAAAACAGCAGAGAAGCCTTGGCAGAAATCGAAAAGAAAGAACGAACCAGAGTATATCGATGTCAGCGATATGAACAGCACAACATATGAATTACAATTTGGAGACGGCAAATTCAAGCAAATACAGAAATTCTAAGAAATGTTTCGAAGACAAGGGAAAATGTGATAATGAAATCCGTAGACGTATTGGAATTGGGAAAGATGCCTTCCAGAACCAAAACAAAGTATTAAAAACAGAAAAAAATATTTCATTCTTATTCTGATTCTTCATTTAGAGTGAATTCGAGGAAATATTTTTTTGGAAAGGTGAATACGGAAAATACCTTTGTATAGTTTTATTTTATAGTTTTTAAGGTAGGGGGCGGTGTTTACAGCATTTTCTTTCTTTGTTTCTATCTTTCTTGCGTTTCTTTTTACTCTCTCTTTCTTTATTTCTTTCTATCACTTTCGCTTCCTTTGTTTTTTTTTTATCTTTTCTTGTGTCTGTTCTTTCTTTTTTCTTTTTCGTTTATCTTTCTGTTCTTTCTTTCTTTTTCTCTTTCTGTCTTTCCTTTTTTTCTTTTCGTCTATCTTTCTTTCTTTCAACCTTTTTTCTTCTGTCTTTCTTTCTTTCGTTATTTCTTTTCTATTCGTCTTTCCACCTTTCTTCGTTTCTGTTTTAATTTTTTTCTTCCTATTTTTACATTCTTTCTTTCTTTCTTTCTTTCTTTCTTTCTTTTGCCTTTTATATCTTTCTTTCTGTTTTCTTTCTTTCCGTTGTTTGTTTCTTTCTTTCTTCCTTTATTTCTTTTCAATTTTTCTTTCCACCTTTCTTCATTTCTGGTTTTCTTTTTCTTTCTTTCTTTCTTTCTTTCTTTTCTTTCTTTCTTTCTTTCTTTCCATTCTTTCTATTTTTCTTTATTTTGTCCCTCTTTTCTTCTGTCTTTCTTTTATTCTTTACTTCTTTCTCCTATATTTCTTTCTTTTCATTACTCTTTCTTTCTTTTCTTTTGTTTCTCTCTCTCTGTCTCTCTCTGTCTCTCTCTCTCTGTCTCTCTCTCTCACACACACATACGCAGCCTAACTTTCTCCGAAGCAGGAAATCTCCCATTCACACCATGCATACATTCTCAAACATGCTTCATTCGTTTGCAATTTTTATTTTTCTAGGTGCTTTTGTAATGGTCTCTCTCTATATACTCATATATATATATATATATATATATATATATATATATATGTATGCACATAAAAGAAAAAAGTGGACACTGAGGTCAACACCAATTGGCAACAGTATACTTCATGCTTGAACGAAAACTTATGGCCATGTCCGCTGTGCGGCGGTTTGACAATTTATCTGTGGTGTCCAATGGGGCATTATGGATAACAAGGTCAGCTATTTCCGGTTTATTGTATTATCATAAAGCTTATTGGATAAGCGACAGCAGTTACATTGCGAATTATTATGACGGCTATAGTGTAGAAATAGTCGTGGGCAAGAATTAGGTTATTTGTAGCTATTGTATAATCTATAATTATTTATAATTAAGAAATTAACAGATAAATAAAATAAATACATAAATTACGAAACTACGAAAGCTTATATATCCACAACTATATGCGTTTAATAATAATCAACAACAAATAATTAATGAATAAATACGAAACAGCTTAAATAATCAATAGCAAATAATGTTTTAAAAGCTAACAAACGACACTATTGTAATGGCAAAAGTACACAGGTGTAGACTTTAAGAAAACTTTATTCAACTGAGAATACAAGGTTCAGGTATAGTGTCTTTTACAGTCCAAGTAAAAAGAAAGAGCTCTCTCAAAGAGGAGAGTAACAAAACAAGGGGAGACCACTCTTGATTATTCATAATAACTATACAACGAAAGATCATTGTAAATAATTTTTATCTATCTATTTTTCGGTTTTGAATCATTTTCATATTACTTACTTAAATATAATTATGAAATATTTCTTTGTGTGTATACACTATGATAATTGTTCATTTACAAATACCTTGTGAAGTCGCAGCAACATGGTATTTAACTGAGAATACAAGGTTCGTGTATAGTGTCTTTTACAGTCCTAGTAAACAGAAAGAGCTCTCTCAAAGAGGAGAGTAACAAAACAAGGGGAGGCGGCAACATGGTATTTAAAAATGAAGAAAGAGATATAGCACAGAAAACAAGAAAACCTGAGGTCTTTAAAAATGGCTGGTGATAGCCGAAGGTATGCAGAGACTGGAAAATTCATATTTAAACATATACTAGAAAAGAGGAAAACGGGACAATTACAGATGATAATAAATATATAAAATCTTTAACAAAGAACTTGTGTTGGTCTTTAAGCGACCTTTCATAAGTTTTAACGCGTTAAAAACGCGAGAAGATTTATTTGCATATAAGCTGGTCAATATTAAAATATTAGGTTGGTGCAAAAATAATGACGTAATAATATCGTTTTTTGACGTATTTTTTAACGTCAAAAAACGACATTATTACGTCATTATTTTTGCACCAACCTAATATAAAGCAACATGGAGAAAAGTTCTACTAACGCATGCGCGTACTGGAAGTTTCACAGAGACACCATTCCAGTCATCATATAACACTCACAATAAAGAACAATTTAAACTGCAACTTCAAAAATGTGATTTATCTAATGAAATGCACAAAATGCAAGAAGTCATATATAGGTATCAGCCAAGTACTAAACAACAGTTTCCATTCAGAAAAGCAACATCAAATCACCAGACGACAGAAAACTGTTTGTATCACAACACATCTATAAATGTAATCAAGTTAAATTTAAAATTATGCAAATATATCAAACAGGCAATTATTCTTACTTACAAATACAAGAGAAAAAAAAACTACATAGACATATTTAAACCAGCGCTAAACAGATAATACCCTCCACAGATAAACACACAGCATACGCATATAATGGCCGAATACATTAGTCGGATCACACACACACATCTATGGAGAACGAATATATATATATATATATATATATATATATATATATATATATATATATATACATACAGCCAAGAACAAAAAACAATAGATTAATCACCAACATACACACACGAACCCTACACAACAAGTCTATGTGTATATATATATATATATATATATATATATATATATATATATATATATATATATATATATATTCCTTTATAATAAAACAATATATATGTATGAAGAAGGAATATGTATATACATACTATCAAAAACACACACGCATACACAATACACAAAGATGGAGAAAATTTTAAAAGATACAGGGGTCATAAAAAGATAAGAACAAAGAGCTTCTTCCTTCCCCCTTTTCTCTGAAGAATTGATAATTGTTTTATTTCCCCATATCAGAAGAATATTTTCGCCACAGGTCCAAGAAAAAAAAATTGGATTACTACTACACACATAAGAAAATGGTTAAATATCGGAAAACATAAGGAAAATTAATTCCTTTTAATAATATGGGGAAATAACCAATCTTTGCCTGATGAAGGTCGCGAGAACGGAGACACGTGTAGCAAAATATGGAAAATAAAATATAATATATATTTAAATAAATCCACATTATAACCAAAAACGTTTGCGGTTTCTCTTTAAATTATACACTTTTCTCTCGTTGGAAAACTATAACCTCTTTATATATATATATATTCCGGAGAGGTTAAACTTCGCGATAATAACACATGAGGCTGTCGTTCGGAGTTTCCGTGGCAAGTCTTCTGCATCGTTACTTTTTTATCGACAGATCCAAAAAGTGTGGATGGTTCGACACTAGCTTTTAACACTTGAAACAAATCATTGTGTTGCTTTTCTGACAAATACATCTAATTAGTTCCACTCTTATCCGGCTACCGCGGAAAACTCTACGGAACAACATTAACTTCATCTTGGCTCTTAGAATGTACGAACTCCCCAGGACAACAACTAAGCAACAGAAAGAAAAACAGCCCTGGTCGCATTGGAGCTAAAAATAGTACAACATTGATATAGCTGCACTGAGAAGTAACCATTAGTTGACTACATGAAACGAGAAAACAAAATAAGACATCTAACAGTGTTCCTGCTGCACTCGCATGCAATACTTTCTCCTGTACTGTTTGTGGTCCTTTTGTGCAATTCTCGAGCCGCTCTCAAAAGTCATAAGCATGCAGATAATTAGTTAAAATTAAATTAATTAAATATATATATATATATATATATATATATATATATATATATATATATATATATATGTATGAGCGAAGTGATAATTTTCTTTTACGTTTTGCTTAAACTTACCTATATTTTGAATGAGTGGACGGATGACAGTATGCAACGGATAGTAAAGTTGTTTGAAGCATTTTTATCGATCGCTTTCTCCCTTTAGGTCATGGGTCGTGAATATAGATAAACAAATAGACATTAGATTCTTTGAACGGATCTTACATACACTAATCCTTGATTTACATTTACTCTTATAGAAAGGTTATAGGGAGTTATTACCGACATACCGTACGCAACTTACCGGTAAGTTGGTTAGAACTAAAAAAAAGCATAAACAATATGACATCCTCATCACCTTCCGAAAACATAAAGTATAAACAATATGACATCCACTTTACCTTCCGAAAACACAAAGCATAAAAATATGGCATCCTCTTCACCTTCCGAAAACACAAAGCATAAACAATATGACATCCTCTTCACCTTAGAAAACACAAAGCATAAACAATATGGCATCCTGTTCACCTTCCGAAAATGCAAAGCATAAACAATATGGCATCCCTTTCACCTTCCGAAAACGCAAGCATATACAATATGACATCCTCTTCACCTTCCTAAAACACAAAGCATAAACAATATGGCATCCTCTTCACCTTCCTAAAACACAAAGCATAAACAATATGGCATCCTCTTCACCTTCCAAAAACGCAAGCATAAACAATATGGCATCCTCTTCACCTTCCGAAAACTCAAGCATAAACAATATGACATCCTCTTCACCTTCCGAAAACGCAAGCATAAACAATATGACATCATCTTCACCTTCCGAAAACACAAAGCATAATCAATATGGCATCCTCTTCACCTTCCGAAAACGCAAGCATAAACAATATGGCATCCTCTTCACCTTCCGAAAACTCAAGCATAAACAATATGACATCCTCTTCACCTTCCGAAAACTCAAGCATAAACAATATGACATCCTCTTCCCCTTCCGAAAACTCAAGCATAAACAATATGACATCCTCTTCACCTTCCGAAAACACAAACAATATGTAAAGGTGAATAAGATGTCACAGTGTTTATGCTTTGTGTTTTAGTTCTAACCAAATTACTGGTAAGTTGTCTAAGGTATGTCGGTAATAACTACCTATAACCTTTCTATACGATTAATGTAAATCAAGGATTATTGTATGTAAGATCCGTTAAAACAATCTAATATATATATATATATATATATATATATATATATATATATATATATATATATATATATGTATGTACAAATGAAGCATGACGCAAAGAACAAATGGAGTAAAATTCCACTGTTCGTAGCATTTACTTCTTAAAAGAAGTGTTCAATACAATATTAATATATTATTATTTCTATTATAAGTGATTATGATAAAAAAAAATTTTGAAATCGATACGCAAAAAACTTTCATGTTTCATAACAATAAAAAAGCTTTCATAATACTGAAACATGAAATCTTTTGTGTAGCGATTTCACCGTGTTTTTATTATAATCTCATAATAAAATAATAATAATAATAATAATAATAATAATAATAATAATATATATATATATATATATATATATATATATATATATATATATATATATATGTATGTATGTGTGTGTGTGTGTGTTAATTAAACATTCATGGTACTTTATACTTATTCTACCTGCCACGGATTCTATCAGCCATTTTGGTTCTTTATTTCGTTCTCACCGTACTTTTTCTGCTGTCAAATTCTGCGCAGAATTCATTTTCTTAATTTCTTGCCGTGCTTTTTTTTCAGTCTAGTATCTTCCACTAATGTCTTCCCTTCCATCGTATCTGCTAAAGATTCTCTTCGCATTCGCAACGACTGGTCGCGCCTGCGCATTTTCGCACGCACCAAATCATCCCTTTTCATCGAGCGCCATCTTTGTTTTCCATGCAGGTGTTTCTTTTTCGCTTTGTTTACCTGCCTGCATTATTCACCGCACTCTTCACGACGTCCTTTGATTGTATACGTAAAACTCGAGCAGTTCCACGTTCTGCCTTTGATCTACTTTGCCATCCTGTGCCAGCGCGTTAAACATCTTCAGCCGACACCAGAATATGCCATCGCACCTTTAGAAAAGCAGAATTGTATTACTGGTTCGAAAAACAGCGGAAATCATAGGCACTGTAATAATTAATACCTTTGAAAGTTTGCATACTTATATATATATATATATATATATATATATATATATATATATATATATATATATATATATATAAATATAGGGGACATTTTTCTAAACATTGTATTTCGCTCTTTTGTGTAAATATTTGTTTATATACATAGACTTAGATATTTTTTTAATGTTGGCACGAGAATGGGAACTGAAGTAAAATGAAAAACCTTGCAAATGAAGAATGATACATACATCAGCTATTTATCCTGAATTCTACATGATTCAGATCAACAAAGACAAAAAATGTATATAATAGTAAATTCGTTTATTTTAGGAGATAATCGTATTTGTGTAGACGCTCCGTTTATTCATAACAATATTTATTTAGTCAACCGGCCTGCGTGCTATAGAAAATTAAATTAAAAAAAAATGTGCCCTCTGGTTAGATTTAAAAATGCTTCCACCTTTTCAAGGAGGAACCAACGTCTGATCCAACGTTTCTTATATATATATATATATATATATATATATATATATATATATATATATATATATATATATATATATATATATTACGATAAAAGTGCAATCAATTTACAAATACATGAATTATTCACACAAAACTAATGCAAAGGTTAATGCTTTAAATGGCGAGACATCCATCATCGCAAACAATTCATATAGTATACAAAAACCTCCAGATCCGTTATGAATGAATTGATCCTTGTTTATATAAATTTCTGCCGTATTAGTTGTTTTTTTTTACTACAAGCTTTCGTCTGTTCCTACAGACATCTTCAGGTATAGAATAGATGTTGTTCTTGTTTTTTTCTCTTAGTAATAAGAGGACAACGAAAATATATGTGTTGTTGTATCCGAAAATGCTATTGAAAAAGAGTTATTGGTTTTGGAACGCGCCAAAGCAACGCTGAGTTTGATTTAAAATTTTTAAAGTGTTTGCGTTTATACCAAATATGGTGATGAACAAATTATTTTACTGGTAAATTTTTCTGTCAAAGTGGCATGAACTATATTGTTCAATAATTACAGTAATGTCGCACTTATTATCCAAAAACAACATCTATTCTATACCTGAAGATGTCTGTAGGAACAGACGCAAGCTTGTAGTAAAAATAACAACTAATACGGCAGAAATTTATATAAACAAGGATCAATTCATTCATAACGGATCTGGAGGTTTTTGTATACTATTTGAATTGTTTGCGATGATGGATGTTTCGCCATTTAAAGCATTAACCTTTGCATTAGTTTTGTGTGAATAATTCATGTATATATATATATATATATATATATATATATATATATATATATATATATATATTTAGTTTATGCAAAACTAGGTAATCCGTATGGGTAGACCCAAGGAGGATGGTATCCGAAGAGCTCAATGTAAATTCAGAGCAAATATGTTTGAATAAAAAAAAGACCACTTTAAGGTTCCATGTAATAAATTATTTCACCACAGCCCTTTTAAAGGACTGAGGATCATCAGACTTTACTTCCAAAGGTTGAAATACACTTCAACCTTTGGAAGTAAAGTCTGATGATCCAGAGACCTTTAAAAGGGCTGTGGTGAAATAAATTATTACATGGAACCTTAAAGTGGTCTGTTTTTAATACACACACACACACACACACACACACACACACACACACACACACACACACATATATATATATATATATATATATATATATATTTGCGATTCAGATCAACAGATAAATAAAAACTATTAAATCTACATATTATAAGAAGCCCACGTGGACCATATATATATATATATATATATATATATATATATATATATATATATATAGATTTGAGCCAGACAAGCCAACCAGGTTTCAATTAAATGGATCGTCAGGGGTGTTCCCTTACTTTCCCTGACGATCCGTTTAGGTGAAACCTAGGTAGGTTTGTCTGGCTCACTAGGTGTATCTAGGTCTGCTCTACGGTTGTATTGAGCGCTTTTGTTAGTTGTTTACTCGTATCGGGTTTTTTTCTTTGGGCTTCAGACCTGCATCTGTGCGATTTTTTGTCGACAGAAGTTCATGTTTGTAGCTCTTTCTTTTTTTAAAACCTTTTTTTCCTTCGAGGGTTTTTCGAAACGAGTCTAGTTATCTATAATTATATATATATATATATATTATGATTAATACAAATATTAAATTTGTTACTTAGCTGGTTGATGTTACATTCAACAACTCGACTCCAGAGTTTCGTAGACAATTTTTTTAATCATTCAGGACACTCGTCAGTGTTTTCTGTACTTGACAGCGGATTTTCTCATTATTGTTAGTTGTAGAATATATTTATTAGTCGCTATTTATTGATATTACGTCGTTTTATTTAATCATTTTTTGTGTTTTGCGCACGTATGCGTATGTGTATGTGCGTATGTATCGAAGGTCATGGTTATTTCTCTATTTGTTATTATTATTTTCTAGTCTCCCTTTCGCCCAAAGCAAGGCGACAAAGTCACTAAGATGCAGGAGATTACTAGGAGTGAAAGAGAATGAGTAGACTTTAGCGAGGAGAAAGCGCAATAAAAGAACAAGATTCACAAAAGCAGTAGATGGCGATTGACGTTTCATTTAAATTTTTGAAGATTCTAGTTGGCAGGGAAGCATGGGACCGGAAGAGAATTCCACAAATGGGAAGTGCGAGAAAAGAAACTATCAGAATAGAACTTGCGGTTGCATCTAGCTATTTTAATATTAAACCGATGAGACCTCATTGCCAATCTAGTATGTTTAAATTCATGATGGCGAGGTGCCAAAGAGACGAACCTATTAGAAAAATTGTCATAAAATAATTCTGGAAAAGACAGAGGGAAGCCATGTTTCGGCGGTGGGAAAGCGAATGATATTGAGATGCCAAGCCGGGACCGATAAAATTACAGACACTTCTTGGGATTTTGTCGAGAATCTCGAGTTATATAGCCCGAGAAACAGAAAAATGTCGTTTAGGAAATTAAAAAACACGAAAGAAATTTCCACAGTTGAGAAGTGCGGGAAAAGAAACTATCAGAATAAAACCTACGGTTTCATCTAGCGAGTTCAACAGTAAAACAATCATTCCTGTTAGCAAGATTAAATTCAAGCGATCGATCTATAAAAGAGGAAAGTTTATTATAACAAAGTTAATTTGGAAATGTCTTATCTTTTGACCTATGAACTTTCCGGCTTTCTACAGGTGACTCTCTTCATGCTTGGAAACCTTTTTAGAATTTGCCATTCAATACATTTTGTGCCGTTGTTGTTATAATCGTTGTACAACATCCGATCCAAGATTAATATATTCATCTCGATTGTTGCTGCCTAAACGTTTCAGTTATTGTACATCGGCCTGCTTCAGGACTAATATACTGATTTTCGTCGTTTGTGTAGCTTCTCAGAATTTTGGACCGAAACCAAATCCTTTATTCAAACCCTTTGGTCATTGGCACTTATTCAGTTTCAGGAGAGATTTCCTATTAGTTAATAGTCACCAGTCACTCTCGCTGATCCATTTCATACACTAAACCAGAGGATATGAGTTTTCTGAACTGCCATAGTTCGGGATTGAACTCAGAAATCCAATAAAAAGTAAAGCTAAAAGAATCATTCCAAAAATATAAATGATGATAAAAATTGCATTTTAAGATTAATTTCTGGTCAAATAGTATTTTTTTTATTCATTTCGTGCAAAGCAAGGCAATAAAGCCACTCAAACGCAATAGGGTACTGAAGAGGTATCTGAAATTATAAGTAAGGGGATAGGACCATGAAATAACAGGTCTTACGTAAACAGAATATGGTGAATGAGATTGCATTTAAATTTTTGAATATCGTAGATGGCGGAAGAGAGTTCCACAATTGAGAAGTGCGAGAGAAGAAACTGTTAGAATAGAACTTATGGTTGCATTTAGCTGTTTCAGGAAAACAGAAAATGGTGAATGAGATTTCATCTAAATTTTTGAAGATCGTAGATGGCGGAAGAGAGTTCCACAGGTGAGAAGTGAGAGAGAAGAATATTAGAATCGAGCTTACGGTTGCATATAGCTGTTTAAGCAGTGGGGCATAGTGGCGAATCTAATAATAGGCTTAAGTTCATGGCAGTCGATGTACTAAGCAGGAGAGCCCATAAGAGAAACTAAACATGTAAGTATAGAAAAAGACATAGGGAAGACACTTCAAGACTGTGGGAATGAAACTGAATTCGAAATGCCAGGTCACGACCGAATAAATTACAGACACGTTGGATTTTATCGAATGACTCGTGATATGTAGTCTGAGTACCAGACCAGATATGGCAGCCATATGCAATAGACGGACAAATGATAGATTGGTAAATGTGCAAGATGAATTCTGACGAGAAAGAATTGTCTTGCACGACACAGTGAACCAACCTTGTTAGCCATCGACCTAGCAATTGATTCGATACCGTGTGGTCTATATTTGTAAGTTAAGATGAATTTTCAACCTTTTTCAAGTATGAGTTAAGCTGATTTGGTACGTTATTACGATCTTTTTGTATTTCTTTCTGAGAGAAATAAAACTGACCGAAACTGTTGAAAAGTACATTTTTGTAAAATTTATTCTCAAAAAGAACAAAATAGCTATTGCGAAATAGTAATAGTAATGGAATGTTAAAAATAAAAATAACCTGAAAAGTCTTTACTGTAGTTATCGCTACCAATTTAAAAACCTGTCTATTGAAGCCCATGCATCCTGTATAGATTATTTCTATTCTTAAGGTGAATTGTATGGACACCTATCTTCGTACAGCCTACAAGCAAAGATACGTCACAGGTTCTCAACTAAAATGAGGTTAAAGGAGTGTTCTTGCCAACTCCTAACGTCAATGTTGTTCGACTGAAAATATTGTTCTGCTTTGTACCCTAAGGATTGGGACACACACTTGGAAATTCTAGTTGGCAGTGAACCAGATAAAATATTTTGCTAATGAAGGTTGTGTGTGTTTTTTAGGTGGACTAAAAACTGCCCACACCATTATAATTCCACCGTCTTGAGCATGGCCAGAAATTACCAGGTCCTCTTTACACAAGAGTCTAAGGCCATCAGGACCATCTAAATTGTATTTATTTTCGTATGACCGCACCACAGGCCGCCAGTCTTCCTTCCACGTTATGTGTTAGTTGCCCTATTCAGTTATTGTTTTCAGGAGTGAAAATACAACAGACCTTTTTTGGATTTTGTCAAGAATCTCAAGATATATAGCATAAGTTCAAGACTAGTGTAGAACAATCACGCGTGGAGCAAGCTGAGTGGATAATAACTCAACCTTGAGAAAGAGAGGTATTTATGGTGCCATGGAGCATCTCATTGTGCTAAAGTGGGATAGTCCATTGCTTGGGCTGTGATTGCTGGTACATGAGTGGAGGTGTCTGTATAAATACCAGCTTAATTCATCAGTTAGTTTGCAGGGTTTGTATTGAGTTACAACCTGCTTTATTTTTGTCTGCCAGCTGGACGCTAGCTGGGACACTTACGCCGGTAAATGCTGTTTATTGTATTGTTATTCTACAACTAGATGTGGCATCAATATTCAACGCAGTTGTCAGAGTTAATTTCTCCTTAATTGTCCAAATTGTTTACTAGGGGACGCTCTCCCTACACTATAAATACTAGGCGACTCCCTGCACTATAAATACTCGCTCTCTTCTTTTTTTTAATTTGCATTTCAGTGGACACATTTAAAATGTGATCTCTCGCAGAGATCCGCGTTTTTGCCCACTTGTGGGAAAACGCCATGAAACACATATATTCACCAAAGAACAAACACTTTACGTTCACACACAAGCACAAATGTTGATGTCTATGTCCATTGTAAGTTTTGTTGTTTAATACATATACTTGTTTGCATATATATATATATATATATATATATATATATATATATATATATTTGTGAAAATATATAGAAAATAGGAAAGAACTGGTTAGGTAGATCCAAAGTTCCTTAGTATTTTAGTTATTATTTAAAAAAAATAGTGCTCGATACATGTGAAGTGCTTGAAGATGGAACAGAGCTTTCTTTAACTCAATTTAATTCAAATAATTATATTGAAGTTTTCGGCTCTTGTTTTGAAACATGAGACCTCTTATGTCGCGAGTTGGAATCATATTTTTAAATAAATAATTATATATATATATATATATATATATATATCGGTTTGTTTGTTTTCTTTACATCTTCGGTTGGACTCGACTTGAGACCGCCATGTTTTTGTTGTTGGACCTTCTTTAAGCAGGAATAAACACACGGTTTCCTGTTTCAACAATTCGTAAACCCACATGGGTCGGCTATACAGTGATGGATGGTAAATTTAGTACGTGAAAACTCATTTTCTAGCAGTAATTTGTAGTAATGTATGTAGAGCTACATTTTGGTTAACGTTTAGTACCATTCATTGAAACTCATCCTTCATCTGTTGAATTATTGTTGGCATAGACCTTACTATTGAGATGACCCCAAAGGAAGAAATCTAAAGGCCTCTAGTCGCACGATCGTTGTGGCCAATTGACTTTGCTGTTTCGAGAAATGATGTGACCTGGTAACTTCTCATTGCATTTCTGTTTGAACATCCATTTTTGTAATAGGCGTCGATAAATTTAACACGTTGTTTGATTGTTACACGGAGAAGACGAAACCTGGTAGATAGATTTATGTTTTTTATTTAGCTTTTATTTTGGGTAGTAAAAATATATATTCTTTCAAATTTGATGACTGTGAAAAGATAAAAGCATGTAATTATTCCATTTCATACGCTAAATGCGTTAGTTTAAGCTGAAGAGTTTTTTTTATACAAAACAATGCTTCTGCACAGTGAAACTGATTACTTATACAAGGAAGGTTTTATAGAAAAAAAAACAAATGGAATAGCTTTCAGCCTATCCAGATAGGAAAATTTGTGGTTTGTCATTAAAAGTTATGTATGTATGCATGAAAGGCAAACAACATTGAAAGAGATATCATTTGCCACAAAAAATATAATCACAGTAAGAATGGTGGACGTTGAAATAAAAGAAACGTAACTTTAAAAAAAATGTGTAAAAACCTTTTAAAAAATGACACAAGTTAACTAAAAAGATCACTCTGAAAATTGAAAAGAATGCAAACTTATGCAACTGAAATATAAAAGGTTTTTTAATAACTTGAACCGATTTTAAACGTGAATTAAGTTTAAGCGTCTAATGATTTTTTTCTTTTTCTTTCAGATTTAACAACTTAAGTCTTTGGCAATTTCAACCATGGAAAGATTAACAATCAAACAACGTGTTAAATTTATCGAAGCCTATTACAAAAATGGATGTTCAAACAGAAATGCAATGAGAAGTTACTAGGTCACATCATTTCTCGAAACAGCGAAGGCAATTGGCCACAACGATCGTGCGTTTTGACGCCTTTAGATTTCTTCCTTTGGGGCTCATCTCAAAAGTAAGGTCTATGCCAACAAGAATTCAACAGCTGAAGGATGAGATAATAAGGCATATTGGCGAGATCGAGGAGCAATTATGCAGAGAGGTCATCAAACATTTTGACCATGGAGTAGAGGTGTGCCGCCGAAGACTTTGCGGAAATTTGGACAATACTATTTTTCTCACATAATTGCCATAACTTAAAAAACACGATCCAATAGATAAATAAATAAATAAATGTTCACCAATAATACTGATTTATTTACTGCTGACTTTGATCTGTCTAAATACCATTTATTTGTGTGAAATCCTCTTCTATAATTGGATCCATAAAATGTTCGAAATGATATATTACCAGCTACAAAAGAATCACTCTTTTTTGGTAATAAATTTGTACAGGTCTTCAGTGATGATGTGAGATTTGGGTCAGAATTAATAATGCAGAGGGAATTATATCAAATGGAATCTATTAGAATAGTAATAAAAACCTGTAGAGAGAGAGAGAGAGAGAGAGAGAGAGAGAGAGAGAGAGAGAGAAAGGGAGAGATGGGAAGGGGGAGAAGAATGTATAAAAATTGATGTCTTTTTCGGTGAAAATCGCACAACATCGAATTGTTTATAGATATAGACAGTCACGAAATTGAAATCAACACTGCATGTGGACTGAAATATATATATATATATATATATATATATATATATATATATATATATATATATATATATGTGTGTGTGTGTGTGTGTTTGTTTAGGCAGTAATCTTTCTTTCGTGCACGTTTCATTGAATATGACACACAAGGTGCTTTGATTTAGTTTAAATAAAATATTTTAAATATTTTAAATTAAATAATTACACAAAATAAAGGGTTCACCTGAAGAAGGCCGGACCGTATAACGACCGAAACATCGTGAATATGGCAGCAAAGATGGGAACAACAGTCTGAATAATGGTACTAGTGTAAAAATTACAGTACCTCATCTCAGAAATATGGACTGAGCCTGAAGAAGTCGGTAGCGTATAACGGGCGAAACGTCGAGATTATGGCAACAAAGATGAAAACAGTCTGAACAATGTCAATAATGTAAAGAATTACAATGCCTCATCTCAGAAATATAGACAGATAAAGATGGAGGAAGTTGCGCAACATATGATTGTTATTATTTTACATAATTATGCTTAATTCCTCAGCACGGCCATATATGTTTTAATTTGCATATTTAAATAAAACTCCCGACATTTACAATATTAATTTATTCAGTCGCGTAAGTCTTTGATTTAATCTTGTCTAATAAGAAGTGAGGCATGTGAAACAACTTACTATTAATATTTCCCGTTTGATAAAATGCAGTGCTTATTTCAGCCGTCTGGTTTCCAAATATATCCAGGTACCAAGCGCACCTTGGCGTTATATAATGGTTAGCAGGCTTGTATTGCTAGATCAGTTACGACTAAAAAGTGACTTAGATCTACACGTTGCCCCATACTTTTGGCCTTGTGCCAAATGTAATCTATGCTTAGAAAATAAACATTACATTTGGAGCACCACGATGTGGTTTAATGGTTAGCAAACTTTTCTCCATATCTGTCTATATTTCTGAGATGAGGTATTATGTACACTATTTACATTATTCGGACTATTGTCCTCATCTTTGTGGCCATATTTATTACAACGTTTCGGTCCTTCAGTATCTGTCTATATTTCTGAGATGAGGTATTATGTACACTATTTACATTATTCGGACTATTGTCCTCATCTTTGTCGCCATATTTATTACAACGTTTCGGCCATTCAGTATCTGTCTATATTTCTGAGATGAGGTATTATGTACACTATTTACATTATTCGGACTATTGTCCTCATCTTTGTCGCCATGTTTATCACAACGTTTCGGTTTGTACGCTCCGTCCTTCTTCAGGTGGTTAGAATGTCAAGGACGCGTGGCACAGTGGATAAAGGCGTTAGTTAGATCCAGTGACAGGATCCAAAGAGTGTGAGTTCAATACACTCTTTGGGTCCTGTCACTGTGGAGAACTTTGAGAGGGGAATTAACAGGAGATAACTGACATGCATTAGACATGGCACGTGGAACTAGAACAGTCTATCCCAGTGAGTGAAATAAAGGGGACATTTCGACATTCCAACTACCTGAGGAAGGCCGGAGTGTACAACAGCTGAAACGTTGTGATAAACATGCCGACAAAGATGAGAACAATAGTCCGAATAATGTAAATAGTGTAGAACCTTCTCTCGCTAGGACAATTACGGCTGTAATAATGATTTCCATTCTCACTGGGTGCACCATGTTCTCGGCCTTGTGCCACATCTAAGCTACGCTTAGAAAATAATCTTGCGCACCTCGAAGCAGTGTAATGGTTAGTCAACTTGTCTCGCTAAGACAATTACGGCTCATTAGTGAGTTCGATTCTTACTGGGCGCCCCATAATTTTGGCCTTGTGCCACATCTAAGCTACACTTGGAAAATCACTATTTCTAGGCTATCAAACCCTTGTCACCTGAATTACATCTCTCCCACTATTTCCACATCGCACCTTTGTATCTTTCTAATTCCTTCAAGTATCTTGACGTGGGATAATCGTGAGCAAGTCTTGTTAACCATTAATGATGAGTAATGAGTTCGATCCTCGCTACAAAATTCGACATTAAGTAACCAGATAGTGGTTGACATATCAAAAAAATAAACAAAAACCGTTTCCAGGCACCTTGGCGACAGTTTTCGGCCATCTTAAAATTAACAGATAGAACATTTTTTAATCCTATATAGGAACGGTTGTGATAAAAATTTACGATCAATAGAAAATAACATTTCTATAATTAATAAATAATAATAATTAATAATTAATCACATAGAAAATTCATATACTTAGTTTAAAAACATAGTAAGCCCAAGCCCGAGAAGGACCTTCCCCACAGACAGTAACTCTCTGAGGAACGGTTTATTGGTCAGCGCCATCATCGTCCCCAAAATGGAAAGTGCTTAGGGGGCTTTGGCAATTTTTCCACGGTACTGCCGACAAACCCCCTTTAAACGTCGACTTTGTGCCACATTCGGTAGCGACGTCGATGCGTTGAAAAATATATACTTACCTGGCAGAGAACGGGTAGTTTTTATCATCTCTTCGAGCAGAATGCGACTCAGTTGCGGCTACGTCGGAGAACAGAGGCGCAACTGAGGAAAATCCCACTGTGAGGCGCTCAGCCCTAGGGAACAGATGCCCGAGGCGGCACCTTTTCATAGCACTAGAGAGAGGGATCGCCGCTCGCACCGAGGACAGCGCAACCGACGATTTCAAGGGTATCGGGTAATTTTTGTTCTTGACCCGAGTGTACGCGCTCAGGTTTCCTGCATTAAACACGACCATGTGTCACATCCAATCTCAGTGGCGAGGCCAGGGTAAATATTCTTACTTACCTGGCACATGCCGGGTAAGTTTAGCCAAATATTAAGTCCAAGCTCCAGTGGGCGTTTTCAACCGCAGTTCGGTACCTCTCCTTCGGGAGGGTGCTGGGTTTATTGCTCGCGCTAGAGGCGTCCCCGAAAGGGAAAGTTCACGGAGTGCTTGGGCAATTTTCCCACGATATTGAAGTTAAACCCACTTTAAACTGCGACCTTGTGTTATATACTTCTAACAGAGTGGGGCGCTGAAAAATAAATAAGTAAATACTATACTCAGTGAAAAAAAAATGAGTTTGCAATAAATTTTTTGCAGACTCCTTATAAAGTTTTCATAATATTATCTTGTAATGTAAGAAATAATTAGCCTTGTAACGTTACAATAATAAAAAAAATAGATAATGAATTTGTGGAATATAATATTCATCATTTTAATTATCGATTCACTATTTTTAAAAATACGAAAAACATATACTTTCTTTGTATATTGTTAAACTAGGATAAAGTATTCTGATATTACGATTAAATAATACGGAATATTTCACTAACATCATTCCGAAACGTCATGGTAACATTGTATCAACGCTGGGGAAGAGAAGTCAATTTGAGGCGAGGAATAAAGTTGATTTCAAAGTTACAGAAACGTTTCTAAACATTTACGTATCTCCCAACCAAAATAGATCATATTTGCAACGTTACAAGAACATTAGCTCTGTAGTGTAACTTTAACAAGAAATATTTAAAATCGATCTGAAGAATTAACATCTGACTGACGTCTGTAACAAAATGTAACCGAAATCGACAGACCGAAAACCAACTCAATCGTACAAATCGCAAATAAAATAATAGTAAAAATTGGTAAATAAAATAATCGTAAAAATAGTACAATAGAAAATAAAATTGTATTTCAGACAAAATTAGATTAAAAACTTCTTGAAATATTTAAACAAAAAATTATTTAAAATAAAATAAAAAAAAAATTCGTTTGTAAATTTATTAATGTTTATCGAAAAAGAATTCTCTAAATTTAATTTCTTGCCAAAAAAAAAGTATGGCTTTGTAAATTACGTCTATTATTACATTATAACAGCAGGCTCAAAAAGTTAATGAATGAAATATATATTTAAAAAAGAAGAGAGAATTGGTCTTTAATATAAACTTCATATCAACAAGAAATAAAATTTATACAAACATTTAAAAAAACTTAAATTACAAACCACTGTACCAAGATTTCTTAGCACAGCAATATACAGCGACAAAATGGCTCGCTAAAGAAACGGCGTCTCTATAGATCGTCTTTCCAGAGGAATTATACTGTTTCCATTCCTGGAGGATGTATTTTCATATGACTGCTTCGGTCAACACTGAAATGGCAAAGTAGACCATCCGAAATATTTTAGCTGATGGCAGAGGAAGAGTTCTTCGTGTGTCGTCTTTCACGGCGTTCTTCTGCCTGAGGGAACGGCCTTGCTTTGTATACAGACACGTCACCAACTGGCCTGATAACTCGTCAACATTTTTAATTAGTTAAGGAATATATTACGGGACTTCAGGATGGTCTCAGTGTAGTCCTTGTATTGTTTGTATTGATCACAGATAGCGCTTTACACCTGACTTTAACCCTTTGTGTCCTGCGTTCCTGAACAATTTGAACCCTTTGGCCTGAGCTCCTGAGTCAAAATTCCCAAATAATTGGTATGTAATGTTGAACGGTCGATATAATAATAGTTACAAGTGTATACCCACCATTCAACCGGTATCTGGGCACTTAGTCATTTTTCTCTAGCACTGTTCAACCGGTAGTGGGCATTACGTCATTTTTCTCTACCACTGTTCAACCGGTGGCTGTGCATTACGTCAATTTTCTCTATCACCGGTAAAGCGGTGGTCAGGGTTCAAAAGGTTAATTCTTCAAAGAAAACACGTCATCAGAATCGGTTCTCAAGTCTGAGGCTGCAACAAACATGGCTTAGATAGTCGTTCATTGTAAATGGATCCGAATAGCAGAATACACTGCATTTTCACACCAAGGCAAGAGGGCTTACGACCACATTCAAATAGAAACATCGGTTCCCGTGTGATCACATAAGTTAAGCAACACAGATCCTGGTCAGTGCCTTGATGGGCAGCCGTTTGGGAATACCAGATGGTGTGTACTTTGATTATGCGCTTGGTGTAATGAGTTCCAATCCGATGGTTTCGTTATATTCACATGCACAAATATACTTGTGAATCGTATGAATCTACCTCTTCTCCTCCAGCTATGGGTTAATTATCAAGGCTTATATGAATAAACCATTACTATTGCGAAAAAAATCTTACGTTCTAAAAATCTTTTCTGGAGTTAATTAACCTGCAAATGGTTGATAAGCCGTTGAAAACGAATCAAATAAACAATATGTCTAGGCAGAAGATATGGAATGGGTCAGGATTTCACATATGGTGACGGTATAGGACCAAGTATTCGAGGCTATATAACGATTTACCTTTGAACGACGGCTTTCAAAACGGGATTTTTGGACAGAAATTTCAGTAGTAATAGCAAAGTTTCTGTCGACAACACTGCAGTTTATTCAATGTTGTTTTATGATTGTGATTCTTGGGTTCCATAACCTCGCCATTTGCAAAGATTCTTGAAGGCCACTCTGTATAATACAGTGCTGAAAGCCTAGAGCTGAAGCGGTGTCACTTAACCCTAGAACACTAACCATGGGTATATAGTACTCAGAGCAAATTTTCCTATTTTTAATTACAATTTTCAATACTTGATTTTCTTACCTAAATAATAAGTTTTTCAATTCCTATTAATGTTAACTTAAAGTACAAAGTTTAAAGTGCCTGCATGTAAAATATTTCAAATAATGATTTATATTTAATTTTTTTTTGATATTGTCAAAATCGGGTATGACATTCCCATGGTTATTAGTGGTGTAACTGGCCATTCCCTAGCAATGAGATCATCTTTTCGGCTAAACAGTCGAAATCTCTACCTTCGGGGCAGAGAGAAACTCGGACGAGGTTCCGCCGAAGGGCAGAGTCTCGTTCGGGGAGGTTGATTGACCCTGAACCCGTTTATACGGGTTCAAACGGGAATATTTTGGGCCGAGCCTACGGGCTCGGAGATCCCACGTTAAGCCCGGCCTTGTGCCACATGCAACCCTCGTGGGCGGGGGTGGCTAGTTATACTAGTAATGGGATCATCGTGACTTTTAAATGTTTTATAGGTCATGTCGACCCCCGCGACTTTTTGTTTTATAGGTCATATCGACCCCCTCGACTTTTATGCTAATACATAAGGCGCACACGGTACCAAATACTTTTGACACGACCAAACCTAGAATTCGGAAGTTATTAGTCACAGTATAGTATATCCATAATATAGATATGTAAATATCTATCATTTAAGATCTTTTCGGATGGCCTACTTACCAAATAGTTTACCACTTTAGTGTTGGTCGAAGCAGCCATATGGAAATCCATCCACCAGTCTCCTTCCTCTGAAAAGATGATCTATATATATATATATATAGTTACGACGAAGTTGAAACAGTGTCGTCTTTTTTCGCCGAGGCATTTTGTCGATGTATATTATTGTGGTAAAAAAAAATGTGCAGTGGTTTGTAAATTAAGTCTATTTAAATGTTTTTTTCTTGATATTAAGTTTATAGTAAAGGCCAGTTCTTTTTTATATATATATATATATATATATATATATATATATATATAAAAAGAACTGGCCTTTTACTATAAACTTAATATATATATATATATATATATAGTCTTAAGATGTGCTATATTTATGTGATATCAGAGATAGAGCGTATGTAAATATGAAAGTGAACATTCAGGCGACAGGCTGTTTCATGCTTCTCTGTTCACTATATATATATATATATATATATATATTTCATTCATTAACTTTTTTCAGCTTGTTGTTATGATGTCATCACAGACGGTTATTTTCAAACCGACATTTTTTTTTTTGCAAGAAATTAAATTTGGAGAATTCTTTTTCGATAAACATTAATATTTTTACAAACGACTTTATTTTTATTTAAATACTATTTTGTTAAAATATTTCAAGCAGTTTGTAACCTAATTTTTTTCTGCAATACACTTTTACTATTATTTTATTTTGCGATTATTTACGATTTGTATGATTGAGTTAGTTTTCGGTTTGTCGATTTCTGTTGCATTTTGTTACAGATATCAGTCTGATGTTAATTCTTCAGATCGATTTTAAATATTTCTTATTAAAGTTACACTACCTATCTAATGTTCTTACAACGTTGCAAATATGACTTATTTTGGCTCACACACACACACACACACACACACACACATATATATATATATATATATATATATATATATATATACATACATACACGGATCCTTAATTTGTGAGCATCTTTTAAAGAACAGTAAGTATGAAGATGAACTCAGTGTTGACACTTTGACCGTTTTGTCCCAGTCACACTCATTATTTCGTCTAAAGGTGCTAGAGTGACTGTATATAAAATCTCCCAAAGCGTCTCTCTGCAAACAGCGTGATTGCTTGCTAGGGCTTTCTATCAATAGTCTTTAGCACACACTACTTTTTTTTCTCCTTTCTCTATTCTCTCATCAATTCAATTATTTGCTAATTCAGGTTTATTGTGTTTTTAATTTTTTCTTCAGCTTGAAAACTTTGAAGACATGGAGCGAAACCTGTTGTTTTCCTTTCATTTTTTCTACAACCAGTTTTTTTTTTAATTATGCCAAGTAATATTTCGCTTAATATTTTTTACAGCAGTACTCAAGTTCTGTAGCACTAAGAATGTTTATATATATATATATATATATATATATATATATATATATATATATATATATATATATTTTGGTTGATAGATATGAGTTTGTGACCCTGGGTTTCACGCTTTAGCGATCGTCAGACAAACTGATTAATGTTTTAAAATTTGGGTTTTATGTAGATTGCGTGTATTGGTGTTATTGTGGAAGTGGTGGGGAAACTTCGTCGTTTTGTCATTCATCGTACTAACGCAAACATCGATGTATGCAGACACATATACATACGTCCGTCGGGACTCATACATATATAAATATATGTGGGCAGTTTCGGCTATGACATATGTATGTATACGGGTGGTGTTATGTCTATACATAGGCATTTGTTGAAATTTAAACATTGGAAGTGTGGCGGTAATGTCTCGTTAATGTCTCGTGAATGTATACATGTCATATTATGTATTTTTCCGCTGAAAAATATTTCCTCGCATGTATGTATATACGTGTGGTGGGGTTTGTGTAAAATTATAATAGGTAATAGTTATTATTATTTATTTTTAAATTTTTGAAAAAAAAAAAATAAATGGGGGTTTATTTGTTATATTTAAAGCTGGTTATTTGTTTGTTTTTGGTGACTGTGTATATGTAACAGGTAGAAATTTGTAATCCTTATTGGATAATTTATATGGTGATGTTTAATATTCAATGTGCTGGGTGAGAGGGTAGTTCAATTTAATAACGGGTCTATATGATATGATGTGATAATGTTTCAAGGGATTGGAGACAACGATAGTTAGCTAATAGTTATTGTAAATTGTTAGAAATTGTAAATTGGTAGAAATGATTAGTAACGGTGGTGGGAGAATGATAAAACCATGAATGTAGTTATAGTGGTGGTAGCTTGAACTAAAAAGTGGTTGTTGGTGTTTTATTTTATTTTTATTTTATTTTGTTATATGTATTAATTTATTTTGGTATAAATCCTGATAATAATTATTCTGTGTAAAATTATGGTAGTTGAAGATTGCTATAATTTTTAATTTTTAATTTTTAATTACAAAATTATTATTGTTATTATATTAAAGCTGCCTGGTAATAGGTGTTTATTCTCATGGTTATATATGGAAATTATATCTGATCATATTGTTTTAAGGTATTAAATATGCTGGGGGAGTAATAAAGATTGTAGTGGATTTATATGTTAATAGTGGGTGTGATGTGTAAGTGATGGTGCTGTGTGTTGGTGGTAATGATAATAGTGTTAATTAATAGATATTGTAAAGTGGTAAAAGTGATTACTAATGGTGGTGCAATGATAATAATGATAGATGTAATTATTTTGATGGTATCTCATGCCTACATTTGGAGATTATTCCATATATATATATATATATATATATATATATATATATATATATATATATATATGCCTATAATTGATAAAAGAAGCCATTGGTTTATACCAACGGCTTCCCATACTTAACATTTCTCGTTTTCACTCTCGCGTGGTCATGTGTAATGTCATGGACCGCGGTACGATTTTCGCTACCAGGGTCTTGGATGCACGAGTTTGTCGTTGCTTGGAAATCTTCCATGCAAACAAAACAGACTATCATTGTTGCTATGTCCGTGTATTGTTTAATTTATTGTAATGTACTTGTCATCACTGACGATGGCTTATGTAATCCGAAAGCTTAGATAGGATTAAAAATCATGTATCAATATAGTGATTTTCTTTCGTCTTTCAATGATAATGTTATTAAGTTTATCAGACGATATGAAAGGAATTTGCTTAAAATAAATATACAAAACTTGTCTATATTATTTAATGAAATATGCATTAAAGAAAAAATGCTGCCTAAATACACTATATATATATATATATATATATATATATATATATATATAATGAATAAATGCATAATTTATTCTGAGGCAGCAAATATTAATTCAAAAGAACGTACAAAGTCTGATGATTAATTTATTTTGGCATTTTTTCAATTTTCGCATAAATTCTTGAGTATGTTGCTGGAAGTCCTGGATAAACTGTTTGACGTTCATATTTTATTATTTTTCTTCAAGTACTTTCGATTTTTGCCGTCATAATCAAGAACCGTGTGGTGTCTACGTGGTAGTGAGAATTCATTTGATTTCATCCTGGTATTCTTTTGGAAGCTGGGCGTTTAAAATAGTTCATCGTGGCGTCATGTTTTCAATAGCCGCTACGCACGTTATCACGGTATAGACCATAAAAATAACAAACTATGAACTTCGGATAGTTTATCCACAATTTCGAGCACAATACTCAACAGCTTATATAGACAGACAGACCTTAACGGTTCCTGTATATATATATATATATATATATATATATATATATATATATATATATATATATAAATAAAAGTGAACATAGACGTCAACACTTAGGGCAACAGTCTGTTTCATGCTATATGCAATCGTCAGGCCATATAGCATGAAACAGACTGTCGCCTCTAAGTGTTGACTTCTATGTTCACTTTTTATTTTACACACGCTCTATCTCTGATATCGAGCACTTTTATCCCATAAATATAGCAGACCTTAAGACTATATTTCTTCATATATATATGTATATATATATATATATATATATATATATATATATATATATATATCGGTATTGGGTGGATACTTAGATGGAAAACACACATATAAGAAATAAAACATCAATTTCAACTCATATGAACTTTTGAAGTAATTAAAATTTTGGCTTAAATTAATGCTTTAGAAATTGGTTTATTTATCAGCTGCGAAATTGATGAGATCTGGGGTTTTGGGGAAAATAATCCGAATGAAGAAGTTTGCTTAACTTAAAATAAAAAATAGATACTTGCTGGGCTTTAAAGGTCGCTGTAGCCGAGTGGAAAAGCACTCCGGATCACACTGTGGCTTCGCTTAATTGGGAAACAAGTCCGCTTCCTGCCGGAGAGCACTTTTTAAAAGATTTCTCAAATGTATTGGCAGATAGATGTAATACACACTCTTTAAAATAAAAATGGGGCGTCTACTTCAAATTCGAGTTTCCACTATAAAAACATCTGAATAGTAAAGGAATATTCATATATATATATATATATATATAATAAGATAAAGTTAATTTGCAGTTCGTATGGATAATTCCATGGAGGATATAAAAACCGAGAGCTCAATGTAGGAAACAGAGCAAGTAATAATTTATTGACAAATAGGAGACTTCAGAAAGCCATTGTAATATTTTATATTTCGTGAGACCGATAAAATTCGGTATCGTTTTTTCAGACCTTGCGGTTTCAAAGCAATGAGTGGATTCAAAACTTCTCCCAGGAATCAACCGAAAAACAAAATGATAAACAAGATTAGCGGAAGTTGTAATTTAAGATAGTTATATAGATTAAAAAGAGGAGGAAGTAGTTATACGTCTGTAGGAGATACGATAGTTGTGGCGTTGACCTCTCATTCACCGGGCAAGAGAAAGGAATAAGGAAGAGGGGAAGGTATTGAACAGAAGAGAGAGGGCAAATCGGAGATCTCACTCAAATCTCCATACCTGTATACATATATATTTTTCTATATATATACATAAATATACTTACACATATGTGCCTGCATACATACACAAATTCGAAGCCATCTACACATATACACATATAAGTATATAAAGAGGCACTTAAGATTGTTTTCATCAAGTGACCCCAGCTATATACACAACGACACATACCTGTATATAGAAAAGGGTGTATGTAGGTAAGGAGGTTTGTTTAAGACCGATTGCTTCCTTCCTCTCTTCTGTTCCTTGCCTCTCCCTCTTCCTTATTTCTTTCACATGTCTGTTGAATGAGAGGTCAACGCCACAACCATCGTATCTCCTAGTGATATATATACCACCTTCCTTACCTTCCTATTCTATGTAACTATCTTAAAACACAACTTTCTCTAATCGTTTTTCATTTCGTTTTAAGGTTGTTTCTGGAAGAATTTTTGAATCCACTCATTGTTTTGAAACCGCAAGGTCTGACGAAGTGAAGTTGAATTTTATCGACCTCACGAAATATAAAATATTGCCATGGCTTTATGAAGTTTCCGATTTATTAATTATGCATGTATATATATATATATATATATATATATATATATGTGTGTGTGTGTGTGCGTGTTCGCGCGCGCGCGCGTGTGTGTGTGTGTGTGTGAATTGTTTGCGTAGAGGTATTAACGCTCGATGGCGACAATCTCTTTTAGGTTGAAATACAATTTTAGGCCATTTGTCTTGTATTTCCACACCGTATATCCCACATATTGAACATTTTTTACGAAATATAGCATACCGTAAATTTAAAATTCTATCAGTCATATATAAACACAAGGAAATATACATATATATATATATTTATCTATATATAAATATAAACGTGGATATTGAAGTCAACACACTAAACGCAATTGACATGCCTGATTATTGTCTTTTGCATGACAGAGACTGTCGCATGTCGGTGTTGACTTCAATGTCCACTTTTATATTTACATATGCTCTATCCATGATTTATTTTCTATTTCATCATATATTTACGTATACGATTGACTCTCCCGTCGAGTTCGACGTATGAGGTTCCGACGACTACGAACTAATTATCTGCATGCCTATGACGGACATGACTTTTGAGACCGACTCGAGATTTGCACAAAAGACCGCAAGCAGTACAAGTGAATGTATTGTATCCAAGTGCAGCAGGAACACGGTTAATTGTCTTATTTTGCTTTCATGTTTCACGTAATCGACTGATGCTTACTTCTTGATCGTACATTATTCCTGAATGGCATATTGAACCATACTCTGATCTCTTCATAGCTACCTCTTCACGGTAGTGACAGGAGGTAATCGATTTCTATGTTTTCCTCGGCCGTGCATTCATTATACACACACACACACACACACATCTTGCTTCTTATAGATAGAGATATAGCACACCTTAAGACTATATTTCTTCACACACACACACACACACACACAAACACACACACAGATATATATATATATATATATATATATATATATATATATATATATATGTATAACTCTTACTTATTATTATTCTTTTTTTCTTCCAACTTAGCTTAATCGACAGCCACCTATACAAAAAACATGCGTCACAATCTTTCTTTGCAAGAACAATTTAATTATCATCTCGCGTCTCGCAATTTATCGCTGTCCCCATAACGAGATCAATAACCCGTTCTCATCAATCTCTTCCGTTGTAAATCATAAGTCATTTTTATAATCTTTAGTGAATAAAAGGCAATAGTTGAAGCAAAACGCCAAGTGGACCATTTTAGAAATCAGCGAAAAGCGAAAGAATATAAAGGTTATATCATTTAATTAACCTTTGCTTGACGTCAAGAAGAAAGAAAATCCTCCGGGTTAACCTTATAGTGAGGTAAAATGCCAAATGTCCGATTTTAGAAAACTGTAGAATCAAAGATATAGCTCCCCATAAAGAAAGAGTATAATATTCATATTTTAATCTACTCAATCTTTTATTAAATTTCTTAGAATAATTCTGAAGATAAGTAAAAAAGAAATGTTACCAACATCCAGATCTGAAAGATGTATCAATATGTCGACATGGAAAACTAAAATAATTCTTAGTAAAAAAAAAAAAAAAAATGTTACCAATATCCAGAACGAGGCTTACACAGGAGCGTTACCTTTATATTTTGAATTTAATAAAAACTAAAAAACATTTCGCTTTTAAATATGCCTTGATAAAGTCGAATTGACGAAATGTGTTGGCAATGACTAAGAAATATATTTTTCCAATTGTCATCTTTTTATCTCAGTCTAATATATATACAGCCAGTCATGATGAACGGATATATTCTGGAGGAGCCAGCATACCTTGAGAGAAAATTAGGCCTCAAACTGACATCTGAAAAGATACCAGATTCAACTAGCCACCTGATTTTAAAGCTAACAGCTCTACATGTTATTTTTACTTTTGTTTTTTCACACGTGTAATGTCTTTTTTAATACTACAGTTTCCTGGTCTGATCCAAATCTGACCATTAACCATTTATATATATATATATATATATATATATATATATATATATATATATATATATATGTGTGTGTGTGTGTGTGTGTGTGTGTGTGTGTGTGTGTGTGTGCGTAATAAAAATATAGTTTTATGGTATGGTATATTTATGGATTAAACTGCTTAATATCAGATATAGAGTGTATGTAAATATAAAAATGGCCATTTTCCCGCAATCTTCAGGCCACGTGTTTTCTCTTTTAGCTCGATATATATTTGACTTTATATATATATATATATATATATATATATATATATATATATATATATGTGGTCAATGGGGTATATTTATGGATATTATGGGGAGGTCTATTATATAATTTTAATGGTTATTGTGTGGCCAGAAACGGTTATATTTCAAAGTATTCTAGGTCCTATTGATTTGAAGTAATTGTGAATCCGAATGCATTATATAACTGTTTTATAATTTTCTTCGTTAGGTTTTTACTAATTGTTTATTGTTGTTGATTACGTTATTATATATTGTTGATTACTATCATTATATTTATTACTTTAAATTCTTAGTATTTTTTAAATGTGTTTAATTACTTGTCATTTATTGATTTGGATTATTATATTTTACTTATTTATATTTATTTAACTTTTATATTATTTATTTAATTTTTGGTTGTTTATAGTTTTTGAATTTTTAACAACGTATTAAAAATTATTTTCGCGTTTGCATTTTGAGACTATTTCTGGTTATTTATTTATTTATTTGAGTTGGCCTGGTAAGATGATGAGACAGAGTTTAGATTTTTTTAATTTATTGTTGTCGCCTGTTGTTATCTTAATTTATTGTTCATTATATCTTTGGTGTTATTTGACTTTTGTTTTTAATTTCCCATATATGTTTAGTAAACATTGTACTGTTCGCATACTTACTATTTATAATGTATGTTTCTGTATGCGTAATTTCTTTATTTCCAGTGTCCTTCAGTTACCAATTTGTATATTTTTTGTTCGTTAGGGGCTGGTTTTACATTGGTTTTGTATGTTACATTGCTCTGAAAGCAATTGCCATTTAAGTGGCATTCGTACATTGCTCTGGAGTTACACGTGGGTTTGAATTGTTCGGGTGGTTTGTTGATTATTTTCCTGTGGTGCTTTTTTATTTTTGTCTCATGTTCTCGGTGCAACTGTAGCTGACATTTATTGAGTGTTTGTTGAATATCTTGTGGAGAGTGCTTGATGGCCGGGTGTGCGATTATGTATGAGTTTAATAGACGTTTATTATGACGTTTTTGCTGTATGGTGGGTTGAACCACACGGTGTTTCTTTTCTTGTTGGCTTTTTTTGTGTGCTGTGTGACGTGTATGAGAGTGTTTTCGGAATTACACTATACAATAAAATTCGTATTCTGCTCCGATTACAGTTTTAAGATAAAAAGATTTTGTCTCGGTACGTCGTTGTGTTTCATGTATCGTGCTGTCAGATGATATTGGGTAATTTCATTTTAACTCCCCCATCCCAAGAAAATGGCACAAAGTTAAAAAATAAGGCTGAAAAAAACGCGAGCTTATTATATTGCTGCATTTATCGGGGAAGAGTGTTAATTATCGGAGCATTTATAAATATAGACAAACTGAATCAACACTGCATGGTGACTGTCAGTTTCACACCTGGTTTACGGCCATATCAAGCTGAGATATATTTAAATATGAAAAAATAAATAAATACAAGAACTACAAACTCTGTCTGGAGGAAAACTTAGGTAGAGTTCGCTTCCCAGTTCAACATAAACTACTGAATAAACGATCTGAGCTCATTTCAAAATGCAGACATGAAAATAAATTTTTACTAAGTTACTTAAAATCGAAAACTGAAAACGAACAAGAATAAATGAAAATAAATAAATAAAATAAAATAAAGAAAAATAAATAAAACAAATTAATCCAAACAAACAAATAAATAAATAAACAAACCACAAACACACAGATAAACACAAGAAAGCGGATATATATAGCTAACAGTTTGGATATTTCTGAATGGATTTGTCATGGCATCCATATGATAGTCTCGATATGACGATACTGTTTAAGAACCTTACTCGAGTTTTGGGGCCAATGTTTTCGCAAGCTGTGTTGAGCAAAAATAGACGAAAAAAACCTATTCTATGTTTAGTTTATTTCACTATCTTCTATAAGAATAATAACACCTAACAATATAATAATCAATAATTAAAAAAATAAGTTTTTAAAACAACACTATAAATCGACCCAAAAACTGCATTCGGGTCCACAATTATTCCCAGTCAATATCATCTAGAATAATTCGAAACATAACCATTAACGCATAGCAGAATAACCGATAGATTAATGCAATAGACTACCACAATGCAATATAATAGAGTACCCCAATGCGTCACTGACCTGAAAATATAAACAGCAAAAACGCAGCGGACATGGCCTGACGATTGTGTTTAGTACGAAAATGATTGTCGATTTTGCTGTTGACTTCATTGTCCACATTTATATTCACATACACTCTATCTTTGATATTGACCACTTTATCCATAAATATAACATACTTTAAAAACTATATCTTATCCTATATTTATAAATTATATATATATATATATATATATATATATATATATATATATATATATATATATATATATAGGCAGTAGAGGTCAAAAAGGAATAGGGATCATCATTTTAACTTAGAGTTATATACATTCTTATTGTTTAAACTCGAGCCCAATACTGCTATATAAACCTCGGAAAATTCCAGTAAGATATCTTTAATCATTTCTGAGATACAATAGTTCAAAGCTTAATATAACAATTTTTCTGTAATAATTTTGCTGTTACACGATTTGGAGAATTTTACTGTTACAACTATATATATATATATATATATATATATATATATATATATATATATATATATATATATATATAGGCAGCATATCTACATTTAAACATGTTTTTTTGATAATACAGACATAATGTGTCTGTTTATTTTTATACTAATACTTTACAGATTCTAATCAGTTTCTGGATGTTAAGATGAAATTCATTAAAAAAGGCGCCGTGGACCTTTCTAACCAAAGTACTATTGATCTTTTCCAAGATCATCATTACAAAGACAAACTTAGTGAACTGCGAGTTACTAAGTATAATTGCGATAAAACTTTATTTCGTTACGATGGTGATTTGAAAAACACGCACGAAAGCCTTCTGGTTCTATTATATATATATATATATATATATATATATATATATATATATATATATATATATATATATTAAATAATGCAAGTTATATATATATATATATATATATATATATATAAATATATATATATATATATATATATATATATTAATTTGTATTATTTATATTATTGCATTACATACATTATCCTCATCTTCATTACCATATTCGCAACGTTTCCGCCGTTGTATGCGTCTGACTTCTTCAGGTGATTCGGCCGAAACACTGGGAATATGAAGATGAGGATAATAGTCCGAATAATGTAAATAATGCAAGTAATCATAATACCTCATCTCAGAGATATAGACAGATTTTCCTTATCTAATGCAAACGACAAGACGCCTACGGGCAGAATCTAATCTTAATACATGGCTATATTCTTTCAAGTAAATACAAGGCAGTCAACTGCAGTTTTGCAAAGGATGGTCTTGTTCGCTTTAAAGGAGAAAATACATTCGTTTGGAAGGAAATAAATGCGTAAAACCTTTTATCAAAACCTATTTTCGGGTATCGATGTCCTTAATTGTTGTTGAGATACTTGTCACAGCTAAGTCTGGACTCTGGTCAAAGGTGACAGGCTCCAGTGATTGGGGAAAAGTCAAGATGTCCGCAAGGGTCAGTCTAAAAAGATACGGAAGGCCAGACCGTATTGTTCAAGTGGATGAACTCTTTTAGAAAAGGGCCAATCCACCTGTCAATTATTTGCCTTCTGAGTTGGTTGCATAGAGATAGCTGCTGATTCGATTAAGGTGAAATGTTCAGACAATGTTTATTGACTGGAAGAATTTTGAAAAAAAAAATCTCATTGGATCTACATACATACTTAAATCTCTGTCTTCCTGCCTCCTGGCCTATCTATCTATCTATCTATCTATCTATCTATCTATCTATCTATCTATCTATGGCTACAAAGAGACACACATAGATATCAAGTGATATATGGCATGGAGACATTCTCAGAGCAGCATTTTAAAATAACTCTGGTATAGAACTACAGACTACCGAATTATTGTATTCTGTTCATATCTATCTATCTATCTATCTATCTATGGTCACAAAGAGGTAGAAGCCAATAAAATGAATTCAAGCAAAATTACATGGAAGTATTGAACGGGAACTTTCGCTACGTCTTCCATCTGGTTGTATATATTTGCCTACTGGTTTAGATATATCAAGCTAGCTATCCATCTCAGCTTCATATTTACTTTGCAACCTTTTTTCTTATGCACTTTATTTCAATCTCTAACTCTCTCTCTCTCTCTCTCTCTCTCTCTATATATATATATATATATATATATATATATATATATATATATATATATATATATATATATATATATATATATATATATATATATATATATATAAAGTACGTTCATATTCATCTATGTTCAGATCTGTCTCTCTAACAACCCCAGTTTGCTCAGATCTATCTATCTATCTATCTATCTATCTATCTATCTATAGAGATAGATAGATAGATAGATAGATAGATAGATAGCAAGCTATCTCAGTCCATTCATATCTATCTATCTATCTATCTATCGCCGTCGGTTCGTATCAATATAATTATCTATGAATCTCATATAAAAATGTAATATAGGAGGTAGTATAAGAAACTGAAGATAGAACACGCTTTACTCGTCTAGTTCGGTCCTACACAACCTTTTGCTGCAAAACTAAACATTAGCCCGAAAACTGGAGTTATGTTCTTAAACACTGTCGTCATATCGATACTATTATATGGATGCCATGAAAAATCTATCCGCTTTCTACGATCAGTGGTTAAAAATAGTTTTGATCGAGTGAAGCCCGTGTGTTTTAGCAAAGACAATACCTCTTACAGCCTCTTGCATTGGCGTTACAGAATCACAAAGAATTGTACCAAATAACAGAAACCACATCACTTGAGGACTTTCTAAAACAGCATCAACTGAAATGGATATAATATTTGAAGAGAAAATAAGAGCATAATCAAGATTATGATGCTCTACACTACTTCAAACAAAAAGAATGGAAAATTCACGGATATGAACAGATAGATATCTGCTTGGAAATATGGTATTCGCCGTTTGTAAAAGAGTAAATTTATTTAGAATCCAGAAACTATTCAGCCAGGTGAGATAGATGGAAAAGAAAATGTTGTGATAGACAGACAGACATGCCAACGTATCACTAACATCTTCATTAATTATATACTCGGAATACTGCCAGACTGACACAAAAATTACCAAAAGTATCCGAAGATATACACAAAATAATAGCACATTAACGCCACAAGTTTTAAAGTAACGTCAGAACTGCCTGACCAACAGTAAACAAACAAAACGGGATTAAAGTCTCGAAACACCCTCTTCCATTAGGAATTTACCCAAACATTCCTGACAATGCTTAAATAAAAGAAAAACATGTCAATTTCTGTTTTGAGAGCTTACCAATAATAACATAATGGACTATTCCATACGTAATAAATACTGCGACTCAAGAGGAAGTTCAGTTCGAAGTCGGGCGACCGGCTGACTGGCTGATCGGGAGAACTTTCTACCTTCGGGCGGGGAGGAACCCGAACGAGGCTACGCCGAAGGGCGGAGTCTCTTTCGGGGAGGTAAACCGACCCTGAACCCGTTTATACGGATTCAAAGGGCATATTTTTGGCCGAGCCCACGGGATCGGAGATCCCACGTTAAACCGGCCTTGTGCCACATGATGCCCGCTTGATGCGGTGACTTAATACTGTTCAGTCTGAAGTCGGACGACAGGCTGACCGGCTGATCGGTTGAACTCTCTGCCTTCGGGCGGGGAGGAACACGAACGAGCCTACGCCGAAGGGCGGAGTCTCTTTCGGGGAGGTAAACTGAACCTGAACCCGTTTATACGGGTTCAAAAGGTATATTTTTGGCCGAGCCCACGTTAAACCGGTGTTGTGCCACATGATGCATTTGTGTGGGTGGTGACTAAATACTGTTCAGTCTGAAGTCTGGAGTGAGGTCCGTCAGAAGTCAGTCAGTCAGTCTAGAGAGTCAGAGTCAAAGGCAGTCCGAAACAGAGTCGCGTTCAGACAATTACTGCAAGACATTGGAATAGTGATACTGGTCGAGACTACATTGTTCTCTCTACTAAACCTGATTGTTCATACTAACACTTCTACTTCTCTGTATATATTCCTGTTTGTAATATATCTGTGTTATTCCGTATACGTGTTCGAGTTCTTCTTTATTGGTTCTACCTTGGACTATCACCGTCGTACCTGGATCATAACAATTTCATAAGCTGTTATATATATATATATATATATATATATATAATGTGTGTGTATATAGAGAGAGATAGGATTAATGTGAGTAAACTTCAGCATCCCGACTCCAGAGTTACGTAAGCGGACCTGTCCGTCTACTCTTCAGCGGGTATCAGCTATTTACTGCCTGTATTTTTCCATGATTTTTTTCTTTCTATATACATTTAACATAGGAGTAAGTGTTTTTTCTGTATCTTTTGTGTTCGTATGTGCGTTTATACAAGTGTAGCCATGCATCAATCTCTACGGATGTGCATTCGCCCGTCTGTGCAGATGTACGTACGTGTAAAGTGTCGTGATCATTTGTCCCTTTCGACCATCTTTTCTTTTTTTCTTTCTTTTACCTTACACTAGTTCTCCAGTCTTTCTTTTTCTTCCTTTCTCCTCTTTTCCTTCGAATGTTGGTGTCTCTGTCACGATTTGTTTCAACTGCAGAGACGTGACCGACTTTTATTTTTGAGTGTCCTAGATTTTTTCTAACCTTTTTTTCTAGGGATGTTGTATTACGATCTTACACAATACAATTGATATTAATGCTTAAGTGATATCTATCTATCTATCTATCTATCTATCTATCTATCTATATAGTCATACACAGACAGAGTCCTTCGCTGTATTACAGGTCATCAGCATGGGTAGACGTCCGGTTGTCTCTAGGTAGCATCGAAACCCGACTGAATTGGCGTCAGTCGGTGATTCTACCACTAAGCTGTTGACGCACGGCAGGGATGAAAGTAAATTTAAGCGTATTTATTTTTAGATAAACACACAGTGACTAAGATAACTCGATTCGATTTACCGAAGAGTCTTGCATCATTAGCCGCAACAGTCACTGTTTACAAACCCACACTTCCGCCCTACGTAATGAAATGGATTAAGCCAACATTAGTTTATTTTATTTTTATTTAATTTTATTTTTATATTTATTTTTATATTTATTTTTATTATCTTAACGTTATGTTTTATTTTTATTAGATTATTATTTGATTACAATTTAAAATTCTTATTTTCAATCTTATTTTAAATCTTAAATATTAATCCGCGCCTAAATTCACATCCAAATTAAACTAGAATCCATTTAAATATTTAAATATTTAACGAGAATAACAAACAAACAATAAAATTTCTCCCGTTAACCACAAATATTAAACAACTGGTGTTACCCTAAACTTGCACCTGAAGATTGCGAAAAGCATGAAACTCCGTAGGGTATTATGTATATATGTTATAATGTATTAAATAGCTCTGTTATTTAACATTGAGCAATGCTTTTCATACAATATCAGGATATATATATATATATATATATATATATATATATATATATATATATATATATATATATATATGTGTGTATTTGTGTATGTATTCGTATACGAATGCTTGCTAATACATATACCTAATTTTATCCATTTGATTATATATATATATATATATATATATATATTAATTATGCATCTATTATTTTATATGCGCTGTACTTATTTGAAAGTGCACAATATCAGGGATAGTGATAACATAATCAGTAGTATATGGATATGTCTGTGATCCTGAGTTTCACGCTTTTGCGATCATCAGACAGTTTGAACAGGACTAGAACATGTAAAACTTGGGATGACCCATGCCCTTTGTGCCTCCATGAGAAACTGCACATTATTAAGTTTCTAAATAATAATAATCTATTAAACAATAGACATGAGTTAACGGTATTTTGTCGACATCATCAAATTCATGGTTTGAATAATTAGCTAAAAACAAGCATACAATATAATAACTTTTATAATCCATAATAGTTTAAATACCCTACAAAAAAGATAACCCTTTATGAAGTCGTCAAAAAACAAATGTTACGGCAGTTTTTATATGCACAAATACCTTTCATAAAGAAATAAAATAAAAAAATAAATAAATCTCCATAGACGCGTAAACCAGACTAGGCTAAAACATCTTCCGTTTCAAATTTAGACACCCCCACCTTACCCTGACTTGACATCTATGAAAGTAACTCTATACTGATATTTATTATTAACACCCAACACACCCTTACCCAATTTAAACAATTCGCCCTAGCTGTTGCCATGGAAATTTTGATTTCAATTGTGAATATACTATTAAAACACGTAAATTTCATAAATAAGCTATTCCAAAAAAAATTTCGCTTGAAGATGGAACAGAGCTTACTTTAACTCAATTTAATTCAAATAGTTATATTGAAGTTTTCGGCTCTTGTTTTGAAACATAAGACCTCTTATGTCGCGAGTTGGAATCATATTTTTAAATAAATAATTATATTTATGCTCTACTTTTGTATCGAGCACTATTTTTTAAAAATAATAACTAAAATACTAAGGAACTTTGGATTATTTACATAACCAGTTCTTTCCTATTTTCTATATATTTTCACACACACACACACACACATATATATATGCGAAAAAAAAACATATTTTAAATCAATTAATTTATAATATTAATGCTCTGTAAATTTACATTGAGCACTATTTTGTAAAAATAAAAATATCTATAAGAACACCGGATTTTATATCTTACTGTTCTTTCTTTATATATATATATATATATATATATATATATATATATATATATATATAAAAAGACAGAGGGAGAGAGAGTAAAAGTGCACTACTAAAAGTAAATACCTTTTTGACTTCCTTATTATTTATAAACATGCATTTATTTTTATTTAATATTTAATTTAAATTCGTAATCTTATTTGAAGTCAACAAACATTAGTTTTTTTCTCTTAAGCATTCATTATGTTTGCAATTCAATAAACATTGCATTTATTGTCATTGAAAGAGTGGGCACATTTATGGGGACACCCAATACATACATACACACATATATATATATATATATATGTATGTATGTGTGTGAGTGTGTGTGTATTGCCAATCAGAAGTAAATAAATTAAATATATCTACGTTTATCTGTCTCTGAAGAACTCTGATATATTTGTCATTGTTTGACATTGCATGAGAATCGGTGTCTATAATTTCAGACAGCCAAAGGAAACAACAGTCTCTGTCAAAACTAAGACTTTCTTGATTATTACCTTTCGTTCACATTCATAATGGCGGCGATCGGCACGCTTCGGCAAGTTTTTCATCTCATTAGCAAAGACATCATTGTCAACAAAGTTCAAATTTATGTCTCGCTCTTCCAGCATGATAAAAAAAATATTATTTTTCTTGTGTGTCCGTCTACATATTATCAGGCGTACACATATATCCTTTTTATGAATCGTTTTATTAAATTTATTAACAGTAGTCATAATCTCACAAAATATTTAGTGAAATATGCAACAGCAGAAAGATAATTAGCAGATCCATATTAATGAGCCATATGTTCAACCTAATAATCCGAATTCTAACGAATAAATCACGGAACTGAATTATTCGGGAAATCCTAAAAAAAAGTGTGGTTTTGTTAGGGTCACTGAAACAAGAAATGTTTATGATCAGACTGATACCTCAGAGGGTAATACAAATGAAGGATGTTTTATAAATTAAGCAAAAGCATTTGATTAGATTTATCACAAAGATATATTTGAACTGCTATGAAAGCTTAATGTGTTTGTTTTGATTTGGTTTATTTTGTTTGCGGCATATCAACTTCACTGCGTTAATTAATGGCAACAAATCTTTTACTATAAGGTCGGTTAAATAGAGTATGAATTCTTTGTAAAAAATCAGTTTGTAGTTCGGGTTTCAGTGAGATATTTTTGCAAAAACTGTTTCTGTCGAGAGTCAGATGCTCACTGAGGCCCCCGACAGTCATCAATGACCATGGTTTTGATCCCGCCCATCTGTTCCTCTGGAACCTCACCAGCTGTAGCTGAACCTCCCAGTGTTAGGCGTAAGGTGGAATCAAGCCCTGGCAGGATCGTATAGAGGACAAGATGTTGCCCAGTCAGCATGTCCCCGCTCTCTACGTCACTGATGCAGCCAAAAGAACAGCCATTACAATTTGGCACCAGTACCGCCATAGGAGCTGCCAGAACGAGGCTTATATCAGCATCGAACTGCCTAAGAGATTCCAACTGCGAATTATTTCCTAAGGTTTAAATCCCGAAGCCTTTCATATGACTAGGTATCTTAAAAGACAGCAGGGATTTAGGATCAAGGTTTTCCTACATCTTGATGGGTTGTGTTCCAAGAACCCCATCTAACCTCATGCAGCAGGTTGTACTGGGTTACATGGTAGAAAAGGCTGTGACCATGACCTGACTGAGTCAAATATGTTGTTGGTAATATTTGTCTTTTCAAAAAAAAAAAAAAAATGATGTTATTTTTACTATAAAAATCTATTTTTATACTTTCATAGAATTTTGGCCCCAGTTTCGGGGTTAACTGTTTTCCCATATCTGGGACCCTAAAAGGTGCTACCACCCCAGTCAGGGTGGAGATAAGAACAACAGCAATTAAGACGTTGTTCCACGCTCTTCAAAATCTCCCGATCAAAGGACTTAGTTTATCGCCATACCCAGGACGCGATCTGCTTGGCAAGAATATTAAAATAGTAAGAAAATTAAACTGGAAAATGAAAATACGCATGGAAAATGAATTTGTTTAGCTACACAAAAATAAAAATAGGGGCGTAGTATAAGGCCCTTTCTTCTCCCGGGTTCTATGCAACCATTACTTCGAGGCCATCCTCAGAGAAATGGAATTAGAGTTGCTTATCTGCGCATAGTATGCATACACCGACTAAATACACCAATGGGAGTATCAATACGGCCATGATTATAGCAAACAGAGAAGGAAAATTACAGGACCTCCGAGACAAGTTACTAAAGGAAGGAAGCAAAGAAAGACTATCGATTGTACAAATACAGGATTTCTGGTTGCAACCTAGAGAAAATATCGAAGATGCGACTACTAATTGGAGATGTTAACATCAAAGAAGTCCAAAAATTTAAATATCTAGGAGATATTTAATTATTTTTTAAATATATAAATATATTTTTCAAATATATAAATATATATTCCTACTAGGAATCCCTTCAATGCATCTCTAGGAACCGTTTCCAGTCAATCCAAGATCTCAAAATACAACTCGAATAATTGATGTCCTCATATGCCACATTTCTCTGAGATTTTCACTTCAAGATTCTTGTAATTTGATAGTTGTTTTTGAAGATTTACAAAGATACATTACATTCTGAACGGACGGCTGTGTCAATATGAAAGCACATTCTGTTTTTGAAAGGATGGAATATATGACACCGAAATCCTAATGAGCATTGGAATAACGAAATTTGAGCCCAAAATTAAAAATAATCCAAAACACGCATTAGCATAACGAAAGATGCCTTCCAAAAGCTAAGCAAAGTATTACGAAACAGGAAAGTTTCGTTGGACACAAAGATATGCCTTCTGAACTGCTTTGGAATATGAATCTTCTAATAAGGCAATGAATGCTGGCTAATTTCCTCAGACATGAAGAAGAGGCTTGGGGCAACAAAAATGTGATTTTACAGAAGGATGCTGAGAATATCATAAACGAAATACATAGGCATCTTGTCATAAAGAAAATTAACTTACACTCAGAATCAGAAATAGATAGCTGAAATTTCTTGGACACATAATAAAGAAAAAAGAGTTTGAAGAATTTGACCCTCAAAGAACATATCGAAATCAAAAGGGAGAGGGAAAGACAGTAGGCCACCTACCTGATGAGCTCGTGTGAATGGATTCCAGAACTGGGTTGGTAGGAATTATGGGAAAATGGAAAACGTTCATAAGTGCTAAAAGGACACGGTACATAGTAGTAGTAGTAGTAGTAGTAGTAGTAGTATAAATTGTAGCCTGCTCTGTGCAATGTTGGGGCATAGTCTTCCTTACGCTTGGTGCTGATGATGTGGTTTCTGTAGCAAGAAAGATTTGTTGCTAGCTCCACAACGTTCAATTGGTTTCGGATTCAAGGTTGTTCTTCCCTTTGACTGATTACGAACAAAAGTTACAATACCCAGTCTGCTCTGACGGGGGTAATGGGGAATTTGAGTCGAAGTATTGAAAATCACGCTCCCGATTAGAATTATATAATCGATAATGAATAATGAGTAACACGTTAACGAACAACACTATAAAATAGCTACAAATAACCGCATATCCAATAGACCCATAATGCAATACTACCCATAATGCACTAGTGTCCCGGATACACGTGGGTTTTATTTGAGCAGGTTATTTGGCTAAATAAATAAATAAAATAAATAAGATAAAATAAAATAAATAAATAAAAGATAATAAATAAATAAAATAAAAAAAATAAATAAAATAATTAAGTAAAATAAATAAATAAATAAATAAAAGCACCAAAAATAAGACAAATAAATAAGTAAAATAAAATAAACAAAAATTCTAAATCAATGACTCTTTAGGATAACACAACAAACGTTCTACCCATAATGCACCATTGGCCAGCGTCTATAAACCGTTGAGTCAAAACCCAACACATATAGCCCCTGAATATTGGGTTTATGCATAAAACAGTCTATAGCCGCGGGGTATTGATCTCAATGCCCGCTCATATATATATATATATATATATATATATATATATATGTGTGTGTGTGTGTGTGTGTGTCTGTCTGTGTGCGTGTGTGTGTGTGCGTGTGTGTGTGTGTGTAGTACAGGTAATAAATCCGTTCGTATATAATCCAGGTGGACCCTAGTAATATCAAATATTAAAACTAATCCACGAAAATTTACAGGGTGTTTCATTAAGTCGGCTTATATATAAGCTTGTTTCCTTAAGACGGATCAAAGTCAATAGTAAATATATCAGTGTCATTGGTGAAAATGTATTTATTTCTATTTTGGATCATGTTATTTAAGTCATGGCAATTGTGTGTGAAAAATAATATCACCCAAATGTCCACCAAATCTGAAAGAAAAAGAAAAAAATTCATTAGACGCTTAAAATTAATTCACATTTAAAATCGGTCCAAGTTATTGAAAAACCCCTTTTATTATAGCGAAACGTATAAATTACACAACAAAATCCAAAATTATCTCATAAGGGGATAGAGCTATTTCAGCCAACACGAAGTACGTCAGTCTTATTCGAACCCGGTGTGAGTCCATGCACCGGGATTGAGTGCCTGATGTTGGTTGAAATAGCTCTATCCCCATATGAGGTAATTTAGGATTTTTTATTTATATATATATATATATATATATATATATATATATATATATATATATCAAATAGCGAACCTAGTCAATAAGTCTATCTAAAAACAATGATGCTTTTGAATTCCCATATCCGTTGAAATTTGCATCTCTTATATCAAGAATCAAGAAAAGTTTTATATTCTTCAGATTCACCTGTCACTTATCGAAACTTAGTACAATTCGTGCACATATCGATCCCATCACTAACAACCAAAATGCAATTATTAACAAATAAGTAGATATACATTGATACTAACAAAATACTATACAGCACTACCTACAGTTCCCTTACATATTATTTTGAACTGAAAATATTCGAAGACATTATTGTCCAAAAGAAAGAACTATAATTACATGAAACAAAATATGGAATGTTAACATGTGTCTAAAATGTGTTAATATTTATAATTATTTTTTTTTTATGTAGACTTATAGTTAAATTGCAAATGTAACCTTCCGAAAAATGCCAGGAGATAACTTTCAAACTTTTCGTTTTTGTTAATCTTAGCCCTTGTAAGGACCAAGACGGTCCCCAAAATAGAAAAACAAAATAGTTAAAGTCATGATCCTTAGCAACAATTTCGATCCGGGTGTATGACACCTTATTCGAAAATTGGCATCAGTTGGAAAATGTGCAAGAGTAAAAGAGTAAATTGGAAAAAAAATGAAACATTGTTGGTTGAATTTAATACAGCTTGTTTATTTATATATATATATATATATATATATATATATATATATATATATATATATATAGCATAATGAAACAGTCTGTCGGCTTTGAGTGTTAAATTCACTGTCCACTTTTATATGCATTTATATATATATATCCGCATATGAGGGTAATTTGGGATTTTTTATTTAATATATATATATATATATATATATATATATATATATATATATATATAAATATATGGATATATATATCCGAAAGTATGGATAGAAAAATATATACGAAAAAATATACAAAAAACAAACAAAAAATCCTTATATACAATTATGCTGTTTTAATGTTAACATGTCAATTAATTAATTTAATTTCAGTTATTTGTTTGGATAAGTCTTGTTCTTATGTACATCGTCTTTGTCATGTTGTATTGATAATGTTATAATTTATGAATATGTCCTGAAGATGGTTTATTAGACCGAAACGTCCGACGTTGACATATTAACATTAAAACAGCATAATTGTATATAAGGATTTTTGTTTGTTTTTTCCGTATATATTTTTCTTCATATATATATATATTGAAGGAAAACAATTATTCGTACAAATACAAATTTTTCATTTATTGTATTTACACCTATTGAATAAAAATACTTTTCATATAATTAACTGTAAACATATGCATAATAACCAAAGTTTGCATAGAAAACAGTAAAAATGATTTTATAAAAATAATAAGTGTGTAATAGCGAGTTAACTGAGAAATGTCCCATTTAACAATGGCAGGATATTCATATCATGAGCAGGCAGATATGATTTTTTCCTACGTCTGCGGTTGTATCAGAATGCGTTTCCAGACCAGAGGCAGCAGAGTCATCCAACCTGCGCTGCCGTTTATCGTCGCTAAGACAAGATCCGTGGCACCATAAACTATGGATCGAGGAAGACCGCTCGTACGCCTGACCACGAAGAACATCTTCTACAGGTTGTCCTTGAGGGTCCAGCTATTTGTATAAATCACTTGATGTCATGTTTATAAGATTTTGTCCTTGCTGTTAGTGAGAAGAACCCGTCCTCCATATATATATATATATATATGATAAAAATATAGTTTTAACGTATGGTATATTTATGGCAAAAAGTGCTCAATATTAGGGATAGAATGTATGTAACAATAAAAGTGTACCCTGATATCAATTTATAGCAGCAACAGTGTTTCATGGTTAAACACAACCAGGATGGCCTAATGATTGCTATCAAGAAACTGATTTTCGCCGTTCTTTGTTGAAGTTAGCATTTACTTTCATACAAAACAGAGACGTTGGGAGTTCACTCTTGAGTTAAAAAGACAAATGCAAAAACAATCTGAAACGATGCAACATCCCGTTTTTATTCATAGGAAAACAAACCTTCAGACCAAAGAAGCTGGAGCCTGTCATACTTCTCATCTATACAAGGTTTCGAGCGAAGCCGACTTGAACATCGGGATCAAATGCGTACAAATATTAAAGAAATGATAGCCTTACATGCAATTGTGTCGCTGAAGGCAAACAGTAAAGTAGGCCTTGCTCTCCTATCTCGGTATCATGTGGCAATTGATGCTTAACCACTCGCGCAAAATGGCTCAATTACATGTTCCATCGGTTTAAAAGTTTTCAAAACACCTGAAGGCCTTGGGGAAACATGCCTTGTCCATAAATATTGCACACATCTTTATTCTACTGAGATGTTATTTATCGTCCGCGAAGAGAGAGTGCACCATAAATGTGTGTGTGCGTGTGTGTGTGTGTGCTCGCGTCTGTGTGTGAATACAATTAAACAAGTGCATGAAAATTGCGAGAATCTTTAGCATACATGTCAGGCCAGCGAAACTTCAGCCCAAAAAATCGCTGAATAGAATAGATAACTAGTGCATTTATATTCAATAAATCAACAAAAACTGAATTGATTTATCTGATTGACCGACTCGATTGTTACGCGTTGGAATGCTTCGGTGAAAATCAGATGTTCGCTAAATTCAGCCAGTTCACTTTTATTGATTTTCTGAATATATATATATATATATATGTAGTGATCCATTGGTATAATCCAGGCGAATCCTATTAACACAATATAGTATTTGAAATATGTTAAAACTGACTCAGAAAATAGGGCTCAATGTTTATTTTCATTAAACAGATCAAATTTTCTTTACAATTGGAATTAAGATACCTTTAGTTAATGAACATTTTCACCTACGAATTTTAATTTTAAAATAGGTAGGATTTTTCAAACTGTTTATGGAATCAATTTGTTGAGGAATACGGTATCCCACAACAAAACTACACCATAAACAGTTTCAAAAATCCTGCTAATTTTAAAATTAAATTTCAAGGTAAAAATGGTCATTGACCAAAGGTATCTTAATTCCAATTATATATATATATATATATATATATATATATATATATATATATATATATATATATTTTTCGGCCATTGAAACATTACAGTAGCTAATACAAGGATCCTTTTCGGGTCACATAGTCGTACACAGCTCGTCATTAGTGGGGCTCTGTTCCCCCCCCCACTATCAGTCTCACAATATTTAGCAGAGGAGACACCGTGTTCTAAAAATAGAAGTCTGGCCTCGGTCAACTGGTCGCGCATAGCACGTGACCGCCAAGAGACACCCAAACCGCCCGTCGAACTCCGCACTGGAAAATTATTATGTACCACCCACACACCGAATTTCATGATCCATAAAAAACAACATTTTTACCTAATGGCTAGAGAAGTAGCCGAAAACACTCGGTGGGACAGTTAGAAGTATATTCTTTAACCCCTGAAAAAGTGAAAAATGTCTGATTGCTGGAAAAACTCAATAAAAGATTAATTAAATCTTCTTTGTCGGCCATTTTTAATGAATCAATGCATGAAAGAAAGGTTGCTGCCCAAAAACCCCATATATATATATATATATATATATATATATATATATATATATATATATATATATATATATATATATGAATCATTCACACAAAATTAATGCAAAGGTTAATGATTTAAATGGCGAGACATCCATCATCGCAAACAATTCAAATAGTATAGGAAAACCTCCAGATCCGTTATGAATGAATTGATCCTTGTTTATGTAAATTTCTGCCGTATTAGTTGTTATTTTTACTACAAGCTTTCGTCTGTTCCTACAGACATCTTCAGGTATAGAATAGATGTTGTTCTTGTTTTTTTCTCTTAGTAATAAGAGGACAACGAAAATATATGTGTTGTTGTATCCGAAAATGCTATTGAAAAAGAGTTATTGGTTTTGGAACGCGCCAAAGCAACGCTGAGTTTGATTTTAAATTTTTAAAGTGTTTGCGTTTATACCAAATATGGTGATGAACAAATTTTTTTACTGGTAAATTTTTCTGTCAAAGTGGCATGAACTATATTGTTCAATAATTACAGTAATGTCGCATTTATTATCTAAAAGTCGCACTTGGATCAGTTATTTAAATTACAATAAACGTGCAATCAATTTACAAATACATGAATTATTCACACAAAACTAATGCAAAGGTTAATGATTTAAATGGCGAGACATCCATCATCGCAAACAATTCAAATAGTATAGAAAAACCTCCAGATCCGTTATGAATGAATTGATCCTTGTTTATATAAATTTCTGCCGTATTAGTTGTTATTTTTACTACAAGCTTTCGTCTGTTCCTACAGACATCTTCAGGTATAGAATAGATGTTGTTCTTGTTTTTTTCTCTTAGTAATAAGAGGACAACGAAAATATATGTGTTGTTGTATCCGAAAATGCTATTGAAAAAGAGTTATTGGTTTTGGATCTGGAGGTGTTTGTATACTATTTGAATTGTTTGCGATGATGGATGTCTCGCCATTTAAATCATTAACCTTTGCATTAGTTTTGTGTGAATGATCCATGTATTTGTAAATTGAATGCACGTTTATTGTAATATATATATATATATATATATATATATATATATATATATATATATATAAATGGTGGTATTCGTTTGAAAAACCTCGGATGGCTCAACTTGCAGTAGAACAAGTCGGTAACCGATGAAAAATGGGGAATAAAAAAAAGAAAGAACCAAGAACATTAAACTAAGACGGAAATAATCGTCCAGCGTTTAAGTTGCAAGTCCAAAGAAAAGAAAACTGAAAAGATAAAAGAAAACTACGTAAAGTGTTCAATACACTAAGTAGAGAAAAAACAAATATAATCCTAAGGAGCCAGGCAAAGTTACCAAGGTTTCACCTAAAACGGATCTTCAGGGAAGCTGATATCATTCTCTCTCTCTCTCTCTCTCTCTATCTATCTATCTATCTATCTATATATATATATATATATATATATATATATATATATATATATATATATATTTATGGGCACGTGACCGAGTGGTTAGAATGTTTTCACCATGTTCGATTTTTTGTCAGGAAGTTGCCTTGTTAATGTTATCGGCCTTGGGTGTTGGTCTCGGCCTCCGAAATGTTTAGAACGTGACTGGAAACCATAACATGGGTTGACCCAAGCCTTGTGAGTAAAATTGGCTAGACTAAATTTTGAGCGCCGTCGATGTTTGTGCTAGCACAAAATCACGGCCCATCGTCACCGATGGTTTCAGCCTACTGGCCTTCTTTACGCTGTTCATCACGCCAGATAATTAAAGTCCGCTCAACATTGTTGCGGTATAAACCCCAGAGGGCGTGGGGGCGATGTGGGTGATGAGTAAACACAAATCGGCCTGGACAGGCGTCTCTAATAGCAATTGGCGAGCCGCCCTCGTGAACAAGCATATTCAGTTGCTAACGAACAACCAGATGTACACATAGAGAGGAGACATGGACTACGAAGCAATTAATGAAATGTCTTACCCGAATAATTTGCTTCAGGATTTATTTCTCAAGCAGATCTTATTGCCTCTGACGAATACATTATCTTCCTCGCAGAAATGAAAAGACAAGAAGGAAATAAAGATGAAGGAACAAACGATAAGGGCCACCGATATCAACGCGAGATGAGGACATAAGCAGAAACATACATGGGAGGTTTTTTTTTTCTTTTATATAAAAACACAAATGTGTAAACCTGCTTTATAAAGAAGTCTAGAATGACCCAGGTAGAGGTTCTTCCGACTTTTTAAAAAGGGCGTGCATTTCAAGGTATATTGATAAGTCTGCAGATATTAGAAAAAAGGGTCATATTAGTGATATTTATTCATTTAGGTAAAATGGCAGCAAAAAAAGGAAGCCTGATGTCGTTTCGTATAACAGCTTCCCTAACATTTCCATGAATATGCATGTTAATATATATATATATATATATATATATATATATATATATATATATATATATATATATATATATATATATATATATGTATGTATATATAGAATGTGCGTATATATATAATATAAAATGTATATGAATATTTTATTTTGGCAAACACAGCCACACACACGTACACATACAGATATTTGATACACACACACACACACACACACACACACACACACACACACATATATATATATATATATATATATATATATATATAAGTATGCATGTTTTCAACAATAAAAATATTAAAAAATTAAAACATTAATATTTTCAGACACACTGGGTTGTATATTAATATTTTTGTTTTATTATTTCAATTAAGTTCCTTGAATAGTTTCGGCCAACATGCCCATCATCAGGACGAAAAATCCTGCTTGTTAGTAGCAGTGAACTAGAGGGATGAATAACTTTTCTGAAGAAAATGAACGTTATCTGTAGTTTTCATTTTTTTATAGTTAATTTTGGTCAGTCCTTGTGTTGGTCATACGGCCTCTTTTAAGTTGTTTTTAAGATAGTGTCTGGGGAGATTCATGCAACTCAGAATTCACGTCATGGTCATTTTGACAGTTTTATTTGTAGCTTTGAAGGGGATGTGTGTATTACGTGTATTTTATCACTTAGTTCTTTCCGTGTATGTATATGATGTGCGTAACTGTATATAATTAGTATGGGGTTGTGTATAAGTGTGACACCTCAACACCTCCGCAACATTTATATATATATATATATATATATATATATATATATGTATATATATATATATATATATATATATATATATATATAGTTGTATATTTAGGTAGCAATCCTTCCTTTATGCATGTTTCATTAAAAACGACAGACAAAGTACTACAGTTAAGCTTTCTATTTAATTTTTTCTTGTGTCCAAACAAGAGCTTACTTTTCTAAATAGAGCACACCAGAATTCATCCTCTCGACTACTCTTCCTCAAAGAACTTAATAATGTTAAACAAACACTAATCAACAACGGCTTCCCTAACCCCCTTATAGACCACCAAACTAGACTATTTCTCTCCAAACAAAGACGAATCTTCTCTAAGGCATATTACAAAGAAATATACTACTCCAATTGACCCGAATAAAAAAAATCAAATTAATTATCTATTATAAAAAAATTAAGAGAGCTAACTTTATCATAAAAAATAACAACACACCGGCCAAGTCAAAATTACAAAGAACGAACATTATCTATGAGTTCAAATGCCCCTTAACGAACTGTGTTCCTGACTCACTCATAAACCGGACTCATAAATAATTACATCGGTTACACAACCACATGCTTATCCAGACGTCTTACGTTACACCTATCTGATCACACCTCCATCAGAACACATTTAAACACACAAACGCATTTACAAGATTCCATTAGAAACATACTAGTAGAAAACACAAATATATTAACTGCATCCACCTGCAAAAAAGATTTAAAATAATGGAAGCTTTAATAATAAAAAAAGAAAACGCCAACTCTTAACAATATTAGCTACGAACAAAGCCACAATGTGCTAACCGTATTCGGAAATTAAAAACACCCTACCACACACTAAGACATACACATAACGCACATACTCAAGTAAGCTGAAAAATTGAATCATCCTTGATAATGGCTAAAGGTATAGCCGAAAGCGCTCGGAAATATAAAACATTTGGACAGTTCTTACACACCCTTTGTCCACAAAAGATAGCTCTTGTTCGAACACAAGAAAAATTAAATAAAAAGCTCAACCGTAGTACCTTGTCTTTCGTTTTTAATGAAACATGCATATATATATATATATATATATATATATATATATATATGTGTGTGTGTGTGTGTGTGTGTGTATATGATAAAAATATAGCTTTAAGCTATACTATATTTAGTTAAAGTGATCAATATCATGGATAGAGCTTATGTAATATAAAAGTGGCAATTAAGAGACACACTCAGCAGTGACAGTCTGTTTCAAACTTAAACGCAATTTTATCGCCGATGTGTAGATGTAGGTAGGAGACAACGAAACAATTAATCAAAGGCCTCCATAGTGAAGTCTTACCGCCAATAGTTGCTCCAGGATTTCTTTTACAACGAACGGCACAAGCAGACCTTATTGCCTCTGACGAATATTGCCTCGCAGAAATAAATAGATAAGAAAGAAATAAAAAAGAAGAAAGAAAAGGACCACCGATGACAACATGAGGTAAGGACACAAGTAGAAACATACAAGGGAGATGTTTCTTTTTTCTTTATATAAAAACGCAAACACGTAAACCTAACTGTAAAATAAGACTTGAAAAACCCAGGGAGCTGTTCTTCAGCCTTTCAACAAAGAAAGCGATTAAGAGGTCTTGCATTGCATCGTATGTTCAGAATATTCCTGACAAAGGAAACTTAATGGGGTTAGAATGTTTGCTTACAAAAAATGCACAAGTCATAGATAAAAGAAAACACGTGCAAAACTCTTATGGCGACCTTTTAAAGAATTCTTCACTGGTTGAAATTTCCTGTTCTAGCAAACAAGAACTTAAGTAATTAACTTCTATAGAGAAGAATTTCGCAGTGGAAGACTGGCCGAGCGTTTTCGAATGATGATAAGGGTGAACATCTCTTGTTGATAAGTCTGTAGATATTGAAATAAAAGGTCCTCATTGCAGATGTTTATTCATTTAGGCAAAATGGCAGCACAAAACGAAACCTGATGTCGTCTCGTATAGCAGCTTCCTTACATTTCCATGAATATGCATCTTAACATATATATGTAGAGTTGGCCACTCGCATTCAAGGATACCCATCTACTAGGGCAGCTATCCAATCCCTATTGCAGATGCTTGCTCAGGCGCATTTGTGTTTATTCAACACCTACTGCAACTATGCTGAGCAGACCTTAGTTACAGTATCTGGGAGAGATGAGCGTGAGGAACAATTTGAACACGGCCAGCACTCTCAAGCCCTCGGCCACGATGATTTGAGACTTCGTGCTAGCACAGCTATAGACGGCACCCTAAGGTTCCATGTACTCAGTTTCACTCACAACGCTTGGGTCAACCCATTTTCCAAATATATATCTATATTAATGATATATATGTTTAGATGGGTATCAATGTGTGTCTATCAATACAAAATATATATGAATATTTTGGCAAACACACACACACACACGCATACACATATATATATATGTATATATATATATATATATATATATATATATATATATATATATATATATATATACATGTTTTGAACAATAAAATATTAAAAAAATTAAAACATTAATACTTTCAGACACACTGGGTTGTATATTAATATTTTTGTTTTATTATTTCAATTAAGTTCCTCGAATAGTTTCAGCCAACATGGCCATCATCAGGACAAAAAATAAATCCTGTTTGTTAATAGCAGTGAACTACAGGGATGAATAACTTCCTGAAGTAAATGAACGTTATCTGTAGTTTTCATTTGTTTTGTTTTGTTTATCGTTAATTTTGGTCAGTCCTTGTGTTGGTCATACGGCTTCTTTTAAGTTGTTTTTAAGATAGATTCTGGGGAGATTCATGCAACTCAGAATTCTCGTCATGGTAATTTTGACAGTTTTATTGGTTGCTTTGAAGGGGATGTGTGTATTAAGTATATGTTATCACTTAGTTTTTTGGGTGCATGTATGATGTACGTATTTGTATATATTAGTATGGTTATGTGTATAAGTTTGAGACCTCGCCACCTCCGAAGCATTCTATCATATATATATATTTATATATATATATATATATATATATATATATATATATATATATATATATAAGTTTCAAATTAAAAATTATAATGTTTTATTTTATGAAAGTATTTATTTATTTATATATATATTTGATATTTCAAATTGTCCTCAATTTTCATCAGAAATAACTGTTTGTTACAAATAAATTAAAATTACTGTTTGTTAGCAAGACGTCACGTGATATGGAACGTCACTGTTCGGATATTCCTAACTTAAATCTAACTGTCATAAATATTTAAAAATTTTTTTTTTTACTATATCTAAAAAAATTGCTTAACTACTGAAATATTTATAAAGATTTAAAACACCTAAGTCCCTATTCAACCCTAGTTTATGTGTATTTAATTTTAAAATCCAATATGTTTCTTTTTTCTGCGTGTGAATGTGGAAGTAAAATCGGAATCTATTAATAAACATTTGCAGTTTTCTGTGTGTCCTGATTGATTGTAGTGTTTAGTTTACAATCAATCAGGAAGGCGAAGGATGCTATATATATATATATATATATATATATATATATATATATATATATATATAAATATCATATATATATATATATATATATATATATATATATATATAAATCATTAATAAGATACTGAATGGTTATTCAAGTTATTGAATCTTCAGGCTGTTTTCTCAAAATCATTAAACTTCTTGCATATTTTTTATCATTATGAGTTCTCCTTGAGCCAGGGTCAAAGGTCAATAATTATTACTTTCGTTCATGGAAATAAATGCCAAAAAACTATCCTAATTTATAACTTTTACCTTTTGCCTGACTTTTCAATGAAAATGATTCATACCATATATATATATATATATATATATATATATATATATAGGGCTTGGACAAAATAATTGGAACACTTGTTAAATCCAAAGAAAATTTATTTAATATGAAGTTGTCCCTCTTTTAGCCTCACAGACAGTTTTAATACGTCTAGGAATTGAATCATACAGCTTCCTGACTTCATCTAGAGGAATCTTCAGTCATTCTTTCATTAACACGTGCTCCAGCTCTTTACGACACGACGGTGGAGGATAGCGGCTCCTAACTTGTTGCTCCAAAATGCACCACAAATGTTCAATAATATTGATATCTTGAGATTGGGGATGCCACTCCATCTGTTCTTGCTCACTTTCATGCTCTTCATACCAATTCTTAAACACTCGAGACATATGTATTGGATGAACATGATCTCCCAAAATGTTCAGCTAATCTTTGCTGTTGATTCTACCATGCAGGGCAACTATTGGACTGAGATATTTCCATGATATGGCGACCCAAACTATCACTGATCCACCTCCATGCTTCACTGTTGGAAGAAGGCAGTCAGGGTTGTAAGCTTCTTTGGGCTGCCGCCACACATAAACTCGCCCTGAAGTTGGGAAAAGAGAAAAACTGGACTTGTTTGAGAATATGACTTGCTTCCATTGGTCTGCAGACCAGGCATTGTGATCTCTGCACCACTTCAACCTCTTTTGAATGTTGCGAGTGGAGAGAAGAGTTTTCCTCACAGCGGCTTTTGCATGATATGCAAGCCTTATGGAGCTCACGGTGAACAGTTTTAGTAGAAACTGAACTATTCAGATAGTTATTCAACTAAGCAGTCACTTTGGCCGCATTTGTCCAATGATTTTTTTGCCACATTGCGTTTCAATGCACGTCAGTCCCTGTCAGTAAGTTCGCAAGACCAGCCCGAAATGCTACAGTTGCTAGAGGTCTTTTTCTCTGTTTCTCGAATTGCATCAGTGTTTTTGACATGGTAACTCTTAAAAAACCAAATAGTTCAGCAACCTAGTGATCGAGGCTCCTGTCATGCGAGCTCCAACAATTTGCTCTTTTTCGAACTCGGAGAGGTCACGCATTTAGCTAAAATTTTACTAAATTCTAAAAATAAATAAGACAAAGACAGTAAATTAGATAAATAAACGTATTTACAATAGTTATAAACTGCAATTACGAAGTTTTAGTTAAAATTCTTAATATAATATGTCTTTGAAATATAGAAGTGGATTTTGCAACTGTTCCAATTATTTTGTCCAACTCGTGTATATATATATATATATATATATATATATATATATATATATATATATATATATGGTTTATCTCAATTTAATTCCGGTAAGCCCCGCAGCGATTTGCTAGGGTAATAACTCAGGCAATTATTCGGAAACGAGCACATATGGATATGTTTCACTTTCCGCTTTCTAGAGACGCAGAAGTGATGAGTCATTCGTTGCCAAGCAGTAGAGGAAGCTATTCGTGCTCATGTCATACTTTTTGCTGAAACTGTCTTCAAGGAATAGGTAGTAGTGAATAAACATCATGTTTGGTAGGTTCGCAAGTACCTGGACATTATAAAAATTATCCAGTTACCGTTTTCTCTAAACCTGTTTCGAAAATTTAAAAAATGCCACAAATGAGTGATAATGATATTAGGTTGTCCCACTGAGCATATACAGGATGCAATTAAAATATCGACCAGATATGAGATGAAAAACAGAAGAAAAATTATAAATAAGTACATTCTTGATAATTTTTTTCTCTTAACAGATTAAACTTTTAGAAAATGATTGCTGTGCATCACAGAAAAAATGTGATAAACTTACACATTAGTATTATTGGTGTAATGAATAGTGGCTAAGAATTAAAAATTGCAGAAACGAGTTCAAATTCCAGTTCTGTCCGTTGCATTCTATTATCCGCAAATATCCTCGGGAAATGTATGGATTCGTTTACCACGCCGCCCCAGCTATAGATTAAATAGTATGAATTGAATGTGGAAAAATCACTATTTATTCTAAAAAGATTGGTACTGGAAAAATAATTATTCTTGCAATGTAAATTATGTTTCGGCTTTCAATAAAGCGCAATGAGTTGATAAACGGTAAAAAAAAATACAATCAGTCTTTAATGGAAACGATACAGCTGAAAAATACTTTGGAACATTGCCTTTTCCCCAACGCTCCAGAAGGACATGACAAAAATGACAGTGCCACAGGACGGCGTAACGGCTCATTACTCACCTGCTAAAGAGTCTTTTTTTTTAAAAGTAAATCCCAAGTCGAATGGAACGCTGATTAGAACGGCAATATCTCCCGATATAACGCCTGAATGTGTTTTATTGTTTAGGTCTATATTAAAAATACAGTTTAAAACAGAAAAAACATGGAACGCTTCAAAATTTAAAGAATTTTCTTTGAAATATTGAAGTTTACATGAAAAATCGAAAAAATAAACTGATAATATTTCCTCATGGACACAAGGCACTGTGGATAAAAAGCGTTGGTTAGATCCAGTGACAGAACCCAAAGAGTGTGATTTCAATACCCAGTTAAGGCAGTGGAGAGGGGAATTAACAGGAGATAACTGATAACTGACATCCATTAAACATGGCACGTGGAACTAGAACAATCTACCCCAGTGAGCGAAATAAAGGGTTCTGTTTGACATTCTAACCACCTGAACAAGACCGGAGCGTACAACGGCCGAAACGTTGTGATAAATATGGCGACAAAGGAGAATATAGCAACACAGATGAGGACAATAGTCAGAATAATGTAAATAGTGCACATAATACCTCATCTCAGAAATATAGACAGATACTGAAAGGCCGAAACATTGTAATAAATTTGGCGACAAACATTAGGACAATAGTCCGAATAATGTAAATAGTGCACATAATACCTCGTCTCCGAAATATAGGCAGCTACTGAAAGGCCGAGACGTTGTAATAAATATAGCAACAAAGATGAGGACACTAGTTCGAATAATGTAAATAGTGTACATAATACCTCATCTCAAAAAAGATACTGAATATTTCCTCTGTTGAGAAATATTTTCTTTATTGATTATTTGCAAAGAAATAATTCAAAGTAATTTTTAACGAAAGTATTTTAAATTAATTGAAGAAAACAGACACTGCTACACCTAAACGTGATGCTATTTTTGCTCCATTCTAAATTGAACGCTTTTTCTGATCGACCAGCTGGGTATGGCTGATAGTACGTAAATGAATGTATATTTTAATCTCATTTTTTTATGGATGTGCTTTTGATATAATGACCAGCAGCTTGAAACGAGAAATCGGTGAGGTGAGTTCCAGTTTGTTGCATTCACTTTTACACAAATACCCTTTTGATTTGGTTGATTTTGTTTAGCGGTATATCAGCCTGCATCGGTTATTTAATGTCGAAAACAAGTTTTTTGTACTCAATTCTATGATTTCAACTACAGATATGGTATTCATAGATGTCAGTTTTTTGATATATAGTTTGCAGATGATAAAAAGTGTTGCTGATAATTGTTTTAAAAAAGTGTTTTACTAGTAATTTTACTATAAAAATGTATTTTTTACGCTATTATTAGTGTTGAATTGTCATTTTGTTTATTTGCTGTTTTTTAAATAAAATGTTGGCTATTTTTACTAGAAAAATGCATTGGTAATAATTATTCTTATAAAAAATATATCTGGTAATTTCACTATAAACTACTATTTGAATGGAAAGTTCGCAGTTCTAATCTAAAAAAGTAAACTTTTTCTTATTAATTTTTATTGCTTTGTATTACAATAACAAATTAAAATATATGTAATGTATATATATATTTTGGATCTACTTATATTTTGTTCTTTTCTGGGGTTCTTCTTTTTCGTTGAGCCGTGTTCTTCAGGACTTTGGTGTCCATGGCTGTCTACAAGTTCCTGTCTTAAACACTGTTACGACATCTATTAACTCAAGCTGCTCTTCTTCTTCTTCTTCTTCTTCTTCTTCTTCTTCTTCTTCTTCTTCTTCTTCTTCTCCTCCTCCTCCTCCTCCTTCTTCTTCTTCTTCTTCTTCTTCTTCTTCTTCTTCTTCCAACACGACAAAACGAATGAAACGCAACCCGCGAGAAGTGCATAATAATAATGTTTTTTCACTTTTCGTATTTCTATTCTCTCTTCTCCTTTCGTTAATATTAATCCTCTATTTCTCCCCCCTCCCCGCTCTTGTCCTTTATTTCCTGTTATATTTTCTCGTCTTCCCCTTCTTTTTGTTTCGGTTCTTCCTCTTTTGATCTGATATTTTCAATATCTTCCCATCTTCTGCATCTTCTATCCACATCACAAACGAACTCCTTTCCAATTCTTTCCCTTTTCATCTGTAATCCATGAGAAGCAGCTGATACAATCCACATTGTCACGTATAAAATCTCACCCAGTTTCCAATCGCTCGACACAAATGGAATGCAAAACGCTAAATCTCGAAGCAGTCTCGTAAAATCCCGTCTGCACGCCAGTCACAAATCCCGTCGGTACGATCGTGTACAAATATGTGGCGTATGTGTTCCTGTTTGACGCCTGACTCAGAATATCAGCACTGTAGACACGTCAAGGGAATTGCGTGTCTCTGTTTCCAAAACAGTGGATCGAAACTCGTTAAATGATATAAGATTTTGATAATCGAATCAATACTTGCGTCAAGTGTCGCTAAATTCTAGTGTGCTAAATTGTCACTTCATACGCAAACGCGCACACACATATACAAACACGTATAAACTCAAGTGCCAAAAAATTTTGTTAATGAATTCACTGTTTTCATCTTCCCAATTTGTCAGAAATTAACTTAACTATTCGTCATCTAACATTTGAGGAATTAGACAAACATATGAGCAAGCTATGTAAAAACTATATTATGGAATCTATACGAAATTCGAGCTCAATCCTACCACGTTTTATAGCAATTTACACACGAAAGGCTCAATATATGTATTATATATTTGTCTACGTCTAGGCAATATCACTTTTCAGGTTTAACTAATTTGCATATTGATTTTAAAATAGTTTATTTCATTAATTAACTCTACTTCTTTGCTGCACTTTCATTATAGGATTGGTTTGATTTTTATATAAAAAATAGTTCAGTTTAGGAATATCGTCTTATATAGTGCAGAAATGTGTTTGAAATTTGCATTTTACTTGGCCTTCAACACATTGGAATCTATTTGTAAAACTTTCCTTAACTATAACAAATCAATTTATAAATGAAATGTTTATTTAAAATTTTTGCTTAAAATATTTCAAGTAGTGAAGATATCATACTTTGCGAAGTAATAAGCGAGCGGGCGAAACCTGCTTGTGTATCGATAAGGTAGTACATATTACCGGGACTTCAACCACCGTCGTCGCAGTTAGCAGATCTCGTTGACGAGTTTTGGAGGTGCTCATCGACATTTCCTTCTCTGTGAAATGAGTCCTTTGATGGATCTGAAGAGACGTAGGCAGGCACCGCATGGTAAAGTAGGTTTGTTGAGGGGATAGAGATCTCTAACTTTACTTTGGTCTCTTTTCCACCCTTCTATTTGTCTTTTGGTGTTTTCGAAAGATTTTTTTTTCCGTGGACTGCTCTTCTCCAATTGATTCTTTATACAGCTCCTGGCTCTCAGCCCTCACCAGGAATCAAAAGAGCCATTAACGAACTCTACCTGGAGAATTTTGAACACTTCCTATACCTTGGTAGCATTCTAACATGAAATGAATACGCTGAAAAAGATCTCGATAAGCGAATCAAGGCCACCCACCAAACATTCAACGTTCCCGGGCTAACACAACCCGAGCTGTTATAATCTAGATTCTTCTGTCAGACCGTGGTAATCTACCGAAAGGTTCCATCAAATGAAACTCTGTCCAATGCCGCACAGCCCGTCGCAGGACCGGATCACGAACAATGAAATTCATCGCGCAAAGATGGAGATCCAATATACAACTTAACTCGCCAGCGACTCTGATGGGTCGGACGCCGAATGCCAGGCATCCGTTTACCGATACAAATCCTCTTCTCAGAGCTCACATCTGGCAAGGAATCATGTAGAGACTGACGTCGTCGATTCAAGGATCAGCTCAAAAACGCATTGCTGAGAACAGAAATCGATTCGGTCAACTGGGAAACGAAAATTGTAGAAAGAGCCAATTGGAGAAGAGCAGTCCACGAAAAGCAACACCAGAAGACAATTAGAAAATATATAAAGCGAGCCTAAAGAAAAGCCAGAGCTATCCATCTCCGGAACCCCGCTGGCCAGCCCTGCGGTGTCTGCGAACGTCTTTTCAGATGCAACAAATGACACATTTCACAGTGAAGGAAATGTCGATGATAACCCCGATACTCGGCAACGAGTTCCACTAACGATGAGTATTTATTACCATCATAAGTAGTAATTAGTAGTAGTTTTTAATGCTGCTTGACTAAATAAGGATTGTTAACATGAGGTAGTTGGAGTTTGTTCATTCCGAGGTTGCAAAGATTGTAGAATGTTTCGGACATAGTAACAATATATACCAAGACGATGAAAATAGAGGAGACATATTGCTGACAAGCGAAAACTGCAAACACCCTCAGATGGTGTGTGAAGTGGATGGTTGGAGACTAACAAAGCTAGAAAGCACCCAATGAGAGGGAACATTACTTTAATTCCATTGACCTCCGATGCTCACCCGATTTAAACCCCGCTGGATTATACATTTAACATGTGACAGGCCTCACCAAATGCTATTACATTCAACAAAATCTACTGATTTATGTTCAAATTTGGAGCATATAGATACAACGACTCCTTCATTTTACAGACTCCAGATCACGTCGAATAGCGGATGTTATTCAAGCGAATGGAAACGCGAGATATCGTTTTCAAACAAAGAAATTATTTTATTTTTCTAGTGAAAAGATTTTGTAAACATCTGCGAGACATAGAAAACTATGTTTAACCTTAAAAATGAACGAAAGATCGATTTGTTCAAAGCTCTGAAAACTTGGGTAGCGTTTCTCTCTCTCTCTCTCTTTCTCTCTCTCTCTCTCTCTATATATATATCTATATATATATATATATATATATATATATATATATACACGAGATCAATGGCCTGACGATTGCATATAAGCATAAAACAGATTAATGACGCTGGGTGTTGACTTCAATGTCGTCTTTTATATTTGAATATGCTCTATCCCTGATAAGGAGCACTATATTTTATTATATATATATATATATATATATATAAAATATATATATATATATATATATATATATATATATATATATATATATATATATATAAAATATATATATATGCATAATATTTGTGCGTGTTTGTGTATGTATGTATGTATGTATGTATTTATTCTAGTATATGTGCAGGACAGACTGGGTCCTTTAGGCTTGGTTAGCTTGCGGTCTGGGAGGAGAACAACTGAATTCTAGGGATCTTCTGGCACGCTATTTGCCAGTTCTCTGTATTTGGTTCTTCGAAAAAGTGTGATTGGTTCTGCACTCGCCATCACCATTATACAAGGTAACCAAAAAAGTTCTGTCCGTTTTTTGATTAGTCATTGAATGAAGTTGAAATATATACGAAATGCGTGTAGCAATTGTTTTCAAATTCGGACAGACGGAAGTAGGAACATCAGACGTTATAAAAACACGTGCACCGTGCCCGGTCATCAGTTATAAGTTGGACAGCTGTGAGAAGGATGGAAGTGTCTAGAGATCTCGTTCGGGGCTGTTTGCTTTACGACTTCAAAGTGGTCTTATCAGCAGCTGCATCAAGTCGCCTCATATGTCAAACGTTTGGGGATAGTGCTGTGGATGAACATACTGCAAGGCGTTGGTTTCGAAAATTCAAGTCGGGAGATTTGTCTCTCCATGATGAGCCTCGCAGTGGACGAACTCAGGTCTTGAATGATGGAATCCTGAAGGCGGCCATTGAAGAGGACAGTAATCTAACGTATGGTAAACTTGCAAGACAGTTCAACGTTTCCGATGAAACAGCTAGACTTCACCTGCACCGCCTAGGTAAGACGTAAAAACTGAGCAAGTGGGTTCCGCAAACGCTGTTGGAGGTCCACAAGGGACAACGAGTGGCAGTTTGCGTATCGTTGCTTTTTCGCCATCGTACTGCATCCTTATTCAATCGAGTGCTTACCAGTGAAAATTGGATTCTGTACGAAACTACCAAGCGTTCCAGACATTGGTTGTCTTCTCAGGATGCTGTCCCTCACACCGCAAGACCGACTATGTAACCATAAGATTATGCTTTGTGTCTGGTGGACAGATCGTCAAGTGGTTCATTATGAATTGCTATCAACGGGCCAAACGGTCACTGGAGACCTATACTCGCAGCAATTGAAACGTGTGCAACAGGCATTGCGCCAGAAGGAGCCAGCACTGGTGAATCACAAAGGTGTGCTTTTCCTCCATGACAACGCCAGGCCGCATGTCGCGTGAGTGGTTAGTGATACCATGCAGCAACTTGGGTGGGAGACTTTGTGCCATCCACCTTATTCACCTGACCTTGCGCCATCCGAATACCACCTCTTCCACTCCCTGGATAATCATCTTCGTGGGAAATCCTTCACCAATGAAGCAGACTTGCGCAAAGCCCTCACGGAATTCTTTGCGTCAACCTCCCCCCCCGAATTCTACCGCAAGGGCATTGAACAGCTGGAGACATGTTGACAGAAGGTGCTGGATGCCGATGGCGATTACTTCGAAGACTAAATATAAGTTACACATTCTGTGAAGCGTTTTCTTTTTTTTCCTTTAAAAACGGACAGAACGTTTTTGGTTACCTTGTACTTAAATCATATTTACAATTAATCTTGCTGTTCGTTTCTAAGTACTGAGCTGCTGAACTATCATACGTCGAATGAAATGATAGGAGTGTCCTCCATGTATATATCATCATCATCATCCCCTTGACTTTTGCCGGAGGGCGGATCCGAATGCAGAAGCCACACTAACTCTTTTTCACGAAGGTCTATCAACGGCAGCCATAAGCAATTCTGGTAGAGTCATAACTGTCCATTGTTTGACATTTACCAACCAGTTTTTGCGTTGGCGTACTCTCGTACGTCTGCCTTCAATGGTGCCTTGCATGATGTTCTTTCACAGGCTGTCGGGCCTTGTAATGAATCCAAGCCACGACTTTTTTTTCTCTATTCGTCAGTAGCAAGAAGAGGTTCCTGGTGTCAAACAAAACTTTCAACACTTTTCCGCACATACTCGTTGTTTTTTTTTTTGTTCCCAATAGAAAATGTCAAGGAGTTTTCTTATGCATTTGTTCTCAAACGCTCGGATTCTTCTCTCTGTATCTGCCAACAGTGTCCACGTTTCACGTCCATATAGGAGAATGGAGACTACTAGCGATTTGTACAGTGTGAACTTGTATATATATATATATATATATATATATATATATATATATATATATATATATATATATGCATGAGCCTATTTTTCATATAAGTATATATCTCGTGTAACAGCAAAATTGTCCAACTCGTGTAACACTATGGGATAATTGTCTTTTCTAAGGTTTTCATATAAGAAGCTTATCACCAGACACCATATGTCGCCATTATCACCAGACACCATTTGTCGCAAAAATCATTGAAAAACCCTTTGAGTTAATCAGCTAGAAAGAAAATAGTTTTAATTTCGTTTTGTATCAGATCCACTAAGTTTTTTTTTCCAATTGAGCAATGGTGAGAGGAAATAAAGATCCTTCGGGCCGTCAGTTACGGTACCAACATTCATACTGCGGCTTCCATCTTTAATGCCCATTCAAGAACCAACAACTGAAAGGTTTTTAAAAGAGGGAACAGTAGAGAGGCAAACTAGATCAGGAGGTCACAACAGGAAGATTCATTATTTCAAATTAAAGATAAATACATTCTTATTGTTCAAAGTAGAGTCCAATACTTTTATAGAATTCGGAGAATTCCAGTAATATCTCTTTAATCATTTCTAAGACACATCAATTCAAATTTAATTTAACAATTCGACAATTTTTACTGTTACAGCCAGTATATACCGACTGGAATAGATGATGGTATTTTCTTTATTTTTCCTGAAAGAAGCAATGTCGTCTTAAATGTCGACCGTTCTAATCTCTCCTTCTTCGAGGTCTTGGTTCGTATTTTCCATCAGGATGATGGTATCCTCTCAACAATATCCCGATTTTTCTTTAGGAATGCTCTGGAAATATACGCATTCGTGGAAGGCACGCTTTAGGATTTAACCTTCCAAAAGCTGGGTATATATATATATATATATATATATATATATATATATATATATATATATATATAGGTATAGGTCAGCATCGGTGTTCTGAATCAAGATTTTTTTTTTATCTTTTACAATATTTTGGGTTCGAACCACGAGATTAAATGTATGTTGATAAGAATGCGGTATTCCCCAAATGTTGTACAGAGTTCTACTACAATTTTTTGAGACAGTATGTACACAAAAGTCAAGCTAAAAGTTTTTGCTGCTACAGTCCGCTTGTTCCCGAACAGTGCAGCGGGCCTCAAATATGCGACAGGTGAGGCGTAAAGACTGAAAATCAAACCAAGAAACAGTTTAAAAAATCCATGGGCCAAAAATAAATATAATTTCAAAATTTAAATTATTATTATGAATTACTTGTAATTGCATACATGTGTCCCAGTATAAACAGTCATAAGTAATTATTGACAGATTTTATCGATGTGATATTTTTTTAATTATATCAAATATTAAGAATATAGTAACTAGAGTTTGCAAATTGGAGGAGAGCGTTATCAATGATAATGTTCTGACTTCAAATCTACGGTTATCTCCTTTTACCCTCTCTCTTTTTTATTTTTTTTTTAAATAATATTTTTACTTTTTATCACTTAAAATTTAGCGAGGTGACATTGCTACACTTACGCTATGTTTGATAAATACAACTAAATTCCCTGAAGTTTATCTGCATCGGCAAATACCTGAGAAATGCCGGAGCGTACAACGGCCGAAATGTTGTAGTAATTACAACTAAGAAGAGAACAAAACTCCGTATGAAAATAATGTAAAAGTTGTAAATATTTAAAAAAATGTTTACATAATAATATTATTAATAGTATGAAATGTTCATTGATGATGTTAAATATTTATATGATAATAAAATTAATAGTATAAAATGTTCATTGACAATGTTAAAGTGGTCATATATCTTTTTTATAATTTTGATATCAGCTTAGCTGGTTATATCAATGTTGTTTACTCATTTTTGCATATGTAAGCTACATCTGATATATTCAAGGATGTACACATTTTTCCATTGACAAAAGACGCGTGCCAATTCAAATAAACGTTCCGCCGAGAATACCTTATTCTTGGAACAAAATATTCGCACCGCGGAAAGAAATAAAAAAGGGATCTGAAACTCAATAAGCGGGCACCATTCAAAGTAAGCGTACCGCGACATGGAAAGAGAAATAGGAAACAATTTAATCGTGCTGGTTTTCGTGTCTCTAGAAAACGGCTGCAAGACACCGCTTCCGGTACGATCACTGACGTTAAGCAACGTCGAGTCTGGTTAGTACCTTCATGGATACCAGCTTGGGAATACCGGGTGCTGTAAGCTTGGATGTATGGATGATGTAATAGATAAACGGCTCAGAATTGTTAATCGGGGTGCCGAGTTCCAATTCCGGTTGGGTTCGTTATATTCACTTTTTTTCACGTCAGGTTTTGAACTGCCACAGAGCTTGTGATTTGAAGAACTCAACCCAATTGAAGTTCCACGGAGCTTGTGATTTGAAGAACTCAACTCAATTGAAGTTCCACGGAGCTTGTGATTTGAAGAACTCAACTCAATTGAAGTTCCACAGAGCTTGTGATATGAAGAACTCAACCCAATTGAAGTTCCACGGAGCTTGTGATTTGAAGAAATCAACTCAATTGAAGTTCCAATTTTGAAGAACTCCAATTGAAGTTCAACGGAGCTTGTGATTTGAAGAACTCAACTCAATTGAAGTTGCACAGAGCTTGTGATTTGAAGAACTCAACCCAATTGAAGTTCCACAGAGCTTGTGATTTGAAGAACTCAACCCAATTGAAGTTCCACGGAGCTTGTGATTTGAAGAACTCACTTCAATTGAAGTTCCACAGAGCTTGTGATTTGAAGAACTCAACCCAATTGAATGTTCCACGATTTGAAAGAACTCAACTCAATTGAAGTTCCACAGAGCTTGTGAACTCAACTCAATTGAAGTTCCACAGAGCTTGTGATTTGAAGAACTCAACTCAATTGAAGTTCCACAGAGCTTGTGATTTGAAGAACTCAACCCAATTGAAGTTCCACGGAGCTTGTGATTTGAAGAACTCAACTCAATTGAAGTTCCACAGAGCTTGTGATTTGAAGAACTCAACCCAATCCAATTGATTTGAAGAACTTCCATTGAAGTTCCACAGAGCTTGTGATTTGAAGAACTCAACTCAATTGAAGTTCCACGATTTTGAAGTTCAACGGAGCTTGTGATTTGAAGAACTCAACTCAATTGAAGTTCCACGGAGCTTGTGATTTGAAGAACTCAACTCAATTGAAGTTCCACGGAGCTTGTGATTTGAAGAACTCAACTCAATTGAAGTTCCACGGAGCTTGTGATTTGAAGAACTAAATTTTCGGTCTTTTGGCGGTTGTTGGAGCGAATCAGATTTTAAGAGAGTTTTTGAAGTTCCTTGGAGTTAATTGAGGAATTTAAAATTATTTATTCAGAATTATCATTACTGTTTTCTAAGCTGGACTAGGGGTTCTTTTAATTTTTGTCCAGATTAACAATTAGCCCTCCGCAGTAGTCCACCTAAATGTCCACACGGAGTGCGTCTTTTAAGTTAGTTCAAAATATGCCAAACGTGTCAAGTGAATAGAAATAGAAAGAACAATTTAATTATGTTGGCCTTCGTATCACGAGAAAAATCTAACTCGGGTGTGGCGGGTGATACTACTTTGCTTGATTGATTCATTCATTGATAAAATGTAGAAAAAGAATCAATAATCGATCAATCAACACATTGCATGTTATTTAAAGCCAGAAAACGTTTTTAGATTGTAAGAACGCTTGCGGATAACAATGGTTTAGTAATACAAGCCTTACTAATTACCCCATAGAGAGGAGAAAAACGGTGTTCTAAGTATTTCTCAAAAGTACTTGTATATAAGTGAAAAAAAATCAAAAAAAAAAAAACACCGGTATTCGAACTCAGCATTTCGATTTCTCATTCCGAGCCATTATCCATTACATCACCCTCACATGCAACCTTACAGCAACTTTACAGCAACTGGTATTTCCAAGCAGTCATCAATCTACAGACCAGATTTGACGTTGCTTAACCTCGATGCTCATATATGATACTACTACTACTACTAATAATAATAATAATAATAGCGATAATAAGCACGGTATTAGCATCCACTGAATATAAAACTCGGTGTGGCAGGGTACGCTGCACTGGAAAATCTGCAACTTTATTAGGAAAAAAAAATTGCTATGAGCTATCAACTAGACCCGGTAAGAGATATAACATATAATAATTTTATGGGGCTCTACAATACACACAGACAGACCCATCAAAGCTAATCACGCAGATCTCGTGATCAAAGACCAAAAAACAGAATCTGCTTTCTTTTTGACATGGGAGTTCCTGCAGATTGTAATGTATCTTTGAAGATCTAAAAAAAAAAACTATCGCAATACAAGGATTTTGAAGAGGAAATGTAAAGAAAAAATCTGGCACATGAGGACATCAATAATTCCAGTTGTGGGTGGAGCCTTCGGTTTGACTGGAAAATCTATTGGTAGATTCACTGAATCTCTGGTTAGCCATACCGTAAAAACCTGCTCGATCATTCCTTAAAGAAATACAAAAAAAATGTTCTCACAAGTACAGCTAACAGCATACGAACGGTTTTAACTATGGAAAAATGTGTATGATCCTAGTTTTTTTTTTTTTTAGTTTTATTTTGCTTTTTTTTTACCAAAAATAAAATGTCATGAGGCCAATTCTAACCTTAAGTCACTGGTTGAGATTCGGAAGGAAATCAGTGTACACCAGAAATCAAAGGTAATAATAATAATAATAATAATTATAATAAAAATAATAATAACAATAATAATAATACTGCAACTTCTACGGGAAGGAAACTGAAAGAAACTGGAATGAACACCAACCAGACCCGGTTACGGAGATAGAACCTGTCACAATTCTATGGGACTACACAATACACACTGACAGAACAATCAAGGCCAACCGGCCAGATATTGTTATTAAAGACCACAAACAAAAACGGTGCCTCCTTATTGACATGGCAGTCCCTGCTGACTGCAATGTATCTTTGAAGATATTCAAAAAGTTGTCAAAATACAAGGAACTTGAAATCGAAATCTCGAAAATGTGGCATATGGGAACATCAACAATCCCTGTTGTAGTTGGAGCCCTAGGACTGGTTGGAAAAGATTGCAGTAGACTCATTGAAGGGATTCCTGGAAGTCCATGCCTCAAGGAGATACAAAAAATTGTTCTGACAAGTACAGCCCACACCTTACGAAGGGCTTTATCTATGTAATTTAATTTTTTTTTTTTTTTGTCAGTGGAAAGTGTCATGACGCCATTTCTAACCTTGCGGTAGAACTCGGGGGGGGGGGTTGACGCAAAGATGTCCTTAAGGGCTTTGCGCAAGTCTGCTTCATTGGTGAAGAATTTCCCACAAAGATGATTATCCAGGGAGTGGAAGAGGTGGTAATTGGATGGCACAAGGTCAGCTGAATAAGGTGGATGGCACAAAGTCTCCCACCCAAGTTGCTGCATGGTATCACTAACCACTCACGCGAAATGCGGCCTGGCGTTGTCATGGAGAAAAAGCACACCTTTGCGATTCACCAGTGCTGGCTCCTTCTGGCGCAATGCCTGTTGCACACGTTTCAATTGCTACGAGTATAGGTCTCCAGTGACCGTTTGGCCCATTGGTAGCAGTTCATAATGAACCATTTGACGACCTGTCCACCAGACACAAAGCATAATCTTGCGTGGGTGCATAGTCGGTCTTGCGGTGTAAGGGACAGCATCCTGAGGAGACAACCAATGTCATTTACGCTTGGGAGTTTCATACAGAACCCACTTTTCATCACTGGTAAGCACCCGATTGAATAAGGATGTGGTACGGTGGCGAGAAAGCAGGCTGCCACTGGTTGTCCCTTGTGGACCTCCAACAGCGTTTGCGGAACCCACTTGCTCAGTTTGTACGTCTTACCTAGGCGGTGCAGGTGAAGTCTAACTGTTTCATCGGAAACGTTGAACTGTCTTGCAAGTTCACCACACGTTAGACTACTGTGTTCTTCAATGGCCGCCTTCAGGACTCCGTCATTCAAGACTAGTGATCGTCCACTGCGAGGCTTATCATGGAGAGACAAATCTCTCGACTTGAATTTTCGAAACCAACGCCTTGCAGTACGTTCATCCACAGCACTATCCCCAAACGCTTAACATATGCGGCGACTTGATGCAGCTGCTGATAAGACCACGTTGAAGTCGTAAAACAAACAGCCCCGAATGAGATCTCTAGACACTTCCATCCTTCTCACAGCTGTCCAGGTTATAACTGATGACCGGGCACGGTGCGCGTGTTTTTTTTTTTATAACGTCTGATGTTCCTACTTCCGGCTGTCAGAATTTGAAAACAATTGCTACGCGCATTTTGTATATATTTCAACTACATTCAATGACTAATCAAAAAACGGACAGAACTTTTTTGGTTACCTTGTAATAAAAATAATAATAAATGAATGAATAAATAAATTTCCGGGTGCTACATTAGGTATGGCTCTCCTAGTTTCTGATCTTAATTGGGGACAGATGTTCTTAAGATGGGCTACAGTAAATATCCCATTCATTACCATTGATTTGCTTGTCATTTGCCAGTTGGGCATGTTGCCTTGTTTCTGATTTACTTTGCATCTAATTAGAAGAAGTAGTAGCGGGACACAGTGGTCGGTTATCGAGAATGTGTGTGTGTGTGTGTATGTGTATGTGTGTGTGTGTGTGTGTGTGTGCTTTTTTATAATATTGAAGGATGAGGCAACTAGGTCAAGACGAAGCAAATGAGGGTGTTCACCCCAATCTGCGTGGTATGTCCGATCAAGACCGATAACATCACAGATTCTTCTTTGGTTTTTGCCAATAATCTCTAGATACAGAGCAGAAACACAAGAGCAGATGTAACAGCAATATGGCGGATGCAAGTCAGATTCGGATAACAAATATTGTCTTTTTAAAGCTAGCTGTTTTAAGTGAGTGTCACTACCATTGATACGTGTGAGAATTTGAAGTTTTCCACTGATGGTGTTACTTGCGCAGCATCATCGAAGAGAATTGTAAACTTCCAGTCATCAAGTGTATAAAAATTGATGTCAAACGAGAAGATTTTCACTTGCCATTGCATGCATCATTCTAAGGCTGATGTTGATCGTCTGTACGTGTCCAGATCCGAAAGAGGTAGAGGATTAGTTCAACTAGAACTGTCTTAAAAATCCACAGTAATAGGTCTTTAAAGATATCTGCAAACTAAAGAAGACTATTCGATGATATGTTTGAAAGAACACGAAAGAAATCAAACTTTATTCAGTAATAAAGGAAGCCAACAAATTCGAAAGGGGATTTCAAATGGATGAAGAAGAGCAAATAAACCAAAATAAACCTACAGCAACGGCAAAAAAAGAAAAACAAAAGCGAAAGCAATTTCAAGATGGCAAGATAAGGCTCTTTATGATTAATACTCTGCATGTACCAAACACGCTGTTGTAGACATGAAAGATATAAACTTTATTCAATAAAGGAAGCCAACAAATTCAAAAAGAATTTCAACTGGGTGAAGAAAAGCAAATAAGTCATAGCACACTTATTGCAGGGGATAAAAGCAAATATCAGGTGCCTAATGCAAAAAGATGACAAGATAAACCTGTTCATGGTTAGGACTATGCCCGTACCAAACAAGATGATTTAGACAAACACCGTACCCATCAATGGTTACGTTTTGCAAGATTAAAAGATGAAACCGAGAGGTTTTATTCTTGCTGCACAGGACCAATACTTGCTAATTATAAAATACCAAACACACATACTGAAAAATTTTGTTAGACCAAAATGCAGATTCTGTGCTAAATATCCAGAAATAAGAGGCCATCTTGTATCACGTTGCACGGTATTGGCTCCCACTGAATCTAAAACCCGGCCTGAGAGAGTGGGCCAATATCTGCATTGGAAAATATGCAACTTTTACGGATATGCTTTGTAAACTTCCAATCATCAACTGCATGATAAAACAAACTGATATTGTTTCTTGCCCATTAATCTTCTTGCGAAATTATAGCAACCGTTGCAGTTGAAGCGGGCTTGAAAAATATTTCACATGGGAACTCAATTTTATTTGAGTAATAAAAGCAGAGAGATTAAAACCCTCGCTCTACCAATGAGCCCAGTGGACCCATAATTTTTTCAAAATTAATTTTCTCACCCTTATAGTTACTCTATCCGAATTATTTTTTATGACTTTTATTTTTTATTCGTTTTCTATTATCTACATAAAGGAAATACATTTAGAACAAAAATAATTTTGGTCGGGGAATTCTTCTATTACCAAGTGGGTCACTTGGACCCATGGTTGAAATTTTTAATTAAATAAAATATATCGTCCATTCTAAATAGTGTTCCTTATGCCAAGCCTTTTATTTATTAGAAGACTTTCGGATAATGATATGAAAGATGGGAAGAAATCTGATAAAAATGATTCATCAATGAGGAATGAAAAGTATCATTGAAAAGATAAGTCCGTTATATTGTCTTCTGAACCACTTGAAATGGCATAAAGAATTCCATCCTATAATGTTTTATATCAAAAGCCTGGAACTTAATGTTTGACAAGAAGATCTTGTGATTCTGCTCTTTCATCATTTATATTGTTCCTGGAGCTAAATCTCCTGGAAATAATTCCAAAATGGACAAATGCTGAAGGAATTCGGCTTTCGCACGTATTGATACAACTACAAACTCTAGTGAACAATACACTGCCCAGGAACCATTCAAAGAGAGATAGAAATACAAATGCACCTTGTGTCGTCCTAAAATGGATAGAAAAACTCAAACTATTTGTTATATTTGTTACATACATGTTTATCAAAATCATTTCAATGAATTCTGTGCAAAATGCAGTGATGAATTTTAATGAAAAAATGTAATTTGAATTAAGTTCATAATTTTCTGTTTCAGTCAATAAATGTTAATTAAAAATTGTTATTTTGTGTCCATTTATAATTATACATACTTAATAACATCAAAAAAAATGCAAAATGTTTGAACAGTTTAAAAAATAGAAATGGGTCCATTGGACCCAGGTGATATTTAATGGAAGTCAGTTAAATAAGCAATTCATAAGAAAAAATGTGATAACAAGAATATATATTTCCGTAAAGGGTGAGACTGAAACATAACGATAAAAAACACACACTTTAACCGATTTATTGTTCCTTTGGTATTAGAGCAAAAATCAAGGACAAAAAATGTACACAATGAATAAAAATATATAGAACCCCGAATTGGGCACCTCGAGGCGGTGTAATGGTTAGCAAGCTTGCCTCGCTAGAATAATTACGACTGAGTAGTGAGTTCGATCCTCAATGGGTAACCCCGACTTTCAGTCTTGTGGCACATCTAAGCTACGCTTGGAAAATCACTATAGAACCCGGAACACCGATACCACGACTTAAGTCGTTTCGATTTAAGACATTTTCGATGATACGTCAGTTTTTCTTAAATATTGTATGGAAAACTCGTCTAGTGCGTTTTACATCGGTCGATTAGAAACGTCAAAACACTAAAATAACATTAAACACATATAAAATCATATTAAAAATAATATTTTGCATACTCTCTCTCTCTCTCTCTCTCTCTCTCTATATATATATATATATATATATATATATATATATATATATATATATATATATATAAAAGTAGTTCATGATGTTCATATTTCAGATTCCTACCGACAGGCAGAACTCATGCGTTTTTCCACTCCAACACCAATTTTGAATTCAAATTTATTTACATCTATGCTCTACTGTTGACCTTATTTATTTATTTCTTCATGTGGGGTTGTTTTCCAGGGTTAAATTGTTTCAATGTTTTGGATATTCAATAAATTCCCTATGGTCGAAATGACTTTAAAATACTATGGAATTCTTCACAAATCTTATAATGAAGCAAAAACAGGGATGAAGTTTGATTCAACTGCAAGTGCAAACGCATGAAAACCTCTTCCTTCTTGGCATGTTGACTGTAAAGCTGGATTTAATAAGAGCTCCTTCGGGAATTTAACCTTTTGACGCTTCAATAATCCTTCTTTGCATCATCAAAGATTGTTCGAATTCCAATTTAGGATGGAATCATACGAAGAAACTATTGGCTAAATAGCAAAAGCCGGTTTTGGACCTAGTTTGTCGCAGTTTTCATCCACCTAACAGAAATAATCTAAACCAAACATTTATGCAAGACAATTTGAGTATCATATGTAGTTTACATGTCGAATTTGGAAAGCATCGCATGAAAAACCAAGGAGTTATGGCCATAAAACGAGCTTTTTGAACAGTTTTTTGTGATTTTTTGTTTTACGAGGGGTAGCGAGCAGGTCTAAAATAACACTGTCTTATTATTTTAAATATTTATTGCTTATTTATTCACATCAATGCTCTACTGTTGACCTTCTTTCAATTACGTCTGAATAGTGATTTATAATACCTTTCTGCCAATGGCTCCGATGAAAAGTCCCAGTGCAAGTGCTAATGCTAAGCGTAAAGCTTTATCGCTGGAAGACAAGGTGGAAATGAACTATTTTATTCAGAATAATGTACGTACAGATCATCAATATTGCAATAGGCAATGCGGAATGCTTGTTTGCAGTTTATGGTGTAGTTATTTCAATTTAAGTCGTTTTTTCGACTTAAGTTGTGACCTCTAGAACCAACAGACGACGTAGGGCGAGGTATAGCTCTACTAATGTTATATACATTAATGACGTCTTCTATGTGACGAGTTCCTTCAGAACGTTGGTCATCATGGCTCTCCACAATTTCTTATCCTATGTAGATTTTTTTTTTTGCTATCTCTCCTAAACTCTGTTCTGCCATTTACACAAGCACGTTGGTAGTTTATGTGCTATTTCCTCTTACGTTCAAATTTCCCTGAGAGAATCAAATTTAACAAAGGCCCTTTTCCTATTTATTTGACATGCAAATTCCAGCTGTCTCTTTCTGAAATTAATTAATTGAACCAACCAACCAACCAACCAACCAACCACTGCTTAAAGAGAGATGACTGGTTGGTCTTTAATGCACGCTGATTCCAAATCTTTCAAGTGATAACTGATATTAACGCAAGTCAGCACTGAGAACATGTCCGGGCTGGAAGACCAGGCAAATTGATGTTTCAGCTATCTGATACATTAATGCACCCATGTAAAATGTACACTTTTCCCTCAGTTAAATATCGTCGTGGGTAAGACTTTAAACTACATCCGCGTCCTGTGTAAGACAATAAACTACATCCAGCAGCAAGGCCTTTGCTCAGGAGGTTTTGAGGAGCGTGGAACCATCTCTTAATTGCTGATGTTCTCAGGTCCACGCTGAACCAGGTTAGTACCTATTAGGGTTCCTGCTATGGGCAAATAGTTAACTATTACCAGCAATTAGTTTCTGAAAAAATTATTACCAGAAAAATATTACCAGAAATAGATTTTTTGACAAAACAAAACATTACCAGCAATAAAAATTTTGTCGGCATTAAATAACTCATTGAGGTCGATATGTTGTAAAACGAAACCAATCTAAACCAAAGAATATATATTCTATTCATACGAATCTATCCTAAAAATGTTGTCGGCATTAAATAACCCATTGAGGTTGATATGCCGTAAAACAAAATAAACCAAACCAATCTAAACCAAAGAATACATATTCTATTCATACGAATCTATCCTAAAAAATGTTGTCGGCATTAAATAACCCATTGAGGTTGATATGGCGTAAAACAAAATAAACCAAACCAATCTAAACCAAAGAATACATACTCTACTCATACGAATCTATCATAAAAAATGTTATCGGCATTAAATAACCCATTAAGGTTGATATGCCGTAAAACAAAATAAACCAAACCAAACCAAATCCTCAATTAAATATATTATGAAATGTAACAGCGGTCATTAAGTCATGAAAGAATGCGAAAACTGGGTACGAAAAATGGAGGTGGAGTGCTTGTGTAGTTTCATACTGTCCGACATAGAAAAATGGGTAGAAAATGGGTGGCGATAGGAAAACTGAAAAAGCAGAAACGTCTCCAAGGGTGGGATTATCGAGCATATGTGGGTGTGGTGTTATTTCGCGCGTTCTCTCTCAATTCAGTAGCGCCACTACACACCTACGTGTTCGGGACCCTCACCAACTGCGAATCCACCCAACCATCTCCTATCTCTGGTCTGTTTAAAGCGCCAGAAGGTGTAGTAGTGGTGGGGGTGGGTGGGTGTCTTATAATGTTTCAATCTATCATATTCGTAAACGAATCGAGGCTGGCAGGTGCCCGGATTCGCAGGCGAACACGTCAGTTTCAATCCAACGGAAGAGATTTATCAGATTTCAAAACACATCACAAGAAAACAACATGCGATCGAGGGAAAAATATGTCCCAGCCATTTTCTCTTTCACTCTTTATGACTTTTCTGTTTCTCTCCCGCTCTCGTTCTCCCACGTCCTGCAACTCCGTCTTTTCCTCTCGTCCACCTTACCCCTCCCCCAACGTTAGCAAACGCAAGAGAAGACTGACAGATGTACACGTGCTTGAATATATCTGCTTCTGTATATGGGTGTGTACAGGGGGGGCATGGTATGAGGGTGAATGCACGTAGAATTTTAACTTATAAATAAGAGTGAGTGAGAGAGAAAGAGAGAGAGAGAGAGAGAGAGAGAGAAGAGTGCACATAAATAAATGTATGCAAGTTTATATATTAGTACGAATGTATATTTGAGGCTATAGAAATCTGAGTTGAACAGACACGCGCTTAACATACGAAACTAAGCCACCAGGGTTCTTAACGGTAGGCCTGGTTCATGGCGGCTATTTCAGAATCCAAATTGCTGATCCCGAACCAGACGATGAAATTATTTATATATATATATATATATATATATATATATATATATATATATATATATATATGTGTGTGTGTGTGTGTGTTTTGAATATATATATATATATATATATATATATATATATATATATATATATATATATATTATATTTGTGTGTGTGTGTGTGTGTATAGGAAAGGGTTAAATCTGGCATATTGCTGTTTTCAATTCATTTTGTTAAAAACATTTTTTGATAGATTCTCATATTTGAGCAGAAGCGCTGTTGTTTTTTTAATTAAACGGTATGTTTTTTAATTAAACATTATTTTATCCAACTACATGTATCAGCTTGAATGTTGAAGAAATCTTGTCAGAAAATCATGCGTCCATTGCAAAATAACTTTTGAACAAAACACACACACATACATATATTGAGGAGGCCCGAGGAGGCAAGGTAATGTAATGGATAGCGGCTCGGATTGAGGAATCGGAGAGCCGAGTTCGAATTCCCGTCGAATCCATTACTAATACCCTTGGGAAAGCTGTGAATCCTCTTCTTCTCCCTCCAGGTATGGGTAAATAGCAGGACAGACTGGGTTCTATAGCCTTGGATGGCAACTGGTCTAGGAGAAGGACAACTCTGAATTCAAAACCTGCAGAGGGTCGTTTGGGGACCTTGTGGCACGTAGTGCACTAAGTCTCTGTATTCAGTCCTACAAAAAAAAAAAAAAAAAAAACTTCCCAACTATAATCAAATCTCATGTGCTGTTGTCGGGCTGTCAGTTTTCTAGAACTGATCTGTTTGGCCCTCATACGTCGAATTCGACAGGAGGGTCAAGTATACAATATATATATATATATATATATATATATATATATATATATATATATATATAAAGAAAAACAGACCACTTTAAGGCTCCATTGTAATAATTTATTTCACCAGAGACCATTTAAAGGACGCTGGATCCTAAGACATCACTTCCAAAAAGTTGAAACGAAAAATGAAATGAAAATTTATACTTTTGACGTGTAGTATTAAGTTTATGCAATTCAGTATTAAGTTTATGTAATTTAACAGAGAGGGTAGCGAGTAGTGGTGTGAGAGACATGGTCGAGTTTAGAGAGGGTTTAGTTTAATATTTCTTTCTATCATACTTAGTATTGAGGAAGGAGGGAACAGACATTAACTATTTAATCGGTTAACTTAACGGAACTAATATATTGAAAGGGAAGGAAAGAATAGAGAAAAAGAAAAAGAAACAAGAAAGAAGTAAAGAGAAAGATTTATTTAGCGTTTACAGAAGAAGAAGAAGGGTGGTATAGTTTTATAAATTTATGTAAAAAAAAAACAGATTTTAACGTTTGATAGTAATTTAAATTTTTTTAAAAATTCCACGAAGAAATTAATTTCATGTTGCTAGCAATTTAAACATTTAACTCTTTTACAAATAATTTAGGGATTTAATATGAATTAAATACGATATTTAAAAACACATTAATAAAAAAAACACATCAAGAAAAATATTTAAAAAATAAAAAATTGTTGATAGTAATCTTTTAATATTGTAAATGACTGTTAAGGTAACATCTTTATCAGTTTGAATCTAATTCATGAATGTAATTTGTAACTATTTTTAGATGGGTAATCTTTATTACTTAAAGTTTAGGTTTCAAATTAAGATGGAGTAATATTTGAAGGTAATATTAAAAGTTTTGTTTTTCCATATATATATCACATATACACTTATGTAAATCTCACAAGTACTCATGGTAGCGTATTCAACTGACCTCCTATATATATATATATATATATATATATATATATATATATATATATATAATTTTATTTAAAAAATGATTCCATCGCTACATAATGTAGCGATGGAATCATATTTTTAAATAAATAATTATATTTAGGCTCTACTTTTGTATCGAGCACTGTTTTTTAAAAATGATAGCAAAAATACTAAAGAACTTTGGATTATTTACCTAACGCGTTCTTTTCTATTTTCTATCTATATGACACACACACACACACACACACACACACACACACACACACACACACACACACATACACACACACACACACACACACACACACACACACACACACACACACACACACACACATATATATATATATATATATCATTGAATAATATAGACATATTATGTCTGTTTTTATAATAAGCCTTTCCAGTTTTCTAATCGGTTTTTTGATGTTAAGATGAAATTCATTAAGGAAGGCGCGTTGTTTTTCCAACCGAAGCCCTTTCGATCTCCTCCAAGATCATCTTCAGGAGTAAATTACAAAGACAAACTTATTGTAACTGTGATAAAATCTGCATTTCGTTGTGATGATGATTTTTAAATATCACGCGTGCACGTGCTTTGTTATAATTCTTTTAAAATATAAATTTATCCGTTGCAGCTATGGAACGTTTTGTAAAACAAGCGACCAAATATATGAGAGCTGACTGGGAATTGGGAGCATGCAGAATGGTATTAATTATGCTAAACCACGTAAATAATAAGGAAAATTATATAGGTCCTCTTTATCAAAAGGAAATACCTAGCACCAAAGAAAATCTATTATGAGTGTAGCTTATATTTAATGCTAGGAAGCTACGGCGTATTCCTTGATGAATTTCTTCTTTATATCAAGAAAATAATTAGAGTATTAGGAAAGATCATTATAAAAATAAATAGACGTAAGATATCTATATTATTCAATGAAACATCTTTGAATGAACATATGCTGTATATATATATATATATATATATATATATATATATATATATATATATGTGTGTGTGTGTGTGTGTGTGTGTGTGTGTGTGTGTGTGTGTTAATAAAAGGTAAGAGGAAAAAACATTTTTAGCCGACGTGTTTCGTCCTCTGAGGTGCTTTATCAAGGAATATTTAGGCTTATTTTGTTGCACCTGTTTACATGCAAAAGCAAGGATGTCATTGGTTTATCAAGGGTTTTAAATTGGAGAGCGTTCATGAATGTTTATCAGGTGGCTGAAAGGTTAGACAAAGCCCGTGGCATCCTTGCTCTTGTATTTAAACGCGTGCAACAAAATAAATCCTATATTTTCCTTGATAAAGTCCCTTATAGGACGACATGCACCAGCTAAGAATAGTTTTTCCGCTTGTCTTTTTATTCGTTTTGGTTCTTTAGTAGGTTCCTTGGTAGGTATACCGTTGTTTAATTACCTATATATTGACGTGACTGTTTATTTCTTTTTATAGGTATTGTGAATAATGGCAAACAATTTGAGTCAAGAACAAAGAAAGTGGATTCTAAAGCAGTACTGCAATATTGAATATCTCGTGCAGGTGTGCAAAGCTTGGAGAGAAACTTTTGATACCGTTTAATTTATAAAAATAAAGACTAATTTAAAAAACGGGGTTTTGTAGACGTTCGAGGAATGTTGAAAGGATGAAGGAGTACCTTTCGAGCACTCACGAGATTAAACAGTGTATAAAAATATGCAGTTGTAATAAATAAATGTAATAAAATGTAAAAAAAACCTCTGTAAATTGTATACTTGCTTTTAGCCCACACACACACTATATATATATATATATATATAATAAAATGTATTAAGTACGACAATTATTTTAATATATTTTCTGTGTATACGTTATTTTTTATGGATATAATTTATTTAAGTAAATGCTCTTTTTTTAAAATTCAAACACTATTAATTAAATTTACCGGCCTGAATATTCGAGAAATTTCGTCGAATATATGTGCTTCTCTAAAAAAAAGAATTGAACCTGTATCTTTAATGGAAAATATCACTTGACCTGACGTACTCTGAAACATTCAGCCATAAAAAAGCGTCTGGTTAACAAAATCCTCGAAGCATATATGTTTTACGAAATTTCTCGAACATTTAGGCCGCTTTTATTTCCTAGTATATACATTATATGTATTAAACAACTTAGGACACACCACCTTTTGTTTGAACCAACCCATTTTTAAAGGTTAGCAAAACTATTGCAACGCGTGACTGAGAGGTGTTTCTTTTGTATTTTAGATTGATTGTTTAAACATTAAATAGCTCTGAATGACTACTCTTGCTTTTAGCCTTGGGTTTCACCAGTAAAGACTGCATTTCTTGTTAAAAATTATAAGCCAATATGAAAACTAGAAGGAAAATCAATCACAGCCAATGGACAAATATTGGGCATAGTAAACACAATAATTAGGAATATCCTGTAAAAGAAGGAAACTACTTATGTACTGAACACCACACATAGAACAGGTCGGCCAAGGAAAACAACTTTAGTTGATGACAGGAACACTGTGAGAGCTATGAAGAAAATGTCAAAACAAGAGCCAGTGACATCACCAAAAATCTCCATAGTGCAGGGGTGAAGGTTTCCCAATCCATCGTTGGAAGAAGACTTCGGAAAGGCCCAAGTGTAGAGAAAGAAAGAATTTGCTTATGATCCAAAACATACAAGCATGGTGAAAACAGTGGCTTGCATAGATGCTTCCGGAACAGGCTCAATTCTGTTTATTGATGATGTAACTCATGATTGTAGCAGCAGAATGAATTCAGAAGTCAACAGAAACACGTTGTCTGCCATTTTACTGAGAAATGCATCCAAACTAATCGGACGGATGTTTATCATGCAGTAGGAAAATGACCCAAAGACGTATGGTTTATCAACCGCATTGTTCAAAAGCAGAAAATGTTTTTGATTTTATGAATTTTTGGGAGGTAATAATAACTTGCTGATAAAATTCATACTAATTAATCCATAGCAGGGGGAAGAAGAGATGAATTCATACCTTTCCCAAAGGTAATTGCGTATATGACTATAACGGACCAAACTGGAATTGAACTCAGTTCTACTATTTCAAATTCCAAACCGTTTTCCATTACACTACCCGACTATCTGAGGCGATATTTTATAAGCATTTTCGGAGAATTACGCATCCCGCAAATAAGATTTTCTCCTTTTTGCTCTATTATAGTTGGCTTGAATTAATTAGAAAAAGAATCTGAACATTATCTAACTTCAGTTCTCAGCTACGAATCTGTCATTCATAAAATAATATGGTGATTGTCTTGCGAAGCATTTGAAATAGATTTACGCTATGCACGAAACACAACAGTTGATGTCCGAGTCAAACTAAAATCACAAATTCCGGATGCTGGCTTTATCGATAGACAGAGTCTATCCTCATAGAAGATTGGTCATGCTGTGAGCGGGATCTTTATAGGCTCTCTCCTATCTTGGCCTTGTTCCATACTAAGCTAAGCTCAATAGCTGTCTATATTTCTGGGATGAGGCATTGTAATTATTTACGCTATTTACATTGTTCGGACTGTCGTTCTCAACTTTGTTGCCATATTCACGACGTTTCGGCCGTTGTACGCTCTGGCCATCATCAACTGTTTGCCGGGAGCATACAACGGCCGAAACGGCGTGAATATGGCAACAAAGATGACGTCAATCACCTGAAGAAGACCGGAGCGTACACCGGCTAAAAATATGGCAACAGAGATGAGACCAGTAGTCCGAAAAATTGATAAATTGATAAGCTTGATAAATATAGTTAATACCGCCACGTATTTCTTCTAGATAATTTCATGTTGGTGGCAGTGAAGATGAAAACAACGAAACAGCTTTCTCAAACAGCGATTTGGATTTCTTTCCTTGGGAATGGTCATAGAGAAATCAACCGTTTCCTTATAAGGAAGCATTAGCGTTCATATTTCTATTAGCGTTAGTGTCGGTTGAAATTTATAAAATCTTTCTTTTGAAAAGTTTTCAAGGAATATAAATTTATCGTATCCAGTGACTGTTATGGATCCTTCTAGTAGTGATGAGTTTTGTCATACTAACCTTTTATCGAAGGTTGTGTGGAAAGTCAACATCTTGATTATGTCATTTTATTCTTTTAAGTGTATATGTGTATCCATTTTAATTGTTACTGTTCTTGGAAGTTTTAATGTATGTAGTTTTTCTTATATGTTAATTCTTTTTCTGTAGAGCTAGTCTAGGAGACCTTATAAATGGTTGTCTTCTTTAAGACGTGCAGGGTTCATTCAAGTGAAGCCATTTTTAATCGTTGATAACTTGGATTCGCTGAGCGTCGATCTGTCAACCCAACCCTCGTGTCAGGTTCGTGATGGCACGTCTTTAGTCCCCATCATGTCACCTCTGTAAGTAAATAAGAAAGACATGGAAATGAAATGCTGTGGCAGGATGATGGTAATAAAAAAAATATTTGTTTTTATAATGGTTGCAGGAGCAGAATGTAACGGGAGCGGGGAAAGAATTAAGGAAATCGCTCGAAAAAGTTGAAGAATTGGAAGAAAAAATACGAAAAATATATAGAAGAATCAAGAAATGGAAAGTGGATTTTCAGAGAAATTTCGGAAAAGATTAAAAAAAATTATTTGAAAATGGTTAAGCTTAAAACAAAGGCTAATGTCAGAAAGAGAATAAGCACGTAGTCTCCTAAAAAAAATATATATATATCGACGTTTAAAATTTGATCAAGGACAAGGAGTTGTCGATAAGTTGCCAATTGAAAAATGGGAAAGTAAAGGTTAAAATGTTGGTAGAAATGTAGATAGTAAGAGAAAAACGGATAAAATCATGCCGAATGAAAGTGGAAGTCACAGTGAAAGGAAAGAAAGGAAGAAAAGAAACAAAAGCACAGAGGAAAATAAAAAATATATATATATGAATAAAAAAAGAAAGAAAGAAAGAGCAAATATCGAGAGAAAATTACGAAAAAAAAAAGTTAAAACTAAAAGAAAAATTAAAAATTGAAATCTTTTCTTTTTATGTACCATATCCTTTCAGGACGTAGGCGATCATGGCTCCCCACCTTCCTCTATCCCTTGCACCTATCAACAAGTTACCATCCCTCTGCCACGCACACCCTAGACCACGTTCTGTCATCCACTTGTTTAAGCCAGCTAGGTATGGCATGCGTTGTTTTCCCTTGTCTCTTTCTTTCGTTATTCGACCTGTGAGCATCAGATTCTCCAGGCCTTCCTTCCTTATGTATTTCAGAAACTTCGGCTGCCTCTTCCTGATGTTAAGTACACGCTTCTTCCTGCTTTGCATCATCTTCAAGATCTCATTGTTGCTTTCACGCTCGGTCCATCACATCCTCAGCATCATTCTGTAGAACAACATCTCCGTCGCCTCGAGTCACTTCTTTGAGGAGAGCGTCCAACCTTCGCTGCCGTAAAGGAGAACAGATGCCACATAACAGGTCAGTACTCTTTTGCTTTGTTACCAAAGAAATTCTCCTGTCTCGCAATACTCTGCCCAGCTTTTTACGGATCTCAGTGTCGCATTTACCGTCCTCTGTCAGAACACTTCCCAGATATTTAAACTTCTGCACCTGCTTGATTTTGGTGCCCTCGACTTCCAAATCGCATTTTGGGCTTACCCTTTCACTGGGGAACATGCATTATGTCTTCTTGTAGTTTATGCTTAGTCACTTCTTCTTGCTCTTCGTCGCCACCTTCTTTAGGAGATTCTGTAATAAAAATAAAAACGAAGAAAGAAAGAAGATGGCAATAAAAAAGTAAAAGATGACAGGAAAAAAAAGCAAAAAAAGCAAAGAAAAATTAAATAATTGAAGCAAAGAGAAGGAATGAAAGAAAGACGAACAAAGAAGATTTTGATGAAAAAAAAGAAGAAAGCGAAAAAAAGAAAGAGAGGAATGAAAATCAAAAAGTAAATGAAATAAAACAAAAAAAACAGTACAAAGAAAAACAAGGAAGACAAGAGTAAGAAAAATGAAATACAAACTTAAAAAAAAAATTGAAAGGAAAGAGTTAGGCGAAAAGGAAAAAGAAAAAAAGAATGTAGAAGAAAAAGTTAAATAATGACAGAACAAAAGAGAAAAAGAAGAAAAAAAGTGATCAGTAAAAAAAAAAAAAGATTAAGGTAAAGAGAGAAAGAAAAAAAGACGAAAGTAACACTAACGAGGAAAACAAAAACCCAACACTCGCAGCCTGACGATTGCGTCTAACATAAAACAGCCTGTCGCCTCTGAGTGTTGGATTCAATGTTCACTATATATATATATATATATATATATATATATATATATATATATATATATATATGAGAGATACACAAAATTCTCAGCTTAAGACAGAACCCTTTCGAAAAAATATTCTGATGTTTGGTCAGATTTTAAGAAATGGTTCAATCAAAAGATTTTTCAGTATTCCTTCGTTTGCATGCAAAGATATAGTTACCAAAAATCTTATAAGAATACATTTTGATTGAAACTCAATTATGATATTGATAGACGGGGCTGTAGAAGAAAATACATTGATTCTTCATTTTAAAGAATTTCAAGAAGAAAAATTAAATAAATGTAAAAGCTCTGCAACAAGAATCTAAATGCTTACCTAACAATAGTTTTCTGAAAGATTTTAAGTCCACTTTTCGTATCAATCAGTGGAATTTTTGTTTTTTTTAATGCATTTTCCTGGACATGCAAGTATTAAATAAATGAAGATTTTAAATAAAAGTATTTTTTGAAGTTTACTGATTTCCATTTTAATGCATGGTTATAAAGTAAATGGAAAAGTATAACAATGGAAAGGAAAAGGAATCAAAGGAAAGAAAAAAGAGGAGAAAAGATTAAAAAACAGAAACGAAAAAAAAAAAAAACTATCGAAAGAAGAAAAAGACGAAAATGTAAATAAGAAAAAGTATACTATTTACATTATTCAGACTATTGCCCTCATCTTTGTCGCCATATTTATTACAACGTTTCGGCCGTTGTACGCTCCGGCCTTCTTCAGGCGTTTGGAATGTCGAACAACCCTTTATTTCGCTCACTGGGGTAGACTCTTCAAGTTCCACGTGCCATGTCTAATGGATATCAGTTATCAGTTATCTCCTGTTAATTTCACTCTCCAAGTTCTCCACTGCCTTAACCAGGTATTGAACTCACACTCTTTGGGTCCTGTCACTGGAACTAACTAACGCCTTTAGAGCAGTCTACCTCAGTGAGCGAAATAAAGGGTTCAGTTCGACATATCAACCTCCTGAAGAAGGCCGAAACGTTGTAATAAATATGGCGACAAAAATGGGGACAATAGTCCGAATAATGTAAATAGTGTACATAATACCTCATCTCAGAAATATAGACAGATACTGAAAGGCCGAAACGTTGTAATAAATATGGCAACAAAGATGAGGACAATAGTCCGAATAATGTAAATAATGTACATAATACCTCATCTCAGAAATATAGACAGATACTGAAAGGCCGAAACGTTTTAATAAATATGGCGACAAAGATGAGGACAATAGTCCGAATAATGTAAATAATGTACATAATACCTCATCTCAGAAATATAGACAGATACTGAAAGGCCGAAACGTTTTAATAAATATGGCGACAAAGATGAGGACAATAGTCCGAATAATGTAAATAATGTACATAATACCTCATCTCAGAAATATAGACAGATACTGAAAGGCCGAAACGTTTTAATAAATATGGCGACAAAGATGAAGACAATAGTCCGAATAATGTAAATAATGTACATAATACCTCATCTCAGAAATATAGACAGATACTGAAAGGCCGAAACGTTGTAATAAATATGGCAACAAAGATGAGGACAATAGTCCGAATAATGTAAATAATGTACATAATACCTCATCTCAGAAATATAGACAGATACTGAAAGGCCGAAAAGTTGTAATAAATATGGCAACAAAGATGAAGACAATAGTCCGAATAATGTAAATAATGTACATAATACCTCATCTCAGAAATATAGACAGATACTGAAAGGCCGAAACGTTGTAATAAATATGGCAACAAAGATGAGGACAATAGTCCGAATAATGTAAATAATGTACATAATACCTCATCTCAGAAATATAGACAGATACTGAAAGGCCGAAACGTTCTAATAAATATGGCAACAAAGATGAGGACAATAATCCGAATAATGTAAATAATGTACATAATACCTCATCTCAGAAATATAGACAGATACTGAAAGGCCGAAACGTTTTAATAAATATGGCGACAAAGATGAGGACAATAGTCCGAATAATGTAAATAATGTACATAATACCTCATCTCAGAAATATAGACAGATACTGAAAGGCCGAAACGTTTTAATAAATATGGCGACAAAGATGAGGACAATAGTCCGAATAATGTAAATAATGTACAATACCTCATCTCAGAAATATAGATAGATACTGAAAGGCCGAAACGTTTTAATAAATATGGCTGAAGACAATAGTCCGAATAATGTAAATAATGACAGATACCTCATCTCAGAAATATAGACAGATACTGAAAGGCCGAAACGTTGTAATAAATATGGCAACAAAGATGAGGACAATAGTCCGAATAATGTAAATAATGTACATAATACCTCATCTCAGAAATATAGACAGATACTGAAAGGCCGAAACGTTGTAATAAATATGGCAACAAAGATGAGGACAATAGTCCGAATAATGTAAATAATGTACATAATACCTCATCTCAGAAATATAGACAGATACTGAAAGGCCGAAACGTTTTAATAAATATGGCAACAAAGATGAGGACAATAGTCCGAATAATGTAAATAATGTACATAATACCTCATCTCAGAAATATAGACAGATACTGAAAGGCCGAAACGTTGTAATAAATATGGCAACAAAGATGAGGACAATAGTCCGAATAATGTAAATAATGTACATAATACCTCATCTCATCTCAAAGAAATATAGACAGATACTGAAATATAGGCCGAAACGTTGTAATAAATATGGCAACAAAGATGAGGACAATAGTCCGAATAATGTAAATAATGTACATAATACCTCATCTCAGAAATATAGACAGATACTGAAAGGCCGAAACGTTGTAATAAATATGGCAACAAAGATGAAGACAATAGTCCGAATAATGTAAATAATGTACATAATACCTCATCTCACAAATATAGAGAAGAAAAAGTATAAAGAAAAGAAACGAAAAGAAAGTCGCAATATCAACAGGGAAGAAGGAAACATGAACGGAAAAAGAAAAAAAAATGTTAATGAAAGAAAATAGAGAGGAAAACAAAGAATTTAGGAATGGAAAGAAAAATGGAATAGATGTTAAAGAAAAAAAAAAACGGAAAGAAAAATATAGTTCGAAAAGAAGGATCTGTAATATATTCGATCCTGACATGACATCTACACTTCAGTCACTTTCTCACCGACGTGACATGGTTTCCTCAACGTCTTTTCGACAAATATTTCCATGGCATCTGTTCTGACGAGCTTTTTTCAAGTGCATGAATTTAAGCGCGCTGCTAGACTGGCATATTGTTCCCACCCGTTTCCTATCGAAATAGCTAAACCCAACTGCCGCTACACCAACAGTTTCTTTTCTCGCACTTCTCATCTGTGGAACTCCCTTTCGTTTACTTGCTTCCTGAGTAACTACAAACTTCAAAATTTTAAATACAAAGTCAATCGCCATCTTCTGTCTTCCTTTTTTTGTCTTTTCCTCAATCCTCAATATTTTTCTCATATTCACTCAGTGTAACCCTCATGCGTACTAGTGGCATTCCAGCCTTACTTGGGTTGAAATGATTAGAAAAAAAGTTTGCAAATTAGAGATGAGGGGAACAGATACTGCATTTTGATCCCAGCCTGATGTCCCAGAAAAGAATAAAAACGTCATTTGTGTAGCACTGTCTTCTCGGTCAATGTATGCAGAACGTTTCCATATAAGGAAACAATCAATATCAACGTTACCATCAGAGGGGGAAAATACTGCACATTGATCCAAAGCGAGAACAGCGTAATTTTAATAATTGCTCTGTCATTGAATGCCGAATATTTCCTTATAAGGAAACGGTCAATCTTACCATTACTATTAAAGGAGAAAAATACTATACTTTGATCTCAGCCTGATGGGCAAGACGAGAGAAAAAAAAGCGTAATTGCTTAGAATGTTTCTTTATAAGGAAATAGCCAATATTACCATTACCATTAGAGTTTTAGATTAAGAAAAAGAAGAAAAACGATAAAAGATACGGCAAGAAGATAGTAATGAAACGCTGAAGCAAAAATGTAATTGGAAATAGAGGAAAAGAAAAGAAAAATAATAACATTAATTCCTAGGAAACGAAATGTGAAAAGCTAATGCAAATATATCGGCGTGGAGTAAACCCATAGCGTTGAAAATTAATAGACATCAACAAGCGGGCCAAGAATATTCCATTAAAACATGGGAGGCACCAAGGACGAAGGAAATACATTTTCTAATTCATCAGCCAATAAGAAAAAAAAAACAAAAAAAAAAAAACACATATAGTCAACGACAACCGATATTTAAAGTCTGTACGTCTTTATGTGACAGAAGTCCGGTGTATTAAATATTGATGCATCCCAGAAAACTGCGACCCTATGCAGTCAAGCTGGTCTTTCTTGATTTAGGACCGACTGAGATGAACATGAAAGCCACGGAGTCCAATCCGCTTTAGCAAACGCAAAATAGTTATTGGAACACTTATTCATTTTTTTGTCTCTACAGAGGAAAATAACAGTATATTTATTTGTGATGCATACAAAGTTAAAAGTTCTTAATGGATCCGATTTGGACTGGTACTAAAAAGGTCATACGGACATATTTTTCTATCAACATATATTTAATATCCGACAGACATCAATGTCCTGGGCATGACGATAAACTACATCCGGCAGCAAAGCCTCTGATCGGGAGGTTTTGACGAGTATGTAACCAACTCTTTATTGCTACTGTTCCCAGGTCCACACTGACCCAGCGTGGTAGCACCTGTTAGGGTCACAGCTATGGGCAAATATTTTACCCTCAAATTGGGTCAAAACACTATGAAAGTATAAAAATAATTTTTTATAGTAAAATTTTTATTTTTATAATGAAAATACCAGCTGTATATTTTTGAAAAAAAATAATACCTGCTATACATTTGACTCTTGGCAAATACTCTCTTTACAAAAATGTTAACAAAACCTGATCTACAAACTGATTTCTTACAAAGCTTTCCTACAAACCTATACTAAAAATATTGCCGGTATGAAGTGACCCATTGAGGTTGATATGCCGCAAAAGAAACTAAACTAAACCCACAGACACGAACGGCTCTAATATACCGTAATTACTCATGTATAATAAGCCTTCATCCATAATACGCACAGTTAAAACTGCGCTGAAAGTGTGGGAAACTGCTTCTACTCGCGCATAATACGCGCCCCTTGTTTGGTAATCAAACCTTATAAATTGTACCTCTTCAATTTCATTACGGCCAGCGTTTCCCACTCTTATTCAAACTATAATTGAAGATATTTATCAAAATTTCTGATCATCACGATTCAAAAAGAAACGGAAATACCTATATTGTGCCTACTGCGCACACTCATTAACCTGTTTTTGTTTGATCTGTATGTAGTTTTTCACAAAATTTGGTTTTAAACATAGAATATTATTATTCTAATTTAGTTTTATGCTAATTCTTATTATATTTTACATTTGCAAGTATTGTTAGGTACATATGACTGTATTTGACATCGTTTTGGGGTCACAATCGCCGAATTGTTGGTGTCAAATTGTCGTATGATGGTGAGTAGTCATTTCGCAACTGAAATCGACCTCAGCAATTATTTGAAGATTTTTTGTAGCTGTGTATAATACGCACTCCTAATTTTGCTTGTTACTTTTTAGAAATAAATGCTTATTACACATGTGGGCTTACGGTATATTTGTACAGGACCCGGCAAAAGTATCACTTTTTTATTCAAGCTGAGGTCGATAGGACGACGTGAAGCAATTAAGTGTCCATCACGATCACCAGACCTAACAGCACCAGACTTTTTCTTGGACTGAATGATCCTGTCTACAGGCTCAGACTTGAAACAATTTCCGAATTAAAACAATCAATGTTCTGAAATTAATGTAGAAATGTGTCAAATAGTTTGCAGAAGTGTTACTGGGAGTTTCTCAGCTTTGTATTGAACAGGAAGGGGAGAATGAAGATTACATTGAAGTTTAAATCAGATTGTCGCTAATTGGTTCTGATCCCAGTGGCCAATTTATATTTTATACTAGCAGCATGGCCCGGCGTTGCCCGTGCTTCATTCAAAAATCGTTCGATTTATACAGCAATAGCTATCACTTGAATTAAAATATTTTGTCCTTCCTTGCCTTTAAAGGAGTGCCCTTTGCCATGCTGATGTTGCTATATGCCTTACTTCTTGCCTATCTCACACTGCGAATTTTTTCTAAGATCTATGCTAAACATTAAATCTGTTACGAATAAAGAACTAAACAAAATGAACACAAAACGATCAGCTTTAAAAAAGAACTCCTAAGTGGAAAAACCGAATGAAAAAAAGAATGTTAACAAGAAATACTTTTTCACACACAACCCAGTTCTGCAGAATCAGGATCAACGTTGAGTTTAAGCAAGCGAATGAGCCAATTGGAGTAAAGTGCCATGCAGATTTAAATTTTTCCCACTTTTGACGAATGCAGCTATCGATTTTTTTTGTATGCTAGCATGCTAGTTAACATTCGTGTCAGTCAGCTGTAGGCTCTCACGCTGGCCAGTAGAATCTTCCTGCCTATTCGTGGCAGCTAGCTATTGGGTCTCACTCTGGCCAGTACAAAATGGCCGCAAAATACATGAAAACTGCCGTAGAAGCATGAATAATCGATTGTTTCGATGGGAGTTGGGAAATGCAACGTCGGTCTTGGCATTCACACTAACTTGGATCATGTGCATGTAAATTTTGGTGCAGATCCGTCGAAAATTGCGACCGTGCATTCGTTACACACACACACACACACACACACACACACACACACATCCTGACTTTTGTAGATAGAGATTTACATACACTCTTTCTCTGGTATTGCGAACTTTTATCCCCAAACATAACAGAATTTAAAACTTGTTTATCATATATATATATATATATATATATATATATATATATATATATATATATATTTCAGTTTCAGAAGTGAAGACTAATCATCGTCTGCCCATATATGGCAGCATTGATCTATTTCTGGCCTGATCTGGCTCTTGAAAAGGTAGAGGATATCAGATGTAACAGTGCGGTACAGGGAACACTTTCTCGGTATCTGTAGCAATGGATCGTAGGTACGAGTTCCACTTGAGGTCTGGGTTGACCTTAAAATCCCAATAGGTGCTCGAGGCGCGGTCCCTCTCTGAGGGAACACATGCTTATCACGATAGGCGAAAACTGGTAAGTTATCAAGTGAAGGAGCATTATGATGGAGAATCCATTTATCAGTCTAGAGTTTGGGTTTTTACTTTGAAACCGTTTCGACACTTGCAAATAAACATATTGATTAACACTCCCTGTGCTAAAAATTTATAGTAAATCATCCTTTTATAATCAAAGAGACACACTTGAAAGGTATAAACTAAGAGCAAGACGTGACATGGCTATTTATTTTTGGTTTCATTTGAGGTTAATTCTTTGTTTGGCACAGTCTCCTCTAAAGTTTTGTTTCCAGAATAAAGCTGGGTATTAAGTAGCGTATATTATATATTTAGGATAGATAACGGCTGAACATAGACTTGAAGAGGTAAATATCGTAGTGATTTGGAAAGCATCCTCTCGGGAGTCTGTTCCACAAAGTAACAATTTGAGGGAAGAAGCAGTTTAAGGGGAAATCCCTCCTTACCAATGGGATACGAAAAGAATGTGGATTTTAAAATGTAAGTTAAGATGAAAGCAGATGACCAAATGTCAGAATTTTCTGGCAGAAAATCTGAAAAACCATGAGTTAGGTGTGTTAAAATGAACATAGGGTGAATATAGTATTTTTCCCATTTACGTTTCATGCCTGTGGGTCATTCTTGATGGTCAAATTGAGACATTTTAAGTATTCATTCCGTGTTGAGACTGAAATTAAATAGAGATAGATAGTCTGTCTATATTTCTGAGATGAGGTATTATGTACATTATTTACATTATTCGGACTATTGTCCTCATCTTTTTCGTTGTACGCTCCGGCCTTCTTCAGGGTTCAGTTCGAAATTCTAACCACCTGAGGAAGGCCGGTGCGTACAACGGCCAAAACGTTGTGATAAATATGGCGACAAAGATGAGAAAATATCCGAATAAAAATATGAGAGATAAATAGATAGAAGATAATAGATAAATAATGAGATAGATAAGAACAGACATAGACAGATAACAGACATAGATAGATAGATAGATAGATAGATAGATAGTTATAATCAGACATATATATGAACAGACATAGATAGATAGATAGATATATATGAACAGACATAGATAGATAGATAGATAGATAGATAGATAAGAACAGACATAGACAGAGAGAGGGGGGAGAGATAATCAGACAGATATGAACAGGCATAGATAGATAGATAGATAGATAGAGAGAGAGAGAGAGAGAGAGATAATCAGACAGATATGAACAGGCATAGATAGATAGATATATATAGAGAGAGAGGGAGAAAGAGAGAGAGAGAGTGGGAGGGAGAGAGTTCAGACAGATATGAACAGGCATAGATAGATAGATAGATAGATAGATAGATAGATAGATAGATAATTTTAACTTAAATTGAAAAATAATGTTATTCTCAAGACTATGTAAAATAAACGGCTAAAGATAGCAAGAAGTAAACTAGGAAACTTTTATAAATCTAACATATTCTGCTTTAATTAAAGTTTCATCAGAATAAGGGCCATGGAAGACATTTTCTATTATTTTTTATTTTTGTGTTGTTTGATTTTTATTGGTTAAGCAGATTTCAGTTGCATTTGACTTGTGAAGCAGCATTTTGCGAAAAAAATCTGATGGTGTATTTACTAATTTGTTTTGGTCTAGGAAGCCGTTTATAGCTATTTTCTACTCTAGACTGTGTTTACAATTGTAGGAGTTACTTCTGCTGGCTAATGCGGTTTTCCTTATTTTCCATGATATTTTCGATCTAATTTGACTTTGCTTTATAATTTCCCATATATGCATTTTTGGAAGCAATGTGCGTATTTAATTTTTTAAAGTATTGTGTGCGTAGAATTTCTGTAACGAGGTTCCTTCATACATAAAGCAATAAATCTACTCCCCATAATGCACCATTCACCAATATATGTAAATAATCGATCTAAAATTTCATGGTCTGAAGGTTGAATTTAAGCATGAATAAAACTGTTCCCCTCTGTGTGTTAACTTCAGGGTTCATACCTATATACTATTTTGGTGGATTATTATTTTTTTTTTTTTTTTTTTGTCGGGTTCGGCTTTTTTAATCTTGGCCGGATAGGTTACTCTCCCGCTGGCGAGTTTGGTTGGCTCACAAGCTTGGACTCGCCTGTTGGTATAAGGGTGCCTATTTTAGGAACTACAGCCACCGACCGCCTGATTATTACGTGAAAGCGCATGAAACTATCAGTCGTGGCCGGTCATTGCCGACCTGGATTTTGACTTAAGATATATTAAAGCTATGACATGGTATTGAGAACTCTTTTTTCCAGTGTGCAATCTTAGGCATGAAACATATATATATGCACACACACAAAATATATATATATATATATATATATATATATATATATATATATATATATATATGTGTGTGTGTGTGTGTGTGTGTGTGTGTGTGTTTG
>CAHIKZ030000558.1:757500-837500 GCA_903632075.3 Acanthosepion pharaonis | reverse complement strand
TAAAAAAAAAACAGTTGTTCATAAAACAAACTGACAATACAAGAGCGGAAGTACTACTATTCTAATTTTTTTTTTTATATATAACTGAGTTGAACTCGTGCATAAAATTATTCTCCCCTCAAATTCACTGAGGTGAGTTTTCTCTTTTTGTACCTCTATTAAAAAACATAATAAGTGTGCTGAAAATTTATACAATTAGGTTAAAATTGAACCACGGAATCTCAAAAAAAAGAAGCTAAACACATAATAAGTTTAGTTTAACTAATTGTCTGTCCATATTTTTTTCTGTAAAAGAAAAAAAAAAGAACAAAAATCTATCAAGAAAGCAACAAAAAATCGCTGTCATTTTTGTTTGTCTAAATATGGAAGATTTTCAAAAAGTAATTGCCCAAATGTTAAAACTAAATTTGGATCAGCAACAAAAATCAGAAGAAAGACAACAACAACTATTTTTGGAATTACATAAACAACAAATGGAACTCCAACAAATTACGCTTCCGAATGCTGAACTACAACAGAAACAACTTAAAGAATTACTCGTAAATTCATTAAAAGGCTCAAACTCTGAAAAAGATACAATATTCTCCCAGAGTACAATCTACAATTCAATGGAAACATTTGAATACGTACCAGAGAACGACAAAACGTTCGACGCTTTTTACAGGCGCTACGAGGATATTTTAAGCGTAGACTGTGAACAATGGTCCAGTAAAACGAAGGTACGTCTACTATTGAGAAAACTGGGAACTACAGAACATAGTAGGTTCGTAGACTTCATATTACCCAAGAAAACCACTGACTTGGATTTTTCAAAGGCTATTAAGCTCCTATCAGAACTATTCGGGCCTAACACAACCTTGTTCCACAAACGTTGGAAATGCCTGAACACAGTCAAAGACTACCAGCAAGATTTTTAATGTTTGCAGCATCGATAAACAAGCTCTGTAACGATTTTAAACTAGCCGAACTGACTGCCGATGATTTCAAGTGCTTGATTTTCGCACAAGGTCTAGTATCAGCAGAAGACACCGAAGTCAGACGACGAGTACTGACCAAGCTTGAGAACGAACAAGGATTGACTCTCCAAAAACTGGCAGAGGACTGTCAAAGAATAATATCTGTAAAGTGTGACTCAAACACTATCGAGGAATCAGGTGTGGCTCAGATTAATAAAATCAGAAGCAAGTCTACCTCCTATTCCCCTCAAAAAGACAAAAAGCAAATCTCATGTCCTAAATTCCGCAGTAACCAAAACCCAAATAGATTAAAGAAACCGCCCGGACCATGTTACCATTGTGGTAAATGGCATTGGATGAAATTCTGTCCAGTTTAAAACAAAAAATATTGCAAAAATTGCAATAAAAGTGGGCATACTTTAACTTCGTGCTGGTACGCCGACAGAATGAGAAAACCCAAAAATAAAATTAGGCAAGCTGAATCTGACGATATTGCCGATAAGAATTTAAGAAAATATGTAACTGTGGATATTTTCAATAATTCCATTAAATTCCAACTTGACTCGGGTTCCGATCTTTTAACCATTAACTGGCGTACTTGGCGAAAATTGAACAAGCCGACCGGATAAAACAGCAAAATCCGTAACTGGCGAAAAGATTAACATTTTAGGCGAGGTAATACTTACAGTAACACTAAATGGAGTTACCAAAAAGCTCAAAGCCTATGTATTGAAAACTTCAGATAACTTATTTGGAACAGATTGGATATAAAAATTCAATTTTGGGATTGCCCAATGAGTACATTTTGTCGCAAGATACAAAGTACAACGTCCAATTTGGTAAATCTAAAAAAGAAACTCAAACAACATTTTCCCAAGATTTTTCTGGCGGCCTTGGGAAATGTACTAAAATGAAAGCTAAGTTCAAGGTGAAGGACGGTGCACAACTGGTATTAAAAAAGAAACAGAATGTCCCTTTCGCTGATCTAGAGCAAATCAACCAAGAGTTAGATAGACTCGAACAAGCAGATATTATGTCAAAAACAGATTTCAGCGAGTGGGCAGCACCTACGGTATACGTAAAAAAAAAGTCCAATCAAATACGAGCCAACGCGATCAGAAACATGCCGGCCCCAGATAACGTTCAAGCGTTACAAAGTTTCCGCGTCCTAGCTAACTTTTACCAAGGGTTCATTAAAAACATGCAAAATTTAAGAGGGCCTCTCAACCAACTTTTAAAAAAGGACAAACCATGGTCATGGATCCCGGAATGCCAAGACGCATTCGAGAAGATCAAGAAAACTCTTACTTCAGACCTCTCCCTCACCCATTACGACCCTAGTCTCGACATCATAGTCCCAAGTGATGCAAGCTGGTACGGCATTGGTGCTTGCAGTTTACATTAACTGCCAGATGGTTCGCGAAAAGTTGTGGCTCACGCATCAAGATCTCTAGTTCGATCTCGACATTCCCCAAGTCTCTCCTGAAGTGCGACGCTCAGGAAGGAAAAGGAAATTTACTCAACCGCTCGACCTAAATCCCAAAAGGAAAAAGTTTTATTTTTTTCTCTCCTTTTCAAAAAGAAAACTCTTTGGAAGGGGGGTATTGTGAGACCGGAACTACCTACACAATAGACTCTTCCAGGTCTATATTAAGTAGGCGACACAACAATCGAGACACACTGAGAGACACAGAGAGTCAGTGGGAGCCGCGTACGACTACCAGTATTGGACACTAACATATAGTAAGCTCCACTTACACTATCTCTGTAGCCTGTTGTTAATATATATTTCTTAGTTCTAATCCGTGTTCCGTGTTTTCCTTCTGTGGCCCCAACTTTGGCTCCACGTCAGTTAAGTAACTGGGTACGCAAAGATTTCTAGCTGTGGATAGGAACCCGCCTAGTAGAAAGAAAACTCAGAATACCAAAACGTTGAGAATGCATCGGGTACCCACACTACTGTTTTTCGTAGTAGGCCATGACAATTCCCAACCGTGAAGAGTCATGATGGTCTCCGTCCTCAGGGAATATGCCATTTTATACTGAAAAATCTTTGAAAAAGACAGACGATAGCTTTCGGTGGAGCACTGAAGAAAATGACACCTCAGTCATGGAGACTTCAAATAATTCAGGACAGCGTTGTTTGAAGTCTCCATGACTGAGGTGTCATTTTCTTCAGTGCTCCACCGAAAGCTATCGTCTGTCTTTTTCAAAGATTTTTCTGAGTACGACGATAAAAAAACATTCGTCAACACAGGATGTTGGGAGCATCGTGGAACCACTTCTTAATTACTGTTGTTCCCAGGTGCACCTTGACCCGAAGTGGTACCACCTCTTAGGATCCCAGCTATGGGTAAATAGCGAACCTCCAAAGAGAAATAAAAAACACTAGGGAAGAATAAAATACATTTTCTAGTAAAAATACCAGCAACACATTTTATTAAAAAATTACCAACAATACATTTTTGTAGTGAAATGAAGTAGTACATTTTTAGAGTAAAATTACTAATACATTTTAATGACAAAATAATCAAGAACACATTTTAAAGCAAAATTACTTGCAATACATTTTTATAGCAAAAGGATATCTATATAATACTAAAAGATTGTGATCGCGTGGGTACTTTAAGTGGTGCTTCCGCCCGGAGCATAATGATTTAAATTAATCTGATTTAAATTTATAAAAATTAAAAAAAATACTTGTTTATTAGGTCGTATTTTTTTATTATTATAACTTTTTTCAAACCGCCAATATTTTAATTAAATTTTTTTAAGTTAAATACAGACACAAGGAGATCACGCTTTACTGTTTCGTCCAGTGGTTTGTAGAGTAATTCTATTTAAGCTTATTTAAATAAACAATATTTTAAATATTTAAAAATATTTTTGGCATATTGAAAAATATTTTCAAGAGAATATGCTTTGAAATATTTTTGGCATATTAAAAATATATTTTTAAGTTAATCTGATTTAAAGTTCAAGTTTATCCCGGAAATTCTATTCCTGTTAAATGCTGTAAACAACGAGTAAAACGTTAAACATCAACTTGTAAATCAGACCAATGATGACACGAACGAATTAAAGTATTTAGCTGAATCATAATAAAATTAATTTACATTTTAATTGAATGTTGAAATCAACTTCACTGTTTTATACCCTGAACTGTCAGTAACCTAACGAATCACGGGTAGGCTAGTATAATAATAAAAAAAACTGTAATTTGTGAGTACGTCGTCTGTCCGGCGTGTAATGATTTAAGTTAATCTGATTTCAGTGAATAAGATTTAAAGTACGAGTTGTTTACACAGTAAGTATTTCCATTTTAACTTTCTTCAAACAGACTATTTGTTTAATTAAAATGTTTTTGAATTAAAGACAGACACAAAAAGATCCCGCTTTGCCGTTTCACCAAGTTGCTTGTAGAGTTTTCTATTTCAGCTTTCTTTAAACCAACAATATTTTAAATATTTAAAAATATTGTTTGGTATATTTTAAAAATTATAATTAAAAGTTTATCTCGGAAGTTCTATTCCTATGAAATGCTTTAAACAGACAGTAAAACGATAAATATGAACTTTCAAACCAGACCAATAATGATATGAAGGAATTAAAATATTTAGCTGAATCATAATAAAATTAACTTTCATTTTAATTGAATTTTGAAACCAAATAAATGTTTTATAATCTGAACACTCAGTAACCCAACGGGTAGTGTAGCTTTTATTAAAATTTATGACATTATCAAATAAAAAAAGTAAAATAAAAAGAAACAACAAATTTTATTTCTTGTAATAAGAAACAAGCTTTTACTCCTATTTTGATTTTGAAAGATTATTTAAGAAAAAATGTAGCTAAGTAATTATGATTTATTCATGGTATAATGACATTCAATTTAATTGTAAATTTTGACTTTTCATTTTTGATTTCGCCATTAAGTGACCCATACGGGTTGATATGCCGCGGAACAAAAACTACTAAACGAAACCAAACTTGAAACAATATGTATGAAATATGTATACCATTGACGGGTCATGTGAATAATGAGGAAGTTTTAAGGAAAATATAATCAAGAAAGACACTAAAGTTTAAAATCAGAAAAAGATATTTGAAATTTCTTGGAAACATAACTAAGAAAGTGTACTTGGAGAATTTGACACTCACAGGACAAGAGAGGCAGAGGGGAAAACAGTGAGAACATAGTCACAGGTGGATATTGAGCGAACACTAATCATTGCTTAGATATAAAAAAAAAGATAGGAAAATATGGAAAGCTAACATCGCCTACGATCACGTCTTTATGGTCGACAAGCTGTATTGATAATATGATCTTGAGAGATCGCTACCATGTGGGTGATTAATTATTTTTCATCCTACAACCACTTTCCCACAGACAAATACCTCTCGTTATTCTATCGCTATTTCCATGGAATGTCTTCGGAGGAACGGCTAAGACCCGCCATGCAATGAACAATATAGCGAAACACCCTCATTCCCCACGTATTCCGCTAATGAGATGCAAATTTCACTCGAGCAGCCTTTTCCCACAAATCACTGCTCTGTGGAATCGACTCCCAAGATGATTCATCAATCACTACAATCTTGACCTGTTGAAATCTAGGCTCAAACATTATTTTCCCCACATCTTCCCATAAACAGTGCCTCTAGTTCTGTAACCCTGCACCTCGAGTGACTCTTGAGCCTTGTACAGAATAAAAATAAACGTCCCAAAGAAGAACGAGCCTCCTTGACGTTGCTGCTGCTTCAATTTTGGCATCATTTATATGTAAAATCATAAATGATCATCTGGTGATTGATTAAATGGATCCAATAAACAACCTAAGCAATAGAGGATTTTGAAAGAGACCCTTAAAATATCTGTCTATATTTCTGAGATGAGGTATTATGTACACTATTTACCTTGTTCGGACTATCGTCCTCATCTTAGATGTCATATTTATCACAACGTTTCGGTCGTTGTACACTATGGCCTTCTTCAGGTGGTTGGGATGTCGAACTGAAATATTTATTTCGCTCACTGGGGTATACTGTTCTAGTGCCTTATCGAATGGATTTCAGTTATCTCCTGTTACTTCCCCTCTCCAATAGACAGATACTGAAGGTAGAGGAATCAGCTGATTTCCTAATTTCCTTCTCTGTCTCTCTCTCTATTTATATATATAAACCCTTTATTTCGCTCGCCGGGGTAGACTGTTCAAGCTCCACGTGCCATGTCTAATCGATGTCCGTTATCTCCTGTTAATTCCCCTCTCCAAGTTCTCCACCGCCTTAAGCAGGTATTGAACTCACAACTTTTTGGGTCCTGTCACTGGATCTAACTAACACCTTTATCAACTGCGCCATGAAGAAGGCCGTAACGTACAACGGCCGAAACGTTGTGATAAATATGGCAACAAAGATCAGGACGTTAGTCCGAACAATATAATTAGTAGTCCCTTAAAATGTTTATCCGTCAATCCTACCTCAAAAGCAGTGACATCCGTCGCTGAAAATCTTCAAAATTTTTGTGCTTGACAATCTGATTATTTAATGTCTTTAATTACACCACTCACGTGTCGGAAGAAGCAGCAGCGACTGGTCGTAATTTACAAGATAATTATCGTAAGCTTTTAGCCCTGTCAGGAATTTGACATAAAGTTCGAAAACACGCTCATTGGTTGAAAGTTCTTCAGGGATGTTAAACTTAATTTAGTCTGATACAAGGCCACGAATAACGAGCACTAGGACATACTCAAAACTTCAGGTAAGAGCCAACAGCTACCATTTGCTAATCAAAATGTTTACAGCTTTGAGAACCAATTAAATCCGACTCAACAGCACTCACACAGCAACACATATAGGGCAAGGAACAGCACCCCTTCCGAAGGATGCAGGAATGGTGTTCTGTTTTCTGCCTTGTAATAGATAGCTGTTGAATGCGTGACCTCTCAAAAGTTATAAAGCCTTTTATGACCTCCACTTGATACGATCAAAAGTCCTTTCCTCAAAAAAATGTCAAGGTGATGTCAATAAAATTCACGTCTTGCTTATGTTTATCCTTGTGCATTAACAGAGGTTTCCAATTTTCCAAGAACCGGGATGTTGCTCATGAGGATTTGTGTCTACCCTCACTACACACAGACGCACAGAGGCACAAATTCTCACCCTCACTCCTCTCTCTCTCCCTACTCCCTTTCTCTCTCTGTCTGTCTCTATCTCTCTCTGTCTGTCTGTCTGTCTCTCTCTCTCTCTCTATATATATATATATATATATATATATATATATATATATATATATTATAAATTAATGGATTTAAAATATGGTTTTTTCCGCTACACAGTTTTAACCATGTTTCAAAAATGGAAGCTAAAAAGCCACGAATTTAATTTTGTAATTAAATTAAAGACATTAGTTCCATTTCATCCTCAAGCGAATTTTGGAGTAACTTTTAAAATACTGGGTTTTAAAGACACAGCTAAAATCACGTTTCCATGGTTACAGATAAATCTACTTCAACTGCACAAGGGGTGTCTGGGTCTTATAAGAACACCGGATTATATATCTTTACTGTTCTTTCTTTTTTATTTATATATATATATATATATATATATATATATATATATATATATCGGATTCGACTCTCACCACGTTTGATTTGTCAGAAAGTAGACTTCCTGGTGTTATCAGTCTGGAGGGGTGATCCCAGCGCGCGGCACCTTTGGAAAGTGCCTGAAAATCATACCATGGTTTGACCCAGGTGTTCTAAGTGAAACTGGGTAGTCGGAACCCTTGCGGACCGTCGATAGCTGCGCTAGTACGACGTCACCAATCATCGTGGCCGAGGGTTTGATTGTACTGGCTTTGTTCAGATTGTTGATCACGCTAGAGAACACGCTCTCTCCAAGAAACTGTAACTAAGGTCTGCTCAGGATAGTTGCAATATAAACAACAAGTTAACTCTGTAGGTGTTGAATAAACACAAATGTGCCAGAACGAATGTCTGCAATAGGGATTGGCTAGCTACCCTAATAGAAAGGAATCCTCGAATACAAGTTGCCAGCTATATATATATATATATATATATATATATATAGCGAGAGAGAGGAGGGGAAATATGAAAAATATAAGTTCCCATCGATGAACTCCGTCATAGGGGTGCAAGCACTTCTGTTGCTTGCATTGCTCGGGAGATTTCACTGAATCGTCTTGTTTTCTTCCACCTTGTTAAAGTGGGATTGTCTAAGGATATCATGGACCGAGCGTGTGAGAAGCGATGAGGTCTTAGAGAGGTTGCAAACACGGAGAAGGCTTATACTTATCAGAAAGAGGCAGATGAAGTTTTTGGAACACATAATGAAGAAGGAGGGCCTGGAAAATCTGATACTCACATGTCGAATAGAGGGAAAAAGAGACGAGGGAAAACAACGAATACAGGGCGGACTTAAGCAAGTGGATGACAGAACATGACCTGTGGGAGTTGGCAGTAGGAAGGAACTTGTTGAGAGCTGCAAGAGATAGAGGGAGGTGGAGAGCCATGATCGCCTACGTTTTGAAAGGACATGGGGCATAAAAAGGAAAAAGAAGAAGGTATGGGCTTAAAAGACGAAGCGATTGCTATTCTTAACCACTCATCTATTCTGGTTCGTCGTGAAGAGAATCTTTTTCGTAATTCTACCAATTGTTACCTGGCCGTTCTATGCGTCTTTCTTATCTTTGGGAGGTTGAACTCAGGCCCGTCTGCGTTGAAAATTGAAAAAGATCAATTAGACGGAAAATTCTTGAGAGTGCTGCTATCGATTCTTATCAAAATATAAATTCCTCCGACCCAATCATTCTTTCAAATATCTCAGTTCCTGAAAGAATTAATTCATTCCAAAGACAGCATACACGAATATATATGTTAAAAAATAAAAAAGAAACGACTAAATTTATAACTTATTATTTAAAATGATATGTACATGAAAACTAAAATAATATAAATATTAATTACAATAATTTAATATTTTTGCAAAAGAAAAAAATATTCTTACTTTTGTTTAGTAAACACATAGTGATGTCACTCATCATCATCCTAAACTGAGGTATATTTATGAGCCGTCTTATATTTTGAAAAACTAACTAAACTTTTGCTTTTGTTTATAAATATGGTTGCCAAATAATTATATTTGCCTTGATAATGCCCATCAGAGGACGAAACGCGTCGTCTAAGTGAGAATTTCTGTTCCGTTTTTCTATTATTTACATGTATGCATGTATTATGTTATTTATATGTATGCATGTATTATTTTATATATATATATATATATCCATTATTTATATTATTTATAAGCATGTATATATTATTATATCTATGCCTGTATTATATTATTTATATGTATCCATCTATTATATTATTTATATGTATGCATGCATTATATTATTTATATATATCCACCTATTATATTATTTATATGCATGTATGTATTATGTTATTTATATGTATACATCTATTATATTATTTATATGTATGCCTGTATTATATTATTTAAATGTATCCATCTATTATATTATTTATATGTATCCATCTATTATATTATTTATATGCATGCATGTATTATTTTATTTTTATATATGCATGTATTATTTTATTCATATGTATCCATCTATTATATTATTTATATGTATGCATGTATTATATTATTTATATATATCAATTTTATGTTATTTATATGTATCCATCTATTATTTTTTTATATATATTCGTGCATTATGTTATTTATATGTATACATCTATTATATTATTTATATGTATCCATCTATTAAATTATTTATATGTATCCATCTATTATATTATTTATATGTATGCTTGTATTATTTTATTTATATGTATCCATCTATTAAATTATTTATATGTATACATCTATTATATTATTTAAATGTATCCATCTATTATATTATTTATATGTATGCATGTATTATATTATTTATATGTATCCATATTATATCATTTATATGTACGCATGTATTATTTTATTTATATGTATCCATCTATTATATTATTTATATGTATGCATGTATTATTTTATTTATATGTATCCATCTATTATATTATTTATATGTAAGCGTGTATTATGTTATTTATATGCGTACATTTATTATATTATTTATATGTATCCATCCATCATATTATTTATATGTATGCATGAATTATATTATTTTTATATATGCATGTATTATTTTATTCATATGTGTTCATCTATTATATTATTTATATGTATGCATGTATTATGTTATTTATATATATGAATGCATTATATTATTTTTATGTATACATGTATTATATTATTTATATGTATCTATTATATTATTTATATGTATGAATGTATTATGTTATTTATATGTATGCATATATGTAGTTATATCGTCATTAGCACTCATTGCGTACCCGCTATTATAAGAGGTCCTTACAAAATCATTCCATGGCGAATAGAACTGTGGCCTTTTCCCCATCTGCCTGTGTCTCATATCTTCTGTCTGCTCCTTTAATATTACATTTTTTTGGTTATTTGACAACAACTGAGAGACTACTTGTTCCATTAATTCTTTTTCTGATATTTAACCACTGCCTTCCATTTTTAAGCATCGAATAATTTCCATGAAATTTCTGATACTGGTCTCTTCCCCCTCCATATTACCCTCTCTCTTCTTGTGATTTCCACTGACTTTTGTGCGTTTCTATATTGTGTGTTTGTTTGTTTTTAGCCATTTTCCATGCCTGATTCTCGTTCATCATGCATGGAGCTATAAATGCAATACGCCTATTATATTCTAAGTATAGGAAAACCTATTTGCATGTTTCTATTTTATTAAACGTTCGGTTCCTTATCAGTATAGGCCATTTTATTCCAAGTCTCTGTTTTTTGTTAAAATGTTACTAACTGTTCTAAACGGACATATTCATGGCTATCTTCCAGTTATTCATCCATAATACTCTTTTTCTGCACATTCACACAGAACATGAGTGTTATTTTATTTCTATTTATTTTTAAACACACACTGAAATTTTCCAAACTTAGATAATTTTATATTTCTTGTAACTAAACACTGATTAAGATATTAGTAAAATCTTATTAGTAAATCATTAACTTTCATTCATCCCGAAATGATGAACTGTGAAAATTTATCTACCTTTTCAAAATGGCTAAAATGTTATCGGAAAGCGTACGGGGCTATAATCATTACAGACAGTTTCTATATTCTCTTATTCCTCGTAAAATAAACATTGTAAGAACGCTAGAATAAAATCCGAATAGAACATTTATTTATGAGTTGTATAGTTTTTTAATCATTTCACCCCATGCAAGGCTTTAAAGCCACTAAGATGCAAAAGATTACTGGGCATCATTTAGGAGAATGGATAATAAAAGAACAGGTTTCGGGAAGACAGAAGATGGCGGGGAGCGTTGCATTTAAATTTTTTAATAATTTAGGTGACTAGGAATAGAGAAATCGGAATTCCATGGTCGAGAATATAAACTATTCAATGAAACATATAAAAGAAGGATTACTGCCCAAATATACAATATATATATATATATATATATATATATATATATGTGTGTGTGTGTGTGTGTGTGTGTGTGTGTGTGTGTGTGTGTGTGTGTGGGTGTGTGTGTGTGTGTGTGTCTAGGCAACATATTGTCATTCAGACATGTTTGGTCAAATAATCCATAAGCATTTATATCACATATCGATTTAAATGTCCTTTGTGAGATTGCATCTCGGCTAAAAATGTTATGTTGGTTTTACAACAACGACAATGACAAGAAGCCGTACGTTTCACTTTAACGATCATTGTTCAATCTCAGAACATTTAAGGAACACTCATGTCAACATTCACTTTTTAGACGGACATTAGTTGAAAATACATCAGTGCACCATCAAGATAATAAGCAAACACTTAAAATTCTGGAAGCCCTTTATATGAGAGAATTGTGGCGAAAAATAATTAAATAAACTACGAGTATTGCAAGAAGTTCGTAAATGTTTGCAGCAGAAAATTGTTAAATAAAATGCTAAATTAAAATACTACAATTAAAAAAAAAATTGTCTTTTAAAAATCTTTTAAAAGGACGTTGTAACCTAGGAAGTGTTACTGAATGAGATATAACCAAAACGGAGGTTGGAAATGAAATTGTAATCATTATAGCATCAACAAAATAAAATACTCGCCAGCGACGTTAAGTAGGGAAACCACTGCTAGTGATTGACTACGTAGACAGTATATTACCGCCATTTACAATAGTGTCCAATATATTTATGAGGATTGGGACATACACATTAGTTTTTAGAATTACGGTATATAACAAGGAATCAAATAATTTACCTACCTTGCATAGAGGTAAAAAATATTTTGAATTTACGGTGTTAACGCATAGCACATCCCTAGATATGCAGCCCCCGAAAATCTTATCAGATGAGATTGACAGTACGTGAGAAAATAAAAAAAAAAATATTTGAAAGGAAATTTTGGAATTTATTTTTTAATCAATTTTTTACAGCCACCAAGAACTGAATTTGTGGACATGAAATGATTAAGACTAAAATAAATAGACATAATACGTCTAAATTATATATATATATATATATATATATATATATATATATATATATATATATATTAAACACAACAATGTCAGTGTGACCAACAGACAACTTTTCAAAAGACGTAATACCTTAGAGAAGAAAAAATCCCGACTAAGAAAAAAAAAGGACATCTAGGCAAAAAAAAAAAAAAAAAAAATAACGCTTCACAACGCCAGCACTCAGTGAAGGACAGTTTGAGTCACACGTAAGTACCACGCTCTAGCGAAGTTATATATATATATATATATATATATATATATATATATATATATATATATATATTCGAGAGATTCATTACATTCATATACCCTCGGGAAAATATGTGAAATCTTTCTCTTCTCCCAACTTTGGGTCATACAACAGGAGAGACAGGATTCTATAGCCTTGGTTGGTAACCATTGTAGAAATGGTAAACCGATAAAATCTCATATCTCACAGCAAGCCTGGTCTAACTGGGATCAAATGCAGATCAAATATGGATGGAAATCCGACAGAATGATACGATAAAGAAAAACTAGGAAACTTTTATAAATCTAACATATTTCACTTTTTTATAATGTCAACGAACACTCGTTGTCACTCGTTGTAGTAGAGACTTTGTAATCGCACATACAACTATAGCAACGCCGTTTAACAATACTGTTGTCAGGTACCTTCGAATAACACTCACATTAATAGTACTTGCTCGATAATACTCGCTCGACAAGTAACCCGAATAGTGATCTTAATAGAAAAATACTAAAGTGAATAGAGTAGAGAATAGCTGCCTGTATAGTAATAGAGGGTAGAATAGAAATGCGATCCGAATAGTAATAAGGGATAGACTAGAAATAGCGATCAATCTAGACGTCATGCGACTTCCTATATATGCGTTTTCTCTGTGGTCACATGATCTACTTATAATGGGATCGCCTCTGTTTACTCACTGGCGATCTATGTTCTAACTCAAGTGTCGGCAGCGACACTTTATTTCTATATAACAACTTTTATGAACGCTTCATTAGAAAGAAAGATACATGGAAAAAAATTTCTGTTATTTTTTTTTGTGTAGTTTGATTTTCATTGGTTAAGCAGACTCCAATTGCATTTGACCAGTCAAGCAGCATTTGTGTGTATAATTGCCATGTGTGAAGATGAATGGAGGCATAACTCGTCAACAATAGTGATCACTCCAAACACCAACGTAATCACCATTAGACTCATCCAACTCTTTCCGAATCCTCTGCACAGTCCACAGATTGACACCCAAACATTTTGCAATGCTTGAACTGGAGCTTTGGGCGCGAATGCCCAACTGATCCTACTATACTGTACATTCGGCAAAATCAAAAACAAACAATGCGCATGCGTCGAAATTAAAAAAATATAAAATGGCGATAATTTACCTATCACACCCTGTATATACATGTATGTGTGTGTGTTTAGATATATATAATTTTATTTGGTAAGTTGTCAGGTTTTGCAAGAACCGAAAAAAATATATTTACATATTATTATCAAATTATAATCAATTTCATTTCAACGTTGGCTGCCCAAGAGGAATGAAGGTTTTTTTAGCTATCGATTCAGATTTGGAAAATTAGTTGAAAAATTTTTGGTCATTTAAGTACCAAGCGAATCCCTCCAAAATCAATCGTTGGCGTATTTTTTTTTATTTACCTGTTCCTTATATTTATTTAGCTGTTCCTTATATTTATTTAGCTGTTCCTTATATTTATTTAGCTGTTACTTATTTTATTTATCTGTTACGTTCGTTGCTTTTACATGCTTGCTTCAGCGCGAGTAATTTTTTTTGTTTTCTGAGAAGATAAAAATTACTGATGACTTCTCACCAAAATCCCCACATGTCTCTTGCAAAGTTAAAGCTTGGCAATTTCAATGAAAAAAATTCGAAAAAAGTCGCTATGTATTCAGTTTCAACGATCGCTTTTTTTTTCTTCTTAATCCAGATGATCTTTGACTAAGCCCGAATATCTGAATTATCTTTTTTCTGAAATTCGGAAATCGATTATCATGATCGTATACGTAAAAATATATTGATATATACCGTACCTCTGAACACTAATAGACATGTCCCAACCCTCATAAATACGTTTGGCACTATTGTAAGTGGGGTTAATATGCTGTCTAAGTAGTCCACCACTAGCAGTGGTTTACCTACTTCACAGCGCTGGCGAGTATTGTATTTTGTTGATGCTCTATAGATTACCATTTCATTTCCAATCTCCGTTTTGGTTATCTGTCATTCAGTAACCCTTTTTAGGTTACAACAGATAGACGGAGAGGTAGGTAGATAGATAATAAAGGGGATGTTGTCGGTAGATAATGAAGAGACATAGTGTTAGAGGACCTTACCCATAATAACATAATGGACTATTCCATACGTAATAAATACTGCGCCTCAAGAGGAAGCAGGGAGTTCAGTCCGAAGTCGGGCGACCGGCTGATTGGTTGAACTCTCTGACCTCGGGCGGGGAGGAACCCGAACGAGGCTACGCCGAAGGGTGGAGTCTCTTTCGGGGAGGTAAACCGACCCTGAACCCGTTTATACGGGTTCAAAGGGCATATTTTGGCCGAGACCACGGGCTCGGAGATCCCACGTTAAACCGGCCTTGTGCCCCATGATGCCCTTGTTGGGGTGGTGACTAAATACTGTTCAGTCTGAAGTCTGGAGTGAGGTCCGTCAGAAGTCCGTCAGAAGTCCGTCAGGAGTCTGTCAGTCAGAGCGAGCGAATCAGTCAGTCGAGTCAAAGGCAGTCCGAAACAGAGTCGCGTTCAGACAATTACTACAAGACATTGGAATAGTGATACTGGTCGAGACTACATTGTTCTAAACCTGATTGTTCATACTAACACTTCTACTTCTCTGTATATATTCCTGTTTGTAATACATCTGTGTTATTCCATATACGTGTTCGAGTTCTTCTTTATTGGTTCTACCTTGGATTATCACCGTGATACAAGGAACCGGACCATAACACAAAGATAGATAGATAGATAGATAGATAGATAATGAAGGGAGTGTTGTCGGTAGATAATGAAGAGATTAAGATAGTGCTATATACCCTACCTATGAACGCAAATGGGTATGTCCCAATCCTCGTAAATACGTTGGACACTATTGTAAGTGGGGTTAATATGTTGTCTACGTAATCCACCACGAGCAGTGGTTTTCCTACTTCACGCCGCTGTCGAGTATTGTATTTCATTGATTTTATAAAGTTTACCATTTCATTTTCCAACCATTCAGTAACTCTTCCTACGTTACAACAAAAATACAACTTCAAATAATGTATTTTGCAAATCTTAACAAGAGAGAAATCAGGCCAAAACAAGAAACCCCCACTACCTTGAATGGCTCTTGGGTCTTGTATTAGATTTCAGAGAAATGTTCTATTCAACAAGCTCAAACTCAGACCAAGTCAGACATAGAGTATTTTTGCCATATCTGTTGTTGCAGCTGCCCAGTCTTGCTTTATTTCGAGGTAAAAATCCAGGATTTTTAGTTTCTTTGAACGGCAGGAAAGAACATGATTTGAACGCTTGGCGCTGTCTATTCTTCTAAATTGAAGAGTAGGAAACAAGACAGTGAAAGGTCAAATATCTAAAGTTTGTAAATAGCTGTGATAGGTATTTTCTTCTTGTGTCAGTGACCGGTAAATTCTAATAAATCAAATGCTGGTTTCCAAGCAAGTTCGGCCGTTTCGACTAGTAAGAATAGCTCATAACCGTCTTCCTATCTCTAGTTTCATCGTGTGGCACTGGATAGAACAAAACGAAACTCAATATCTGTAGAGATAAAGAGATCGAGTGAATTCCAGACATTTGATCCAAATCATGTTTCTCTGCTCAGTCCTATCCTCTTTCGGGATTATATTAACGATATGCCTAAAGCCATAGATCTTTAGAGAATATCTAAGCAGATTACAAAACAGTGTATAAATAATGTCCAGTCTTCATTTTCTAGTTTTAATAGAGCTCAAAAGCTTTTACACGGCCTTTTAGGTAATGAATTATTTTCCATTCTACAACACCTTTCTAACAAGATTTTCGCTCATCTTTCGCTAGACCCATGGAAAATGTTCTGATGAGCTTCATTCCTTAGTTCAACAAGTTCTGAGATTCACAGCTAAAACCCACTGTGCGACATACGTTAAAACGCATCATCCCTATTCCTTTGTATTCCATCAGCAAGTTCCGCTCGGAGAACCTCTTCCAAAGCATTAATTTTACCTCGGAATTAGTTTCAACTCGGAAGTTATTTTAACTCGGAATTAATTTTACCTAGGAATTAATTTCAACTCTTAACTAAATACAACTCGGAACTAATTTCAACTCGAAACTAAATACAACTCAGAACTAAATATAGCTCGGAACTTATTTCAATAGAAAACTTATGGAGCATTATAAAGTATAGGCTCTCGAGAAAGAAGTTGAGCAACATGCTCTATAAGTTTTCTATGGGGTTGAGGTCAGGAGATTGGGGCGGCCATGTCATAACACTCAACTGCTTCTCATCCTTCATCAATTTTGATTAGTGACAGAGAGCATTATCCTGCATAAAAATGAGCTTGGTGGGGTCGATTTGCACCCTTTCAGCAGAAGGCAGCAGACAAGACTCTAAAATTCTCTTGTACTGCTCGCTCCTGAGGGTCTTTTCAATAGGTTTTAAGAAACCAGTTCCATGAAAAGAAAAGCATACCCCAGAACATTATACTGAACGGGTGCTTGACAGTACTTACTGCTAAATTCAAAGAGCTTTCAAAGCTTCTTCTTCGGATTTTAGATCGCTTATTCTTTGAATTTTGCTCAACTTTCGTTTCTTCGGAGAAGAGAACATTTAGTAAAAAAAATCAGGTGAGTCACTTTTATCGAACAGCACTATATATGACTCCACGAGAAAGAAGAGCGATTTTTTGACTTTGCATTTTTCTTTTCTTCTTTTCATTGAGGTTAGTCTTTATAAATGACTGCAGGCAAAGTCGCCAGATTTCAGCCTGCCCTCCTCTTTGAACCATTTATGTCTTTACCAAAGAGATTTATCCGAAAGCCTAAAACGGGATTCGAATTCGTCATATTGATTTTACTCTTCACGCCGATAACGTGTAAGCTACCCGAATATCTTATTACTACACTAGCATCGGCTCCGATAAATCGGTAATCAATTATTTTCCACGCTACAACCCCTTTTCACGGAGAAAAAAGTCGCCAGCCTGTGTCTGTTCTGTCGCTATTTCCATGGAAAGTCTTTGGAGGAACCACATTCCTTAGTTCCACCAGTTCTAATTTTCAAGACTAAAACCCACCATACAATGTATGATATAGCAAACAACCCTCATTCTCCACTGAAGGCCTGAATGATCTTTTTCCTCTCACCATTGCTCAGTTGAGAAGACATAATGGGTCTGAGACAAAACGATTTTAACCTGTTCTCTTTGTAGGTGAATAAGGAGGCTAAACGTCTTTATCTGGAAAGCTGGAAAAAGAAAATTTCGTGTTTTTTTTACATATTAAACATTTTACGGGATGGACAATTATGGTGTTACACGTTTTTGGACAATTTTGCTGTTACACCCGGTATATGTGTGTGGCATGATAAGAAACAAATAGGAAACGTTTATGATGTTAACATGACTCGCTTTTATTTGAACTTCATCAGAAAATAAATAAAAAAAAATAAACAAGGTCACTTATCCTATCGTTCTGTCGGATTCTAATCTATATTTGATACCTATTCATTCATATATATATATATATATATATATATATATATATATATATATGTGTGTGTGTGTGTGTGTGTGTGTGTATATGTGTGCATGTGTTAATATGTATGTTTTATGCGTTTTGAACATATATATTTATGCATATGCGAATATATATATATATGTGTGTGTTTGTCTGTCTGTCTGTGTGCATGCGTTTGTATATTTATATATATATGTTTTGAAGATATGAATCACGGGCCCTTAAGTAGTTAGCAGAAGCGCACAGGTATATTTATAAATATGCAAATATATATATATATATATATATATATATATATATATATATATATATATATATATAATAATTATGTGTGTGAGTATGTGAATGGTAATACATATGTTTTTTTTAAGATTGTGCACATGCAAAAAGGTATGAATATATATATATATATATATATATATATATATATATATATATATATATATATATATATATATATATATTATGTGTGTGAGCATATCTGAATGTTTATACATGTATGTTTTGAAGATTTTTACATGCTAAGTATTATATATATGTGTGTGTGTGTGTGTGTGTGTGTGTGTATGTATGCATATATATATATAAACGATTATATCTGTTCACCAGGACACAAAAACTTATAAATATATCTGAAATGAATGTGAACATAAGCCGTTGGGATAAAGTGAAAGAAAAGGATTTATTCAGCGTCTAAAAAATAGAAAAATACGAATTTGCATTATTAATAAAATTTAAAAAATAATCCCAAAATATAAAATGAATTGTTCGCAATAAATATTATTATAAGAAGAATCCCTCAGTTCATGCATTTTGTTCGTTTTCCTACGCCATGTTCTTTATTATTATTATTATAATTATTATTATTATTATTATCATTATTATTATTATTTTACTTCTAACATATTTTGTTTTCTTTTAAACATCTTTTGTTCAGATTGTCTTCCGAGCAAATGTCATATGTTTGGTATAATGTTTGGGGGATTAATGTGAAAAAAGCAAATTATTCTTTGTCTTCTTCTTATTATTAATTTATTATTTTTCATCTTGTATTTTTTTCCTTTTTTTTTCACCAATTAAACGGGTTTAACCTTTTTCAATATTCCGCGGTCTTACAAATGTATTTTACATATTGCGTCCATTGAAAAACGCGCAAAAGGAATCATGTCGTCTGCAGGTTTGAAAAGGAAAATTTTCGATCGTTCGAGACATTCACGCCACAGAAAAAGTGAACAGGCACCTAATTAGACGTATACTGCGTTTAATTGCCTGCTTACTGTTATATAGCCAAAAGGAACTAAGAGTTATTTTGTTTTATAATTCTCACTTCGAATGCTGAAAAATCTCAAAGAATCCTACAGAAAGATGCTGAGGCTACCATGGACTGAACATCTGAGCAACGACTCTACTGAATCTGACTATATCGCCAATATCACCAGCAGCTGTTCCGTAATTCTTCAGTCTTCAATATCAAAGGCTGGCAGTAATATTTACCCCCCCCCCGCGGGTTACATGTGGCACAAGGCCGGGATTAACGTGGGATTTCGGTGCCCCTAGGCTCGGCCAAAAAATATTCCCTATTCGAACGCGTATAAACGGGTTCAGGAGCAGTCAACCTCCCCGAACGAGACTCTGCTTTTCAGCCGAGCCTCGTCCGGATTATCAAAGTCTGGCAGTGAATATTCGGGAAAAATATGGCCGCCTTTATACACGTCGCATTGAATATTTTGAGCCTTCTGATTGGTTAACCCTTCTATTGGTGAACTATAAAATGAGTCATCTCATTATGGCTGGCTCACTAGTACACCAGGGTACCCAAAAATTCCAACGACCTGGCTTTGAAGAGAGTAGAAACGAAGAGGAAACTTATACTTTAAATAAGGAAGAGGTAAGTGAAATTTCTGGAGGACATAATGAGGAAGGAGGGCTTTGGAAATCTGATACTCACGCGAAAGATTGATAAAAAAAATGGACAGAAGAAAGCAGAGAGTAATATACTTAGTGGGCTTGAGTAAATAGCAAAACAGGGTTTAGGAGAAATAAGAAAAAGAAAAAAAAGGGACAGGAAGATGTGGTGCGTCATAACTGCCAACGTTCTGAAGGGACACGGCACATAAAAAAAAAAGAAGTTCCCAAATGTGATGTCGTTGCTGTTTCGAGGTTAAAATCTAAAATGTTGTTTATTTATTTGAAGGATTACTGTAATCCATTCTTTCAAAACTAGAGACATTCGGAGCATCATAACAAAAAGTAATATATCTGTAAATAGTAAAGTTACGCATATGTACGTATTTTAATCTTGAGTCGGTGATCGGTGATTGAAGTCTTAGAAAAGTTAATATGCCTAATGCGGAGTTTCAAGCAAGGTACATCCTTTCGACTACTAAGTTTGAGACTATATAATTTTATTGATCTATCTATCTACCAACCTCGTTAGCTATCTATCTGTGTGTCAGATAGTCGGTTTACAGAGACATATAGGTAGATGGATAAATATCAACAGTTATCAAGATTCACATCTATCTATCAATATATACATACATATATATATATATATATATATATATATATATATATATATATATATATATATATATATATATATATATATCACTTAAAAAATATGACAGGTTTGTTCATATATTAACTACCTACTTACCTATGTGTCAAGCAGTCTGCCTGCCTCTTTTTCTCTTGCTATCTATCGATCTATATATATATATATATATATATATATATATATATATATATATATATATATATATATATATAAGTGTGTGTGTGTGTGTATTTATACACATATATATATATTGTCATCACAGATAGACTGCTACAAACCGGGATCGAAACCCGTGTGATATAGTCGAAGATTTCCTCCCTAAACCATCATTGAAAGAAAAGTGAACTTTTACGTAATCATTCTGTGAATAAACACGCCAATGACCGAGAGAGCTCAATTCAGGGAGAGGATAAAGCCATGTAATAGTAGTAATACTAGACATAAGTATAAGAGAGAGAGTGAGAAAAAAGAACATATATATATATATATATATATATATATATATATATATATATATATATATATATATATAGTTAACCAGATTCATAAGTATCTATGCATTCTTAAGAGGTGGTATCCTTTCAAACATTACATAGAATATTACGAAAAAAACAATTTCAACAGGTATATAAAAGATAAATATGATTAACAAAAAGCATCGAAAGTGCTCAAAAACGCATCTAGCATAGCATAGTGAAAATTGTCAAAAAGTAATTTTTAGTGTTGAATGCAAAATGGTGCTATAAACAAAAAATAAGTAATAAGATTAATGATAGAAAGAAATAATGCAAGATATACCACAAAGACGTTCAACTCTCATAGTGGACACGGAAAGGTGTGGGGTCGCATCAAAAACAATGGCAGAAGAAAATTTGTATGAGTTGATGGAAACCGAAACAGTTAAAACTATATTACTTTACTCCGGTCTAATTTTCTACCAGGCAAGATGTTGTGGCCTTGTTGGGGCCAGAATAAAAAAACACAAGAGTGGATTGAAGTTAACAAATATATTAACGAAAATCGGTAATAAAATAATATACAAACAAATAAGGATGTTAATTCTAAACTGTCAGATCTGACTTTTGGAAAAAAAAAAAACCACCTTTGACAAAAGCAGTACCTGATTTTATTTGTAACTTGGAAGAGTTCATCCGTATATGGGGAATTTACCATAATACGAGGGGAGAAACTTTTTCGGTATGAGGCGCTCTTTGCCGCACATCATGAGCAATAAAAAGACTTTTGTGGATGAAGATATTCATATTTTGGAATACCGGCCAGCTCAAAATTCTGATTTCAATATAACTGAATCATTGTGTTGGGAACTAAAGAAATACGTGTTCCAACGAAAACCACACAATCGACTTCAAAAATTTGTCATTATTGCCAAGAAAAATGGGAAAAATTTCCCAAAGAGAAACTTTGAACCCTGTTCCATTCAATGCAACATCGAATTTTGGCAATTATTCTAACCACATGATTTTTTTTTACTTTTGTAATAGTAAAAATAACCTTTTGCAATATATATATAAATAACTGGTTTTACAACATTAACGAAAATGCAGTAACTTGTTTTATGGTCCTCAAAGATCATAAAAGTTTTAAGAAAAAATACTCTTAATCATTCTTGATTCTGGGGTAGAATTAACAAAAGTAATTAATTTATCAAGGTTTCCCAAAGGTTTCGCTCGCTAGTTGAGAGGGAGACAGAGAACAAAAGGTGGGGGAGAGGGAGAAAGGGGGAGAGAAAGAAAGTATGAGAGAAAGAAAGACAGTGAGAGAAAGAGAGAGAAAGAAAGAAAGAAAGTGAGAGAGAGAAACAGAGAGAAAAACAGAAGGATAAAGAGAGAGAAAGAGATTGCGACTATTTCAAGAGTTTTATTCCAATTCACAATTCATTGGTTTTGACTGATTCGTTTATCAACTACAAGCAGTATAGCCGTTTCTTCGACCAATTGTTTCATTACTGGGTATTTTTCTGCTCATTTGGAGCAGTTTACTTTTAGATTCAGCCCACTCGAAAATCAATATTGGGGGCAACTGAGGCACATCCCCAAGTTGGGGGGAGGTAACAATTTTAATGGGGGTGGCCGTGGAAAGGGCCGTTTTTGCTTTCTCAATCTTGCAAGGAAGGAACCTCTTTCATGGATCGTCATAATAATATTATACGATAATTTTTATTTATAATATAATTTTTTTATAATTCTTTTGCGTTAGATTTCAACTCTTTAAATGGATTTTACGCTGTTTTTTTTTTTTACAGACATTAAACTTTGCCTTTGATTTTGCGCAAAGTGTAAAAAATCATTTTTTTTGATTTTTCACCTTCATGGTTGTACTTTTTTCCAGGCAATTTGGACTCAAAACCGACACTAAAGAATTATCTATCAAACATAAAAAAAATCATCGAAATCTGATGAAAACTGAGGAAACGCATAAACATCCTATCACACACACACACATACAACTTTTAAAAATTATAGATATAGATTTGGCAGAAAATATTTTTAGATTGAAAGAATCTTTTTTTTTAGATACTAATGATTTGGTCTTCCTATTTAGCCGATGGGTATTTGCGCGTAAGGGAAAATAACCAACCCAATGAGAATTGGAACTCTGATCATAGATTAACAATTCCAAGCCATTATTCATTACACCACCAGCACATCCAATCTTACAGCAGCGGGTATTCCCTAGCGGTCACTCATCTAAGTACTGACCAGGCTCGACGTTGCCTAACTTCGATGATCTCTTCAAACTGGAACTCTGCTCTCAGATTAACAATTCCAAGCTATTATTTATTACACCACCCGCACATCCAAGCTTACAGCACCTGGAATTCTCGAGTAGTCACTAATCTAGATACTGACCAGGATCGACGTTGCTTCCACAATTCATGGAAATTTCTTTTTAAAAACATCTCCTGCTTACACATTTTCCGATTTTCGATGTGTTAAAGATCGTTGATCGAACTAGTTCGAAGATATGTTAATTTTAACCCTTTATTCACATTCACCTGACAAGTCGGTGTTAATGAAATCGAAAAGAAGTGAGTGAGTTGAAAAGGGCGACGCCTCTCCATATACCATCCATGTCTGCTTGTCAAGCGTTATTCATTTGCTCCCTGCACTTTCTAATACACGGATGTATCAGTCAATGCAACAAAGATCGACGTGGTAATAAAGGCGCGCGACCTTGTACGAACGAAGACCTCATCTGACCTGCTTTTTGTCACGGCAATCTCGAGTTTTATTTGAACGGATATCACCTTGACAGTGACATCGAAGCCGCGTTTTTGCCTCGGTCGACAAATATGTCAAAACATAGAGCATTGCAACGTGCACTCTTCCGCAAGAACACGTCTTCTGTTAGATTGGCTTTGGATTTCAGTAATTCTATATCGATCTGTAGAATAGTTTGCGACGTCGTGAATTGCCTCCCTTGGAACTAATTTGAAAGTCATTGTTGTCATGGTATGAATATTGAAGAAAAGAACCTTGCTTACGCGTGAGCCACTTGCTTATTGTTGTTTAGTCATCGGTGATCTGTTTACGCGCCTTTGCAAAAGTCAGCATTACGTTTCTTGTTAAGAGAAGTATGGAAGTCCAGATGCACAACTTTAAAATAGACAGAAATTACACAGCTGTGAAAACTAAGACATTATAAAACAAATATCATAATATTATTCTGTTTATAGTGTGCGAAGAAACTGAGTATGCAATTTTAAAAAAATCAGAACTTACAAAAGGATTAGGAATAAAAAAGAATTATGACAGTGCAGGCCACCGTACTATTAAATTCTTATATTATTAGGTGATTGCCTCTCTAACCTGTATATCACCCGTCCTTGGTATGACGAGATCCGCGTCCTGAGTAAGACGATATACTACATCCAACAGCAAGACCTCTGATCAGGAGGTTTTGAGGAGTTTGGTACCACCTCTTAATTGCTGGTGTTCCCAGGTCCACCCTGACCCGGGGTGGTAGCACCTTTTAAGATCCCAGCTATGGGCAAATATTTAACCCCAAAACTGGGGGTCAATTCACTATGAAAGTATAAAATAGATTTTAATACCAGCAATACATTTTTTTAGGAAAACTTATTACCAGCAATACATTATTGAGAAAAAAATTGACAGCAATACATTTTTGAAGAAAGAAATTACCAGCAATTCATTTTTGAAGGAAAAAAATACCAGAAATACCCTTTTCAAGTAAAAAATAAAAATATTACCAACAACACGTTTTTGAAGGAAAAAAATTACCAGCAATACCTTTTTGAAGGAAAAAATTACCAGCAATACATTTTTGAGAAAAAATTACCAGCAATAGATTTTTGAAGAAAAAAAAATACGAGCAATACCTTTTTGAAGGAAAAAAAATAACAGCAAGAAAATATATTACCAACAATACATTTTTGGAAAAAAATATTACCAGTAATAAAAATCTTGTAGTCATTAAACAGCCCATTGAGGTTGATATGCCGTAAAACAAACCAAACGTAAAGAAACCTCTATATTACATTCATCTTGCACGGTAAAAACGAAGAGTGAGTTATCATAAACTCTTCTTTGTCGAGAAAAAAAGATAAAACTTTTCAACCTAGGTACACATTAGTTCTGTTTTGACTATTTGACAACATCGAACTCCTCAGGTTGGCGATGATCTTATGTCTTATAAGATGAAAAGGAAAAGAGATTTTCAGCACTAATAATAAACTTACAACAAATACACCTTTCTTTTAAATTTCAAACCACTTAAACGCTTTATTTTCTCTATGTTTTATACTAATGTTTACACAATAAGAGACCAAAGAGCCACTCAAGATAGAGGGTTACTCTGTGATGTATAATCGTAAAAAGAAGTAAGAAGTGAAGTTAATAGGATTATGTACGAAACATAACGGTTACATCTAGACTTGAAGGTGTAAAGAATTTATAGAAATTGGGAAAATATCCTGCTGGGTGTCAGTTCAACAAAGCAGCAGTCCTTGAGAGGAATCTGTCCCAGGTGATGTTACTTCTTACTTATACAACATTTAGGGAATGGGGATGATTCCACTTAGCGTATTTGCCATGGTGGGTCCCAATTGTAAAGGCAAAGACGCGTGTGACTAAGCAATGTTTGGACTATTCTGATACTTTTTCTTTAATGTCTGCTGATTAAACATCATAAAGGTGTTTTCGCCGCAACGCCAATTTAAACAGCTGATGCTATAATCTATTTCAGCGCCATAATGTGGACCCACATTTATTTGAAACCCCGGAATGTTAACATCAAAAACGGCGGTCTTTCGTTTTCAACCGTTTCTTTTGAAAATGATCTACGATAGGCGCAAGTTTCTTTATATGTTTCCAGTCGATATCAAACATTTTATTCGCTACCATGACAAATTTAGATCTTCGTACCAGCCAAGAAAAACAGAGTGTCAAAAGGTCGGTTTTCCATTGATACCGTTAATATTAAACATAATAAACTTGTTAAGATAATTAATACCTTCACTCCTCAGCAAGGTTTATTCTTTAAAATGCGATGATTAGAATTGTAATAAAAGATAAACATATGATGAAAACACATTCATACAAAGATATTAAACACTATAAATTTACTAGATTGCTTATTTACAGGAATATTTTTAGATTTTCAATATTCTTAAAATTAATACAATGAAAACTAATGCAATGCGATATGTATGATTTGCTGATTTGAAAAGAAATAAATACGAAAACATTTTTTTACTCATAAATATTTACGAATTTTTTCAAATTAGTGAACCCTGGAAATTTGAATTATTCAGCATTTTATGAAGCTTGAATAGATTAGCAATTAGTCGATGCTTTGTCAGTCTTTCGTATAAACAATCCAATAAATACATAGTGTAAATAAACAATTTTATATAATAAATACTGCTTATTATATTTGTTGTCAATTCTCAATTACAAAGAAAATGTTCACATTTACTTTAATATATTTAAGTTTTATTACAATTCTAAACATCGCTTTTTAAAACAATAAACATTGACGAGGAGTGAAGATAGTTAAAATAATACCGGTCTCATAAGTAAAACAATTCTTTTGACACTCTTTTTTTGTGGTCACGTAGGTCAAAATTTGTAAAAATATTATATTCCTGATATTTATATTAATAAATTAGTCTTCAGTATAGCTTCGAGCTGGATGTAAATAATACTGATTATTCAAATTTTTCTTTACTCATATAAACTTATTGAGTTCTAAAATTCATTTTTGTAAATTATTTATCGCTTTTAACGTATTTTCATAAACTATTTTGCAAGTTTACATTACGAAAATTCGCAAGCGGCACATGAACTAAGCGTAGTAATAAAAGCCGTAAATGCACTGATATTAATTAGCTGACAGCCAGCCTGTTGCTAATTTTACGCCACGCACACATAATAAGACGTAAATTATGGATTTTTCGGTGATAATTTCACACATAACGTGCATCCCATTCATTTATTTTGTATTGTAAAAAAAACTTGAATGAAATTTGTTTGTAAGGAACATATTAACTTGATTCTTTCAGCTTAAAAGAAAACAAATATTATTTTTATACGCAGTAATGAAATTATTTAAATTTATAGAACTGTGTTTGGAGATTAATTCTTTTCTTCATTTTCACACACTTTTCCCTCTACACAGGTAATAAATCAACATGCGGGACGAAACCGCTGCGGTCTCACCCGGCTCATGTAATCCCGCAAAAAAAAAAACGAATAAAATTTACAAAACAATCTAGGCCCTGTACAGAACAACTTAGTTTACCGTGTTTGTACTAAGCATTGCAAGTTTCTTGGAGATTTAAAGAGTCATTGCAGTTCTCGTTAGAACAAAAACCATGGATCACTCTTGTCACCGATGGTCATACTCGATTAACATGTCTACAGACATCATGTATGTAGGCATGTATGTATGTGTGTATGTATTAAAGGCGATACTGTAAAGAGTGAATGCAATTTATAAAGAAAAGTTAAATGGAGACAAAAATGAAAAAAAAAACTTGCCAGATTCGTCAGTACCCTCCACGATACCTGACTGACCTTGACTTTGCCGATGATCTTGCATTAATTCCTCAAAGATGCAGAATCATTAATGCAATCAATCGTTCAATCAGCGAATCAGGTAGGCCTCAATTGCAACGTGAGTAGGACAGAATACATCACAACCTGAATCCTCTGAGTTGAAATCATCAATAATACATCCATCAAAAGAGTTGAGGACTTCAAATATATTGGATCTCACAAAACAGCTTTCAAAAAAAGACTTCAATATCCGCAAAGATCTTTATGGGATGCGTGTGACAAACTTCACAAGATCTGGCGCTCGAACCTTCCACCCTCTTTAAAAGTCCAAAACATTCGAACATTGTTTGAACCAGTCCTACTGTATGGATCAGAGACTTGGACATTATCTGTTCGTCTTGAAAGATGGCTGGATGGAACATATATAAATCTACTTAGAAAAATCCTGAACATCAGCTGGAGATCCCATGCAACGCTTAACACAATTTACGGAGAACTGAGACCAACTCTTTGGCTAAAAGAAAAAAAAAGACTACAGTTTGCCGTTCACTTCCATCAAGTGGACAGGGAAATCGTCTCATTCTTACTCCTATGGTATCCTTCAAGAAGTTCCTTCTCACGAAAATTGACTTTCCCAGACACCGTAACTTGGGGCACAGAGTTGGACACTGGGAAACTGGGGACAACAATACAGGACTGAACAGTGTGGAAAGGCATTATCAATGGAGTTCCGACCAACCATAAGGAGGTAAAAGTATGATGATGATAATGATTAGGTAGGGATACGGTGCCTTTTTAGAGGAGGGTCTCAGGCTTGCTCAGATCAAGCGTGATCTGATTTGTCAGACAATATGCAGTCTTTGTAATTTGGTGTGTGAGCGCATGCTTCAGTCGATGGCGGTTTATGTAAATCATTTGAAAAATCATTATAAAAACTAGAAGCAAGACATGCCTGTCAAAATGACCCATCGTCCTGTCATCAGATTTTGTGTTGTTTGCAACAAGGTTTGCAGATCATCATCTGAATTGAGAAGGCTCATAGTGACGCACCGAACATGTAGATCCAATCAACCTCATCAAAGGTACAGAGTTCATCTGCTATCACCGAAACGAGACGGAAGCCATTACAACTGAGGTGAAAGGTGAGCAGATGGCTCTTATCTGTGTGAGATATCACCATGTATATATGTATGAAAGGCCATATCTCTCCATAACGTAACCGGTCATCATTTATTAGTGATTCCAATGGATTTTTTGAGAAGGCACTGGAGAGGTTTTTGATGCCTTCTTCCCGCTTACAGTAGTTCTTTTGATACACTGACTGACATTAGAGTTTAGAGGTGTCTACCATGTTAATCAACTCAGTAGTGAGGGTATGAGGAGAAGAGATGCGTCCATACCTTTCCCATCAGTGGAATGGAAACGTAATATTCTCGGTGGGAATTTGGATACAACTCACCGATTCCATTTTTGTTGTAGCATACCTACAGATGATAATGGTATGCCCCCATTCACATAAATACAGTAGTAAATACTGTCTGTTGGTCTGAAGTTAGAGATTTGTCTCCAGCTGTGCTGTTCAAACTCTCTGCTTCCAGGCAGAGAGAATCCCCAGACGAGACTAAGTTGAAGGGCAGAGTCTCGTCACGTGAAACAGCTACCCGGCTCCGTTTTATACGGAGTCTACAGGGAATTTATGGCCGATGCTATGGGCTCGGATACTCTACATTAAATTCGGCCTTGTCACACATCTGACCGCGTGGGTCGGTTGGTAGATAACCTTAAGTTGGAGATTGGTCTTCAGTTGTGCGGGTTAAATTATCTGCCTCTGAGCAAATAGGATCCACAGACGAGGCTATGTCAAAGGTCAGAATCTCGTCTGGGGAAACAGCTACCCGAACCCATTTTATATGGGGTCTACGGGTAATTTTTGACACCCCACATTAAATTCGGCTTTGTGCCACATGTGACCGCGTGGGGCGGTTAGTAGATATCCTGCAGTTGGAGATTCGCCGACAGTTGTGCTGGTCATCTCTCTGCCTTCGGACAGAGAGGATCCCTAGACGAGGTTGTGCCGAAGGGCAAACTCTCATCTTGAGAAACAGCTACCCGACTCCGTTTTATACGGGGTCTACTGAGAATTTTTGGCCGAGCCTATAGTTTCGGATACTCCACATTAAATTCGGCCTTAGGATACATCTGATCGCGTGGGGCGGTCGGTAAATATTGGCTGCAGTTGGAGATACATTGTGAAATTCACTTGACTCACTTCTAACAGTTCACTAATTCTTCTACGCATCGCTGGCGAATCTTATATGTGTTATTCGTGTCCTAAGTATTATCGTTCATTACCAACTTACGTTTGATTATTCTATTCAGTAACCTTCCCTAGGTTACAACAATTTTCTATCGACTAAAAAAGCAATTGCGATTTGAAATAATGTTGTTGAAAAACTAACAGATATAACTCTATCCAACCATACAACAATATTATAACCAGGTGGCGTATCAAGCTGTGGCAGGTAGCAACGATCGGCAACACAACGCCTGAAACATTAAGAAAGGATTTTGAAACGTCTGTAACCAAGATAAAAATAAACTGGGCAATAATTAAAACGTTGGAAATGTAAATCAGTAGATGTTATGGATATCATGGACCGAGCAAGTGAGCAATGGTCAGGTCTTGGAGAGGTTACAAACAAGGAGAAGGCTTATAATTAATATCAGAAAGAAGCATTTGAAGTTTCTTGGACACATAATGAGTAAGGAGGGTCTGGACAATCTGATACGTCCTGAAAATAGATGGCACATATAAAGAAAGAATGAACAGTTCGAATCGTTAAATATTATGTCAATTCGAATATCGAAATGCTAAGTTTTAACGCACGTAATGAGAAAGGAGGGATTGGAGAATCTGATACTCACAGGTCGAATAGAGGGAAAAGAGACAAAGGAAAGCAATGCATGGCATGACTGGCGGACTTAAGCAAGTGGATGGCAGAACGTGGTCTGGGAGAGTTGGCAGAGGGAAGCAACATTTTGAGAGCTGCAAGGGATAGGGAGAAGTGGAGAGCCATGATCGCCTACGTCCTCAAAGGACATAGCACATAAAAAGAAAGAAATCAGTAGAGATATCCATGAGAAAAGAAAGGGGGGACACTTGTAGTTGTAATATTATTCACCGCCAGAATTCTCGGATCAGGTGGCACGGAAAAACAGAAAATGTTTCGCAAATGACTTTTAGATTGTAGATTTTGTGAAAAGAGAGAAAATGGTGTCGAAATCCGACGTAAAACCAAAAGGAAAATGTCTGTGAAAAAACAAAAAACCAACAAAAAAAGAAAACAAAAGAAAATGACTGAGAGTTGCCAGAGAATTATAGACACTAGAAAATTTTGAAGAAGCAGCCAAAATTTTCATCCATTTTGGTGCAAAGAAAGGTCGCGAAAAAGAGGCATTTTTTTTTCTTTCATAAATGAAAAAATCGAAAAAGCAATATAAAAATTGAAATGTGACAAAACTACAAAAATGGTTGGCTGGATGGTGTGTGACCATCCTGGTATTAATAAAGACGCTAGTTAGTGGGACAGTAACATGCTGTTAAGAATACCAAGAAGAAAGAGAAAGAAAAAAAGAATATGACGAAGACAATGATAAGGTAATATAATCGAAAAGACTAATATATTTATGGAAGGCAATAATGAAAATGTAATCGTATCTAAGAAATATAAAAGCATGAATAGAAATGAAAGGAAAAACGAATCATTAAATGATGAAGAAGAAGAAGAAGAAGAACAACAACAACAACAGCAACAACAATAACAACAACAACAAAAAACAACAACAACAACAAGACTAATATAAAGGAAGTGCGGTAAAAGAAGAATAAGGAAAAGGCGGTTAATATAAAGGTGTGGTAAAAGTTCAAAGTATAAGGAGGAGGATGCGGCTAATATAAATATGGTACAGTAAAAGTTAGAAGAAGTATAAGGAGGAGGCGGCTAATATAAAGGAGGTGTGGTAAAGGTTAGAAGAAGAATAAAGAGGAGACGGCTAATATAAAGGAGGTGTGGTAAAAGTTAGAAGAAGAATAAAGAGGAGGCAGTGAATATAAAGATAGTGCGGTAAAAATTAGAAGGAGGAGGAGGAGGATGAGGCAACTAATACAAAGGCGGTAAGTTAAAATTAGAAGATGATTAATTGATTCATTTCTCACGGGTTATCATTCCCTTACAGCTTATTTAAAGCAAAAAATATTTGTAAGAATTTTTGAGATAATAATGGTTGAGCGATAAAAGACTTACTAATTAACCCGTAGCTGGGGGGAAGATGTGGTTTCCTACTTTTCTCAAGTAGTTGCGCGTAAGTGAATATAAAGAACCCAAAAGCTGACAGTTCCTTCTATCGCACTTCTCGCTTGTGGAACTCCTTTCTGACTTCTTGTTTTTCAGTCAACATTGATTTTCAAAGATTTAAATGCAATGTCAATCGTTATCGTCTGTATTCTTAATGGTATATTTTTCTTATATTCTCTAACACTCAGTAAACACTTGCATCGCGTTGAAGTCGACATTGGCTTCAAGAACGGACTCCAGACGATCTCAGAATCTTCTGCAACTCTTCTGGACGGTCTCCTTGTTTAAGAAGGTGAATGATGAATGGTGAATGATGACGTTATCCTTGCTTTCAGTTCATCCTTGGTGTTACAAAATGTTTTGTTGGTCTCTCGCTTCTGTCGCCTGCACAGTCGGACCAAGTTGGCACCCGTCTATGAGAAAAAGAGCACCATGACGTAATTCACTCCTCCACTAGAAATTTCGATACAGCATGCTTTAACACTTGGTATTCGCACCGGAATCTCCAATACGACCATTTCAGAGTGTCTGGATGTCAATCTGCGGACAGTGCGTAGGATTCAGAAAGAGTTTGAATGAGTCTAATGGTGACTACGATAGTGTTTGCAGTGTTCACAAAATCATCTTCCCACATGGCATCAGACTCAACATGGAGTGACTTGCGGAGGTAGTACTTCCCTGGGTTAAATGAGTGGCTGTTAGAAAAACCTATATCTATAACTAGACTCTTTGAATTTAAGCGTAGTTCTAACCTGGCGATAAGTTCTCATGAATTTACAGCTGATCTTGTTCGAAGTAACCGTAAAATATACCCTAAGAATTTCTTTTTTTGTTGTCCATCACTAAAGATACTGCGAAAACTGTAGGTCCCCTGTCCTATTCTAGGAAATAACTGACACTTCCTACTCTCCTCAATTTTTATAAGATTTTGTCCTAAAATGGTGTCTTTACTTTCCAGTTACCATAGTCTAAAAGCGTAACGCCCTGGGTAAGACGATAAACTACCCCCAACAGCAAGGCCACTGATCAGGAGGTTTTGAGGAGCGTGGAACCAACACTTAACTACTGGTGTTCCCAGGTCCACTTTGACCCAGGGTGGTAGCACATGTTGGCGTCCGAGCTATGGACAAATAGGGGTCAAAACATTATGAAAGTGTAAAAATAGGTTTCAATACCAGCAATAAACTTTTTGAGTAAAAATTATTACAAGCAATACATTTTTGGAGAAAATAAATATTACCAGCAATAAATTTTTGAAGAAAAAATATTACCAGCAACACATTTTTGAAGGAAAAAAAAATATTAACGTCATTATATCTTTGAAGAAAAAAGTATTTACAAGCAATACAGTTTTGGAATAAATATTACCAACAATAAAAATCTTTTCGGCATTAAATAAGCCATTGAGATTGAGGTGCCGTAAAAGAAAATAGACTGAATCCAAAAGCGTATGTGCATCCTTGTGGGTGAGAAATTATTTTCCACCCTACAACCCGTTTCTCACAAACGAAAAATCGCAAGTGTCTCACTGATCTATCACTATTCACATGGAAAGTGCTCAGACGAACTACATTCTTTAATTCCACCCGTTCTAACCTTCACAGCTAAGACTCGTCATGCTATGTATATTTATCGAGCCACATTTCTTTAAGTCTCTCGGTGCCATAAGGAAGGGGAATGATTCGTCACCCACAAGGACGCGGAGATACTTTTGAACGCAATTAAAACCTGGACAGCTCCAAAAACAGTGCCCTATTTTTGACCTTATCTGGCTCTTGGGAATCTATAGGATTTGCCTCAATCCAGTAATTTCTAATGATATAGATATTTTAGAACGCACTCAATCGGAGATTGTTTGAGCTGACTTGTTTAGCCGACACGAAGGTATTTCTAACTGCGCGGCGCTTATCAGAACTGGTACCATATTGCGCATATGCAAGTGCCTGGAATTCCCTAATTATAGAGTTGTAATGGTTATATTGGGCGACGTATATTTTTTTTTACCGCAGTCTCATTTTGTTGGCGTTCAGCTCACATTAATATTATTATTATTATTATTATTATTATTATTATTGAAGCTATTTATTTTCTTCCGTTCCATTCGCATGTGGACACCTCAACAGCAATATCATGTTCATTCTCCCCCTCATACGCCATCCTGAATTTCTGCTATGAACATTAGTGTAACGCATGCCTAAATATATTTTTGAAAAAGGCAGGATGAAGAAACATAAATTGTTTCAATAATAATAATAATAATAATAATAATTATTATTACTATTATTCATTTCTATTCATTAGTTTTACTCAAATTGCGTAAACGGACTAATCCATAAATCGTAAAGAAAAAAAAAAACTCCTTGCCACGTATCTATTTAAGAAATATCTTTAGACACGATTTACTACCGGACGGAGTGGGACCTCAAGATGGCGGATTCTCTTGAGAGCATCGTGTCGTAGCAGAACTGTTCACATGCAATGGAACGAAAAATTAGTCGTTTTGTAAAGAATCACCATAAATTGTATTCTTGTTGCTATCTTTTTCTTTACTATGCATATGCCTTAAGAGTTTGAACTAAACTAACACGTAACTCAGCTATATATATATATATAGAGAGAGAGAGGGTGAGAGAGGGAGAGAGAGAGAGGAAAGACGTGAGAGAGACGGTAGTGGGAGATAGACAACGAACAGACTGAGATACACAAATATGGAAAGTCTGAGATAGATAGATAGATAGATAGATAGATAGATGGATAGATAGATAGATAGATGGATAAGAACTGATGCAGAGAGAAGGAAGTGAGATATAGATAATGAGCATACTGAGATACACAGATACATACAGTCTGAGATAGGCGGATAAATATAGATAGATGAGAACAGACGTAGGTAAATAGATATATAAGTATGAAGTGACTCATATATATATATATATATATATATATATATATATATATATATATATATGAATAAATTCCCAATAGAATACAATCCAAGTAGAACTCAAGTCCAGGAGAGAGTAAGAATATAATATAAAGGCTCAAACACTAATATTCTATGGTTATAATTTATTACATTGCAATTGTAATTATGGTCCAATTCATCAGAACTACAAATTATATATATATATATATATATATATATATATATATATATATAACCCTGCTGAGAGAGAGAGAGAGAGAGAGAAAGAAAGAAAGAAAGAAAAAAGAAAGAAAAGGAGTAAACTTAGATAGATATGGGATATCTGGTATATGAAACTAATAGTGAGAAATTGAAATGTCAAAATGTATTTTTTATATTTTGCCAGTACAATTTCTCCAGACACAAACACGCACATATATACATACACAAAACATCACACATGGACAAACCACAATATATATATATATATATATATATATATATATATATATATATATATATATATATATATATTATTTTAGTTTTAGTGGATACACGTTTCGGAGTGGTCATTACCTTTTTGATATGCCCTCATTTGATATCAATTTTACTGGTTTAAAAGATCCAGTGACCGGACCCAAAGATTGTGAGTTCAGTGGAGAACTTTCGGAGGGAAAATTAACAGGAGATAACTGATAACTGACATCCATTAAACGTGGAACTAGAACAGTGAGCGAAATAAATGGTTCAGTTCGACATCCCAACCACCTGAAGAAGGTCGGAGCGCACAACGGCCGAAACGTTGTAATAAATATGGCGACAAAGATGAGGATAATAGTCCGAATAATGTAAATAATGTACCTTGCAACATATCACCAGCTTCTGTAGCTAGTAGTGTAAAGTAGGAGGAGCAGAAAATTGACACCGTCCGTATGCGTTACGTCAAGGACTTAACGGAAAAGATTCAGGAAAAATTCTGTCCATACAACATCAGCATAATATTCGGAAATAGCTTCATGCTACAGCCAAGCGTCAGATAGAAGAGAACATGATCAGGAATTGAATTTACCGTTTCCTTTGCAGCTGTGGCAAAAATGAAACTAACCATCCTTAATGGCAAGGCTGAAAGAACATCGAAAAAAAGCATCATTAGGCGTGAGACAATGTAATCAAGAATGGAGTGAAAATCGTTATCATGAAACATACTGAACAGTGTGTGGAATATTAGAGAATCAAACGTCTGAAAAATTTACCTCATATGCTAAGTTGTAATGACCTCTTTATTAGGCCTATTATAAACATGGCATAGATTTGGTTTGGTTTGGTCTGTTTTGTTTTACGTTATATCAACCAAACATGTCATAGGAGTCATTATTAAATGAAGTAGTGACAGCAAGGTTGCAACAGCAGCAGCTGCAATAAAAAAGTGAAGCCTCAGAGAATCAAGAACCAGGAATAAAACCTATCAGAAGTGGAAAAAGGTTCGTGATTTTGGTGACATCATAATTGCGTGATCGATACCCCGACCTAGTAGTGATTTATCTATGGATATGATCAGTGTAATGAGCGCAATCTACTCTCGTAGGTTAAGTAAGATGCTCAGTTCGAAATTAACTGTAGTTAATTTGGCTTGATAATCACTTGATGAAGTTCGATGGGCAAAAAAGCCGAAATACTTAATACTTCATTTACTTTTATTGATGGATCATTTATAACTAATTTAGTATAGCAGATAAGAGTTTTGAACGTAGAACAGACTGTGCTAGAGATACTTTCAAACAACAAAACAATAACTTGAATAATCTATAAAACATCTGTCTACTTACTTTTGCATTTGTATTGATATATCTGATATCATTCTGAACATAAATATTGCATTCCTTGTTCCAGTGTCTTTAATTATCCTTTAGTGTTCTTGTTCTATTTCTGATTTAAATCTAGTGCCCTCTCTATTCATCAGAACTCGGATGATATGTTTTGTCATATGGCTCATTAGACTGATTGTTCGACAGAGTTCACATTCTTTTGCACCTACCTACTTAAGCAGAGCAGAACAGGGAAAAATAATATTCAAACACAGCTCTACAAATTTAAATAATTTTATTATTGAATATAAAATATATATTACATTTTCTTTTAAGCTGAAAGGAATAAGTTTTACAGATCCTCGCAAACAACGTTCAAACGAAAAATGTTTTTTACAGCACAAAGAAATTATTTGTGTTATTATAGGTGGAAACTATTTGCGAGATTCTCACAACATCTATGTTATGTTGTGTGTGTCTAGCGAAAAAATGTCGCCTGGGTATTTTCGTAATAAAAACTGTGCGAACTGACTTAAGAAAACTCTTTAAAAGCGAGAAATAATTTATAAAATAAACTTTAGCACTCAATAACTTTGTTTAACTAAATTTTGAGTAGTTCAGTATTATTTCCATCTCCGTTGACAGTATACGGAAAACAAGTTTATTAAATGAAATTACGCTATTTATAGGAAAAATCGGACCAACAAATGTTAAAATATAGACTTAATAAATTTAGAAGTCTTATTGGTTAATAAATATATTTTCGAAATTTTCATATTGATTTTTAGAAGGGAAATATTTGTTAATCATTTTCCTAGGCGTGAGCCTTCGTTTTCTGAGCATACGACACAGACATTGTTGTTTGCTTTTTCAAAGCTTAAACGGCATTTAAGACAACATCGCTGATTGTTCAATAAATGTTAATGTGGAAATTTGAATTTTACGTTCGTATGATTCTATCTTTGCTCAGAAATGAGGTGTTGTCTATGTGATCTTACTTTTGCACAGAATTGACATCTTAGCGAAACTACTTAAATCTATTGATTTTTTCTTACAATTTTTAACTGGGTTCTACACATTATATTATATTTGCTAATTTATTTATACATTTACGCAAATAACTGCCTTTATTTATTTGAATATCAATGTAAGGTTATTAAGGAAGATGTTGAATTGTGGCGATAGTTCGCTGGGTTGCAATAATAAGCAGACATATAACGGCAAGAAATATATAGGAAAGGAGATTAGAACGAGAGGTTTACAATGTAACAAGTTTATTCAACTAACTATATATCGGAAAATATAGGAAATATTAAATTATCCCTTTATTAGTCTTATAGCATACCTACGGACGATAATGAGTATGCCCCCATTCACAGAGATACAGTAGTAAATACTGTATGTTAGTCTGCAATCGGAGATACGTCTCCAACTGTGCTGGTCAAACTCTCTGCCTCTAGACAGAGCGGATCTCCAGACGAGGCAATGTCGAAAGGCAGAGTCTCGTCTCAGGAAATAGCTAGCCAACCCTGTTTTGTACGGGGTCTATGGGGAATTTCGAACCGAGCCTACGGTCCCTGTACCCCACATTAAATTCGGCCTTGTGCCACATTTAACCGCGTGGGGCGGTTGGTAGATATCTTGCAGTTGGAGATTCAATGTGAAATTCACTTGACTCAATTCTAGTAGTTGACGAATTCTTCTACGCGCCGCTGGCGAATCTTATATGTATTGTTCTTGTCCTAAGTATCCTCGTTCATTACCAACCTTCATTTGATTATTCTATTCAGTAACCTTCCCTAGGTTACAACAATTAGAGATTCCTTTAGAAAGGGATATATCCGTATCCGCAACTAACATAAGTATTTGCACTAACAGAAGTATTTCTGAATATACAGGAGAAGCGTTTCCATTGTTAAACGTTCATTTCGCATCGTTTATATTGAATAATTGACTTTTCGTTTGTATAAGCGGATTTTCAAAAATTAGCATTCAATTATTTTTTAAATTAATAAAATCCATCTTATATTTATTATTATAAATTATAATTAGTATACCAATTAATAATTAGTTCACTTCATTAAAAAATAAAATCTGTATATAGATAAAGATACGTGGTGCATTCAATATGCTTTGAGAGATTTTTTTGAGAGATAATTATAACTTTCCTCCATTATTGTAGTATTAGTATAAAATTACTTTACATCTAATAAGTTTAATTGCCACCTTTTTTTAATTCCAGATTGTAGAAAACGGTAGTAAAAGCTCTTTGAAAACACCCTACTAAACACTGCTTGTCACAGCGGATATGTATGCAGAATTGCAGTCAAGACGTGAAAACAGTTTGGACGCTCGCTATGCAATAAAGTGATAAAATAAGCCAAAACGCTACAAGAAAGTATGAAAGGCTCTAAACTGCTCATGGATTAAATTGTATGGTACAAGAGGTTCAACAACGGTGGAGAAAATGTGAAAAACGACGAGCAACGTAGGAGGGAGAGAATGCAGATGTCAGAATGTCAGAACTGGTTGAGAAAGTTTTCTGGATAAAGATCGTCATATGTCTAAAGACAATGGGCATACAGTTTGGAGTTGATGTTACAACTGTGCACATAATTATTCATGAAAATCTGAACATGCGCCCCGGAGTACTCAGTAACGAACAGAAGGAAAAATGCTTTAATAACCAGCAGGGAGTCATCAAAGCTATCGCTCATCCGCCCTACAGTCTATGCCTTGCTCCCTGCAACTTTTGATTGTTCCTCAAACTGAAGAAGACTCTCAGCGGCAGTCCTTTTGAAGACAATGAAAAAATGAAGGAGACTGCAACAAAGGTCCTGGTCACCTTCACTTTGGATTACTTCCATGAGCCTTTCACGAAGTAGCTGATGCCCTACAATAAGTGGATTGAATCTTTGAAAGAGATTAAGGTTTTGTACTTCTCTAAAATTAATAAATGTCTCACCTGAAAAAGTCTCAAAGCTTCGTGAACACACCTCTTGTATATTGCAGTAGATTAATACATGTCGTCGTCAACTTACGACTCTACAACTACAGGCGAATTGGTAAGTCTGGCTACAATTGCTCTGAGCCTGGCAGCCCGAGTGTTTTCCAGCTTGGTATACAAGTCTATTTCAAACAACAGCGGCTAATAGAATGTGTTGTAGTCTTGTCTTGTCTTGTCTTGTCTTTGTACGTTCGCACGTCGAGAACGTCTCTCTCGACTAAGAAAAGCACTGGTGTTATATAGCAATCCTAGTCCCAGACCTACACTGACTATTGGTTTATATCTGTCCAGTATCGTTCATATGCAAATAGTTAGCGCCACCTACTGTAAGTACAAGGTCTTCTCTCAACAGCCCATTGTGGAAGGGGGCGCAAATCCTGGTGCACCATATACAACCTACTCGGAGTCTTTTATCGGGCTGACACGATACTCTGTTGCAATTTGCATGTATTTTGTTATGTTTTGCAACTAAAATGTTTCTTTTTTTTGTATGTTTGCCAAATGTACAGTAGTATACAGTTTTTGACTTTGTCTTGTCGAACCTAAAAATAAGAAGCCTAACAATGTGTAGAGAGAGACAATACAAATGTTATCAAACGTAAAGAAACCGTAAAAATCATAAAAAAATATACAATACTTCCCAAAGAAAGTTTATAAAATTAATTCAAAATCACGTAGGACTAGATCGATTTACAACCAACAGATTGTAAACAATCATAGTTGGAATTTCAACAACGATCTGTATTGTATATTATGGCAGATCAACTTTGCAAAAATCGGACTTCACTTTGAACTGACTTAAGGTATGAATTATTTTCTTTAAATTTAGTTTTTCATGAAAATAAAAATGATGTTCTTATAAATGGTAGAATTTCTTAATTTTCTCTTTGCTTTGACTCAAAGTTAAAACATTAAATTTGAAGAATTTTAACTTGAATCTTTTACTTGAAATGCAAGTTACGTTTATATTAAACTCTTTAGATTTCAACTCCTGTGGTAACATTCAGAGTGATTTTAATCATTTAGTAATTAGCCTGGAAGGATTCTAGAGCCTTGTTCATCAACGTTCCAAAATACGGTGTTTTGATAAAATCACCAAGCCTCCTGGGCTGTGAAAAAGTTAACAGGCGTAGATAGGTTGGGCTATCGCTCGGTCCGTACACTTTCCATTTTTATTAAGTAGAAGTAGGCACTTATCTCTTGTTTCCTCTTTAAGATATTCCTTTCTTTCATGCATAGCCTTAATGATTTAACTGTAATAAATTTTTGGTAATCTTACTTATCAATAACTGGGATAGTTTTTTTATTTTGACGATACCGGAAGGGCAGTTTGCTGTTTGTTTCAAACCGACTTGTAGTAACGAGCTTGATCTTGTTGATCGCATTTATAGAGTCTTCTCTGGTAAACAGTTGCATATTATTGGGTATTTACAATATATATACTTTCTGGGAGTAACCTGAGGACCTTTTTTTTTTAGACTTTGCAACTTGCCGAACGGTTTTATTGCCATAGACGATGGACCGTGACAATTATTTTGGCCTGTTTCTCCTGAAAAATAAAATTCTTCTCATGACAGCTAAAATTACAAGAAACATGAGTAAACAACGAATTCGCTCCATACCTCAACGATTCTTTCTTCAATATTTCTTAGATTCCTACCACTTTCTTGAAATGTCATCCAGATATGTTTATCGATTTGTGAAACTAACTTAAACTCTTCTAGCGCTACCACTGAATTCTCTGTTCCAAGCTATCTTCCTATTTGTCGAATTGTCTTTTGAGTCTCCGGCTGGTTTTTATATGTGCTTTCGACTTTAGTTATTGCACACTGTTATCTAACTCTTTTCATTTTATCGTATCCCTTCTTCTCAGAACTCTAACATATTAGACAATTACCTGATGGTATATAACTGACTTTCGCTCTATATTCATTTGAGAACAGATTTGTGTTTGGCCATGTTAATGTCTATCACATCAAGGGTCTTAATCCTCCTAATGGGAACAGATTATGAGGGCCGTTGCTAAAAATTAGGAAAAAAGTAAGTTAAAGCATAGATCCCATAGGCACATTATGTAAAAAGATCAAGATGTTTAAGTTTTTCAGTTCCTTAATATCTTAGTCAAATAGTTAATTTTCTCACACATTTCCCGAATAATTCTGATCAACATGGTTATTTACTTCTTTACAACTCTGCCATCTTGGCATTTCGGATCAGCTGCTGATATTTCTTTTGAGTTGTTTATTAGACAGGAATCCACTTATTCACAAGACTTCTTTCTGTTACCAACGGATTGATTGAAATTCGTTTTGTGGTTTTCTTTGTGACATCTCTTGAAGGGAAATTTTAACGTTCCTATTGGGAATTGTGCCACTGAGAATTCTTCTTAATAATAACCGACATCGATGCTTTTGTCCTATCTCCGAAATAAAAAGTGAAACCACATTCTTCTCCCTGGTTCACAATTGCTTGTTTAGCTTCTTTGTGTCCACTCGTAATTATTAAAAACGTGTCTTCAGCAAGGCTAAGTTTTTGTTCGTTGATAGAATGAGACAGATTATAGCTTCCAACAAGTTAGGCGCTCGTGAAAACTGCTGGCTCTGTGTTTAATAAGAATAAATCTTCTATCTCTCTTCTTTTCAAACAATTTGAGGTGTTAATGTCTCGTTTGTAAATTATTTTCCAATTCTACTCTTGACGTATATTTGTCTGATTTTTGACTTTCCGGCTTCTTAAGAAAAGGCCAACCATCCGATCCTTGTAACTATCGACATATTAATTTCCTCCCTTTTTTGGGAAAGTTCTACACGTTCTTATTAACTCAAGTATCTCACCTTGCAGGGTCTTCTTTCAGAGAAACAATATCGCTTTCGCTTCTTTGACGTGTTAGCGGTTATTGTGGAAGGTGTTAGTATGACTGTCAGTCTGGTTGGGAGTGAATTACTATCGGCTCGACTCGATTCGTCCCTCTCTCTTGAGAGGCATAGTAGACATAGTGTTAGGAAGAGTTCATTCTATAGTTATAGGTAAGGAGCCATGACAGAAAGCATATTTTATTTCTGGACGAATTTTTTGACTTGATTCGATTTTTTTTCTATTTAATCGTAAAATGAATGTTGTCTTAAAAGGTTACTCTTCTAGATCTTTTTACACTCATACCGGTGTCCATATGGTCTCTATCATTTCACCTACGCCCTTGTGCAAATTAATTCAAACGAAATGAGTAATTCCGTTATTTTTATCTTCGTGCTTTTACAATAAAAATGACCCAGTGCACATGTTAGTACTTCGTATGTCCATTCCACGGAGTCGTTCCTTGAAGATTGACCACAGAGACTGGATTGGATTTAATCAGGGGAGTTTCCGGGCCAGTCGATAGTACTCTGATTTGCTCACTGGTAAGGCCTGCAATTGTCTTCGTGCAGCGTTACAATTCCTTCCGTACAATACGCTTCCTCCGAGTAACGTCCATCTACGACAATGTCCGTAGTTACAAATAATCGACAGTCAAGACAATAGTGTTTGGGCGTGATAAAATCTAATGCAATCACGGATGACGCAATATTTTTCAAGGCCGAACAAATTTCATCATACATCCTGAAAATAGATTCATATTACTGCACACCACTGCAAATGACCAAATCTGAGAAAAATAGAAATCGATTACGCCCTGTCATTCCAGTGGGTCTAAAACTGACCGTATGGTGAAACAAAGGAAACTAAATTCGTTGTTTTAATTAATTTACACGAGAGTGTAATTTGTTCCTAACTTTCAGCAACGACATTCATCATGTCATCAGCTATCGGCGTTATCTATGCTGATGAAACAACTATTTACTCCTATCTTAATTGCAATTCTGATAGGTTAGATAAGTGTTGTGGATTCCGGGATGAAATCCGGTACCAATAAATAACAAACACCAGGAATGAATATAGGAAAATAATGTATTAACGTAATAATACTGGTAATGCAGGTTAGTAGTTCCAGGAATACGGGTTAGTAGCAAAATATTGATACAGTCTTTGATATTGAAATATCGCTGTATGAATTCTTAATGAGTCTACGAGCTCGCTCACTGTGGCTCTTGATCGCTACGTTCAATCTGTCTGTCTGTCTGTCTGTCTGTCACCTTCATCCTCTGTTGCTCTCGTCTCTCGGGTCTTCACGTAGCAGTAGTATATGTATATACTGTGTGAGTCCATAAGAGAACCCCTCAACAATAAGGTTAAACTGGCAGATGATCTAAAAGATAATCATCAAGGTGTTGTTAACCGAGATAAGAAATGGCTTCTTAATTTTATGTTCTTAAAACGAAATTTTTAATTGTCCGACAGCATCTTTATGTTTCCCTGAACAATGAAATTTCTCGGGCTAACCTTTTCCACTAACAGGAAGTAGAATGATAATATTGAATCAATTACTCAGTCCACTGCTAGAAAAAAAAAGTTTCATTGTGTCCTACTAAACAATTTTTCTCGCTAGAATTTATCTTAAAATTTCATAAGTCTATCATGCAAGATTGCTATCATATCTGGTTTGGTGTTTCTGCTGAGTAAATGGCTTGGTCTGGTTTGGTTTGCTTTGTTTTAAGGTATATCAACCTCAATATGTTATTTAATGCAGCTGACATATTTTTTTCAAAAATTTATTGCTGGTAATAATGTTTTACAAAGTATTTCTGGTATTAAAACCTATTTTTACTTTTTCATAGTGTTTTGACCCCTGTTTTGAAGGTTAACTATTTCCTTATAGCTGGGACGCTAACAGGTGCTATCACCCCGGGTCAGAGTTGATCTGGGAACACCAGCAGTTAAGATGTGGTTTCATGCTCCTCAAAATCTGATGAGAGGCATTGCTGTTGGGCGTCGTTTATCCTTTTACCCAGGACGCGGATGTAGTTTATCGTCATACCCAGGACGAGCTGTCTATATAGAAATTCACTACAAAATCCAAAGCAATGTAATGTTAATGGTCCTGACCTGGCATCTTGGCTTCAGTCACTTTCCCACCGCCATAACGGAGCTTCTTTGTGCCTTTACTATAGATTTTTTCACCGTAATTGTTATGGCGAATTTTCCTAAATAGGGCATTGAATTTACGATTTTAGGAGCAGTATCAGATTGACAGCTATATCACATCATTTAAAATTTGAAATGGCTAGATGTGAATTTAAGTTCGATGCTGACAGATTCTTGTCTCGCACTTCTCGCTTGTGGAATTCTCTTCAGGTTTCTAATTTTCCAGTCAATTTAAATACAATGTCAATCATCATTTTATATCTCGTTGAATCGGGTTCTATTTATTGTCCTCTCACCGTAATATTTTTTCTCGTTTACCTCATTCACAATAAACCCTTGTTTGGAGTGAAGTGATAAACATTATCTGGTTGAAATACAAAAAGGCTGGAATATGAAATTAATTCTCAAAGAGATGCTGATTAACAGTTCTGGATCAAGAAACCGTTCCTCTCTATTTAGATGTAATATATATACCGGGTGTAGCTGCAAAATTATTCAAATTGGGTAACAACATAATTGTCCACCCCCCAAAATAATATATATATATAAAAAAACACTAAACTAATTGAATTTTTTCCAGATTTTCAGACGTTTAGCCATCTTGACACCATTTGTCGTAAGAATCATTGGAAAACCCTTATAGTTATTCAGCTAAAAAGAGAACAGGTTAAAATCGTTTTGTGCCAGACATCACAAATGAGCAAGGTTGAGAAGAAAAGGATCATTTACGCCTTCAATAATGGCACCAACATTCATACTCAGGCTTCCATCTTCAAAGTCCATTCAGGAACCATCGAGAGAACGGCGAATAAGTTTTAAAAAGCAAACAGTAGGGAGGAAAACTGGATCAGGAGGTCACTACAGGAAGAAAGATCATCAATTCAACATAGTGCTAAAGAGATCAATTAGAAAAGATTAAACTCAATCCATAAAACGTTTGGCATGTGAGGGAGAAGTTTCAGATATGACAGTCAAAAGAGCAATGCAAAAAAGACTTGAAAATGAAATCGTCCGGAAAACCTTGTCATTTCAGTACAAAAGGTTAGGTTAGAGGGCAAAGATCATCTTCAATAAGTTGGAGAATGACCCTGAAATACACACACACACACACACACACACACACACACACACACACACACATATATATATATATATATATATATATATATATGAAGTATATAACACTCCTTCGTGAGCTTCCAATCTTTAACTATGATTAATTAATTTAATTAATGATGAACATGACATTTTCACTTATGATCGATTTCAGCACGATGATTTTGTTAAATATAGTGTTCTTATTGCTCAAAGTACAGTCCAATAGAGTTAGAAAAACCTCAGAGAATTCCAGTAATATAATTTAATCATTTTAAATCTGTTATTTTTATATATATATATATATGTGTGTGTGTGTGTGTGTGTGTGTGTGTGTGTGTGTGTGTGTGTGTGTGTATATTATATTTTATATATTTATATATATATGTGTGTATATATATATATATATATATATGTTTGTGTGTGTGTGTAAATATATAATATTTTTATTATATATACATATATATATATAATATTTTTACATATGTTTATATATATATATATATATATATATATATATATATATATATATATATGTGTATGTGTGTGTGTGAGTGTGTGTGTGTGTGTGTGTGTGTGTTTACATATTTTTTGCTCTGTTTTTAATAAATTTCTCCTTTAAATTAAATCATTCCTTTCAGAATAGATATCTGTTATTCTCCCTATGCATATACTGCATTTTTCTATCCTATTTGTTTTGAAATGATCACTGGTGTTATGTATGAGCCATGTCTTATATTTATCGTCGGAAACGGTGATATCTGTGATATATATATCGATAGTGAGATAAAAAATCCAAAACTACCTCATACGTAAATAGCTATTTCGATGAACAGACATTCGTGTGTACCGTATCAATTCAGAGATGTTAAGAAATTAGATAAGAGCTTAAAATTTAAACATTTAAAGAATAAATGAAGAAGACAGAAAGGAAGAAAGAAAAATAAATATATGTTCCGTTATATTAAATAGATTGAGCTCTTTTTGCAACAGTTTTAATATTTCATACTATTACGATTCACTAGGATTATATGTTTTTATATATATATATATATATATATATATATATATATATATATATATATATATATATATATATATTATGGTAGGATATATACATATATATATATATATATATATATATATATATATATATATATATATATATATATATATATATATATATATATATGTATTATATTTTTGTAATTTGTATTTATATATATTATATATCTGCGCTCGTTATTGGAAAGCGGTCAATATCAGTGTGATAGAGCTAAAATACTAAGTACACACACACACACACATATATATATATATATATATATATATATATATATATATATTTAAGATATATATAATTTAAGAAGAACTGTACAGAGATGATTGGGAAATCATTTTTTGATAAGTTTTTAAAATGCTTAACAATATAGTTGCTTCTCATTTTTAGATTTATACTTAATTCATGGATTTCTTTTTTTTCAGTTTTGTGTTTAGGATTATATATATATATATATATATATATATATATATATATATATATATATATATATATATATATATATATATATATGTATGTATATATATATATATATATATATATATATATATATATATATATATATATATATATGAATCATTTTGTGGTTTGAAATCTTGTTCCATGCTTTCATACCTCCTGGGTTAGACATGTTAAATATTCTCGTCTTTGTATTTCTTTTTTTTCTTTCTTTCTTTCTTTCTTTCTTTCTTTCTTGTAGTCTCATATATTTTCCTGTTGTTTTCATCTTTGGCATTCTTTCTTTGTTTTTCTTTTTATCATTCATTTCTTTCTCTCCAGCATTTGTGTACTTCTTTCTTTCTTTCGTTGTTTTTCCTTTTTTTTTTTTTTTTTTTTTTAACACTTTTTCTATAATTATCCAATAGGTTTTTCTATTTAATTCATTCAGATTCAGTTGTTTTTCTTTCTTTCTTTCTTTTTTTCTTTCTTTCTTTATTTTTTTCTTTCTTTCTTCAATTTCTTTTCTTTGTTTTTCTTCAATTTTTTCTTTGTTTTTTTATCCTTTTTTCCTTTTTTGATTTCTTTGATCTTTCTTTCTTTTCTTCTTTGAATAACATTTCGTCTTTATCGCTTCTTTCTCTTTGTTTCTTTCTTCTTGTTTTCGCTCCTTGCTCTTTCAGTGTTTTCTTATTTATCCTATTTTCTATTCGTTGTTTCCATTCATTCACATCCGTTCAATAGACTGTTCACCCAGATCCAATTCTTTCTGCCTTCTTTATGAATGTCATTCTTTTTTTTTCATTGTTTTTTTTCTTCTATCCACCTTTTTCTTCGCTCTTCGTTTCTTCCATACTATTTTCAAATCCAGAACTCAAAAATAAATAAAACTAAAATAAAAAGCAAAAAAAAAAAAAAAACTACTTTCGTATTCGTTCGATCCCACAAAGCCTGCTGCATTTCGAAGATTTTGCCTTCAAAACCTGCCGTCTGAATTGAATACAGCAATTTCTTCGTAAATGAATAGGGAAAAGGTCATGCTAGTGTATCCCGGTGTATATAAGAACAGGTGTGTGTATGTGTGTGTGTGTCAGCGCGTGTAAAACTGGTTGTGTCTCGCTAGCTTTCACTGATTGGGAGTGTAGATCTGTTTGCTCTGGTTTGTTGGTCCGGTGATTGGGGGTGGTTATCTCCCTTTGCTAAGTTTGTGAATAGACTTGTAGAGAAGGCCGAACTGCAGAAGTCTTTATTCAATTGTATGACTCAGCCATTCAGTTCTCTTGGCAGGGTTTCCGCTTTGCGTTCACGTCTTCATTCTGATGGCTAACTCCGCCACATTCTCAGAGAAAAAAAGAAAAAAAGAAGAAAAAGAACTAAGAAATAGAGGGAGAAAGAAAACAAGGAAGAATCGGAGAGAGTAAGTGAGTGAGGGAGTGAGAAAGAAATCTTTAAAAACTGAATTAGAATGCCTTTTATTTTTTTCATTTCAACATCCTTAAGCCAACAAACACTCAGAATAAGACATGGTGTTCCCCCAAAACAAAGCCATTGCTTGGTAACATGAAGAACGTCGTCAATACAGAGTTACAATTTGGGGATGGGATACCATTTTAGATTGTAAAACAGGAAGCAGGTGGCACATTACGAAATCCTAGTAAAAATTCAAATTCGACTTCATGTGAAGAATTCAATCGACTTTCTATATGTGACGAATATTCTCTAATATTTTCTATATGTGAAAAATAACCTCTAATACTTTCTATATGTGACGAATATTCTATAATATTTTCGATATGTGAATATCCTCTAATATTTTCTATATGTGACGAACATAATCTGATATTTTCTATATGTGACGAATATTCTATAATATTTTCTATATGTGACGAATATTCTATAATATTTTCTGTATGTGACGAACATAATCTGATATTTTCTATATGTGACGAATATTCTATAATATTTTCTGTATGTGACGAACATAATCTGATATTTTCTATATGTGACGAATATTCTATAATATTTTCTATATGTGACGAACATAATCTGATTTTTTCTATATGTGACGAATATTCTATAATATTTTCTATATGTGACGAATATTCTATAATATTTTCTATATGTGACGAATATTCTATAATATTTTCTATATGTGACGAATATTCTATAATATTTTCTGTATGTGACGAACATAATCTGATATTTTCTATATGTGACGAATATTCTATAATATTTTCGATATAATCTGATATTTTATATATGACGAATATTCTATAATATTTTCTGTATGTGACGAACATAATCTGATATTTTCTATATGTGACGAATATTCTATAATATTTTCTGTATGTGACGAACATAATCTGATATTTTATATATGTGACGAATATTCTATAATATTTTCTGTATGTGATGTGACGAATATTCTATAATATTTTCTGTATGTGACGAATATTTTATAATAATATTCTATAATATTTTCTGTATGTGACGAATTTTCTATCCGAATATTCTATAATATTTTCTATATGTGACGAACATAATCTGATATTTTCTATATGTGACGAATATTCTATAATATTTTCGAACATAATCTGATATTTTCTATGTGACGAATATTCTATAATATTTTCTGTATGTGACGAACATAATCTGATATTTTCTATATGTGACGAATATTCTATAATATTTTCTATATGTGACGAACATAATCTGATATTTTCTATATGTGACGAATATTCTATAATATTTTCTATATGTGACGAACATAATCTGATATTTTCTATATATTTTTTCTATTGATATTTTTTTCTATATATTTTAATCTATATATGTGACGAATATTCTATAATATTTTCGATATGTGACGAATATTCTATAATATTTTCTATAATATTTTCTATATATTTTCTATATGACGATAATCTGACTAATATTTATTCTATATATTTTCTATATGACGAATAATCTGATCTATTATATTCTATTTTTTCTGTATGTGACGAATAATCTGATATTTTCGATATGTGACTAATATCCTATAATATTTTCTATATATGACGATAAGACTAATATTTCTATATATGACGAATATTATCTATTATTATTTTTCTATGTGACGAATATTCTGTATTATTTTCTATGTGACGAATATTCTTTAATACAAGGTAACCAAAAAAGTTCTGTCCGTTTTTTGATTAGCCATTGAATGAAGTTGAAATATATACGAAATGCGTGTAGCAATTGTTTTCAAATTCGGACAGCCGGAAGTAGGAACATCAGACGTTATAAAAAACATGTGCACCGTGCCCGGCCATCGGTTATAAGCCGGACAGCTGTGAGAAGGATGGAAGTGTATAGAGATCTCGTTCGGGGCTGTTTGCTTTACGACTTCAAAGTGGGCTTATCAGCAGCTGCATCAAGTCGCCGCATATGTCAAGCGTTTGGGGATAGTGCTGTCGATGAACGTACTGCAAGGCGTTGGTTTCGAAAATTCAAGTCGGGAGATTTGTCTCTCCATGATGAGCCTCGCAGTGGACGACCACAGGTCTTGAATGACGGAGTCCTGAAGGCGGCCTTTGAAGAGGGCAGAGGTCTAACGTGTGGTGAACTTGGAAGACAGTTCAACGTTTCTGATGAAACAGTTAGACTTCACCTGCACCGCCTAGGTAAGACGTACAAATTGAGCAAGTGGGTTCCGCAAACGCTGTTGGAGGTCCACAAGAGACAACGAGTGGCAGCCTGCGTCTCGCTGCTTTCTCGCCACCGTACCGCATCCTTATTCAATCGAGTGCTTACCAGTGAAAATTGGATTCTGTACCAGACTCACAAGCGTTCCAGACATTGGTTGTCTCCTCAGGATGCTGTCCCTCACACCGCAAGACCGACTATGCACCCACGCAAGATTATGCTTTGTGTCTGGTGGACAGGTCGTCAAGTGGTTCATTATGAACTGCTACCAATGGGCCAAAGCGTCACTGGAGACCTATACTCGCAGCAAGTGAAACGCGTGCAACAGGCATTGCGCCAGAAGGATCCAGCACTGGTGAATCGCAAAGCAACTTTGGTGGGAGACTTTGTGCCATCCACCTTATTCACCTGACCTTGCGCCATCCGAATACCACCTCTTCCACTCCCTGGATAATCATCTTTGTGGGAAATTCTTCACCAATGAAGCAGACTTGCGCAAAGCCCTCACGGACATCTTTGCGTCAACCCCCCCCCCCCCGAGTTCTAGTGCAAGGGCATTGTACAGCTGGAGACACGTTGGCAAAAGGTGCTGGATGCCGATGGCGATTAGTTCGAAGACTAAATATACATACTGTGAAGCGTTTTCTTTTTTTCCTTTTAAAAACGGACAGAACTTTTTTGGTTACCTTGTAGTTATACGGAAGCAAAAATTAATATGTACTTTCCTGAAATACCAAGAATTAATGTCAAAACAAAACCAAATATATGATACATAGCAACAGCAATCGTTTATATATCACTATATACAATAAATCAATTGGTTACTTAGAAAAAAAAAACTATGAGAATATTGTTTAGAATTGGTAAGTTTATGGTTGACCTTATATCAATGAAAATGTCTTTCTAAGTATAGACGTGTGTCAAAGACAGAGAATAAATATTTATCCCTTACTCCCCACTGATACGGGATGTGATAGAGAGTTGGTTTTAATGTGGGGAACCCGGGCGCCTACATGCGGGCCAAAAGGGGCACCTGGAGGTAGTGTAATGGTTAGCAAGCTTGTCTCTCTAGAACAATTACACCTGAGTAGTGAGTTTGATCCTCACTGGGTGCCCCATACTTCGGCCTTGTTCCACATCTGAGCTACGCTTGGAAAATCACTATTTGGCCACCTCCCAGGTGGTGTAATGGTTAACAAGCTTGTCTCGCTAGAACAATTACGACTGAATAGTGAGTTCGATCCTCACTGGGTGCCCCATACTTTCGGCTTTGTGCCACATCTAAGCTACGCTTGGAAAATCACTATTTGGGCACCTCAAGGTGGTGTAATGATTAACAAGCTTGTCTCGCTAGAACAATTATGCCTGAGTAGTGAGTTCGATCCTCACTGGGTGCCTCTTACTTTCAGCCTTGTGCCACATCCAAGCTACGCTTGGAAAATTACTAGATGCGGGCCAAAAGCAAATATTCACCGTGCCCCTGCAAACGTCGGTTGCGCTGGCCTCGGTGCGAGCACCGATCCCACTCTTGAGTGCCGCTTCGGGAGTCTGTTTCCCAGGGCTGAGCAACTGAGTCGTACTCTGCCCGAAGACAGTGATGAAACTGAGAGATGATAAAATCTTAAACGGCATGTGACAGAATAAAAAGAAACATAAAATATGTCCGTTTAATTCACAAGGAGACGAAAGAAGACGGACAATTAAGGACTGCTGTCTCTAAAGTCGGTATCTGGGGCTTTTGGAGTTGATGCTCAGTCGTTTTTCTTCGTATTTGGATTTTGGGATGTGACCGAACCTTCATCTACTGATTTTTGCATTTGACATATCGTCGGATTAATTAACATTTTCTGAAAACTAAAGCAACGGCAATCGTTTATATATCAATATAAACAATAAATCAATTAGAAAAAAAAACAATGAGAATGTTCTTTAAAGTTCGTTTCAGGTTTAAGTTAAAGTTCGTTGTTTATGGTTGAGCTTATACCAATGAAAATGGCTCTCTAAGTATATACGTGTGTCAAAGACAGAGAATGAATTTTTATCCGAGCTCCACACCGAGACGGGATGTGACAGAAGGTCTGATTTAATGTGGGGAACCTGAGCGCGTACACTCGGGCCGAGGACAAAAATTTCCCGTGCCCTCGCCCCGGTGCGAGCACCGATCCCACTCTCAAGTGTTATGAGGGGTGGGGCTTCAGGCATTTGTTCCCCAGGGCTGAGCAACTGAGTCGCAATCTGTCCGAAGACGGTGATGCAGTTGAGAGATAATAAAATCCTATACGGCATGTGGCAATATATATATATATATATATATATATATATATATATATATATATATATATATATATATATATATATATATATATATATATAAAAAACATAAAGTATGTTTATGTAAATACGTTCACCAGGAGATGAAGGAAGACGTACAATTAAGGCCTGCTGTCTCTAACGTTGGTATCTGGGTCTTTTGGAGTTGCTGCTCTGTCGTTTTTCTTCGTATTTGGATTGTGGGACATGAACGAACCTTCATCTACTGATTTTTGCAATTTACATATCTTCGGATTAACTAATATCTTTTGCAAACTAAAGCCAACTATTTGAATGTTTCATTATTCTATACAGTACTTCAAGACAGAAAGAATTTTGATCTGTTCGAACAAAGTTTGGGATGGTACTGACTTTTTTGAAAGTCATAAAGAATAATTTAATAATTCATGCGTTTGTTTACAAAAATTAATGCGAAGTGTGTATTATATACACTTCCATGCATAGCTTTGTCGCTACAAGGATCCTTTTTCATCTCTCATGAGATTTTACAACATTAGATGACATATAGGAGATTAGAAAACTTATATATATAACTTTACATAACTTATATAATTTCATATTAAATGATATATTAAATGATATATAACAGTTTGGATATCATAATGTAAAATACTACTTTTTGTCCTGAGGATTTTATATATACACACGCACGCAGAAATATACACGCACACAAACATATACACATATACGCATTCGCCCACATATGCATTATTATTAAACCTTACGTAGCTTAATGGTAAATCTCGCTTGGCTTGAAAGTGGCTTCTTTGATTAAGAAATGAAAATTTTTTATAAGACGTTCAATATATTGAATTTATTATTATATCTTTATAGGTAGATATTAAATTCATTATTTATATAAAAAAAATTACAGGTTTAGTTACCCAAATTACCCATATACAATAAATGTAGAATCTAGTGTGTTAATATATATATATACATTTATGCATATTTATTGATTCCATATATACTCACGTACACAAATACACACAGACAATATATATATATATATATATATATATATATATATATATATATATATATATATAATAATAAACAGATCGAAACTTCTAAATATCTCACAAATTATTCAAAACTGAATACAGAAGCAACTATTTATGGTAAATTCAGTAAGGACTTGCAATTATTCGCATTTTCTTAGAAAATATGCAAATATTCACTGGGGGATGAATAATTCTGTTCACTACTATATATATATATATATATATATATATATATATATATAATACGAAATGGACTAAGTCCGACAATTATTTTAACAATTGTATATATATATATATATATATATATATATATATATATATATATATATATATATATATAATTGACTGATTTAAAATATGGTGGCGAAGAAACCATATCTTAAATCAATCAATTTATAATATTTATGCTCTGTAAATACAGCTTTCATGCACTTTGTTTTATATTATTTTTTAAGAATAGCCAAATACTGCTCTTAATCCATAATACTCTCCCACTAGTTCTCCTGTTTCAGAAGCAACAAAAGATCCACAGATCAGAATACCCCCACCACTGAACTTAATTGTAGGGAGGGTATTTTTGGGTCTGTGAGCTTCATTCACTTTCCTCCATACACATAAGAGAGTTCATGTGACCCAAATAATTCTACTTTGGTTTCATCTGACCATAGAACAAAATTCCAATATTTATTTCCATGTTCTAGATGGCATTTAGCATAAGTTAATCTGTATTTTAAATGTTTAGCCTTCTGCAAGGGAGTTTCCCTTGGGGTACAAGCTAAACTTACTGCTCGATGAAGACATCTAGTAACTGTTTTCATCGGATACATTCAACACTGATGTCTTTACCTCATTGACAATGTCTTTTGTCGTTAAGTGAAGATTCTTCGGGACATTTCTAGCAATGTTTCTTTTCATTCTCTCAGAAATTAACCATTTTCTGTCAGTCCTTAATTTATTCTCAACACAAAGAGTTTCGTTGTACTTCTTGATAATGCTATGAATTGCCAATCTAGGAACATTTAAACACCTGGAAAGTGACGTATATACATCACCTTGTTTATACACATCAACTATCTTCATTCGGAGCTTCTCTTCATGTTCAGCTGGCTTCTCCAGCGTTGCAGAACAAATGTGTTATTGAGGTAAGTGGCCTTCCCATATGGTCTTCTTCATTACCTTTTAAAATGTTATAGAATCGGGTCAGTGCTATTTCATTTTCAAAGGGTGTTTGTATTAAATGTCAAATTAAGAAAAAGACATTACAATTATCATGGAACAGTATTATTTCATAATTTCCTTGAGGAGGCGAATAATTTTGCACTACGCCAATTTTTAGAAAAATCTATAACTATTAAGTAGATCGAAACTTCTAAAAATTTAACGAATTATTCAAAACTAAATACGGAATCAACTATTTATGGTTAATTCAGTAAGTAATTGTAAATAGTGGCATTTCCTTTGAAAATATGAAAATCATGAGTGGGAGCAAATAATTCTGTCTGCAACTGTATATACCTGTATGTATGTGTATGTGCATATATATATATATATATATATATATATATATATATATATGAAACAGCCTGTCGCCTCTAAGTGTTGACTTCTATGTTCAATTTTACATTTACACACACACACACACATATATATATATATATATATATATACAAACAACAACAAACCTAACCTTCCATAATTAATACCTTAATATATAATACAACACCAAGTTAAAGAACAAAAACAAAATAATAGTTACTAATCAAAAATGACAAAACAGATAAATGATAACATATAAGGAGGTATTTATTTTACTACGTGAAGATTGATTAAATATATATGTGTGCGTGCGTATGTGTTTATATATATATATATATATATATATATATGTGTGTGTGTGTGTGTATGCGTTTATGTGTGTAGTGCGTGTTTGTATGTGTGTATATTATATACTTATATTCAAACAACAAATAATAGATCCATAAATCTAAGAACTAACAATTAATAAATTTGAAATACCACCAAGCCAAATTAACTAATTTATATATTAATATAAAAGCACATATATACGTCGGCATGTGTTTTTTATGTATGTATGTATACATGAATGTATACACACACACACACACACACACACACACACACACACACACACACACACACACACACACACACACACACACACACCCCTGTAACCTCTTACCCTGACCGACCTCGGGCTTTTTGGTGCCCTTGCCATTTTTTCAGTACTGTTTTATGGCCGTCAACCATTTTTTTAAAATGATAGTAAAACATCAAATAATAATATACATTGCATATCTGCATGGCCTGGACGGTGCGCAGTAGGAACCCCTGTCGAGGTAGGAACCCCTGACGAGATAGGAACCCCTGACGAGGTAGGAACCCCTGTCGAGGTAGGAACCCCTGACGAGATAGGAACCCCTGTCGAAGTAGGAACCCCTGACGAGATAGGAACCCCTGTCGAGGTAGGAACCCCTGACGAGATAGGAACCCCTTTCAAGGTAGGAACCCCTGACGAGGTAGGAACCCCTGTCGAGATAGGAACCCCTGACGAGATAGGAACCCCTGACGAGATAGGAACCCCAAAAGAGTTCGTTTCTGCTTCGTTGTTTTTGCTTTTACCATTTTTACGTTTCTTAATAATCGACAGGGCCTGTGCTTACTACCCTGAATCTCTCAACCGCGTGGGGGGTAGAAGTACTAATTTCAGTAGCATTTATGGTTTTAAATTCTAAATTTCTTTCTGAACTGTTCTTAGTCGGCATGGCGGATGTTAGCCTCCAAAAGAGTATCTCATTGATTCTTCTCAGGTTAACATTCTCTGCTAATATGAAACGGAAAAAAGTTCGTTCACTATTTCGTGCTCGACAATCTTTTATCCAAAATCTATCTGAAATATTTATAAGTTTATTATTCGACCATGCTTTGAATATTGTTTCCACATATGGCCCTACTATATATTTAAAGATTCTTTAAAAAATCCAATTATGAATCCGCAATGTTAACGGCCCTGACCTGGCATTCCGGCTTCAACGACTTTCCCACCGCCATAAGGATGCCTCTGTTTGCCTACTCTATAAATAATTTCATGGTAATTGTTTGAATGATCTCTTCGCTATGGTGCCTAAACTTTATGAATTTACGCGCAGTACTAGATTGGCAAAATATCTCCCCAATTTAGAAGTAAATTGGTTAGATGCAACCGTAAGTTCTATGCTAATATTTTCTTCACTAGCACTTCCCGCTTGTGGGACTCACTTTCAGCTCAATGCTTTCTATCCAACTTTGATCTTCAAAAATTTTAATGCAATGTCAATCGTTATCTACAGTTTTCTTGATTATTATTCTTTTTTTCTTATTCTCGTTCGTTAATAATGTTTCTGTTTTTTCTTATGTACTCAGTAACCGCATGTGTCTTAGGTACTGTGTTACTTTGCTTTGGGTGAAGTGATGAAAACAAAGGCAGGAGTGTTCGACGCCTCAAGCTAAAATCGAAACCACATCAGTAGTGACTGGTTTATAAACTATTACTCAACGGTGAGTGTGGATTAAACTCGAATAACTATTAATCCCCTTAGTAATCAGCTCATCATTACTCTACGGTAGCCGTCTTTTACTTGTGTATTTATACGTGCAAATCTAATTATACACAAGGTATAAATCTGTATTGATGTGTGTTTTACCCATGTACGTATTACGATAATCTATTTCTGTGGAAACATGCCTATCGCCAAAGGAAGAAAGGGAATAATGAAATTTCTGTATAAGGACGCGTACAATATTTCTGTCCGCTTCCCGGAGCGCTGCTTTCTATATTAATACACGCATAAAGGGACTCTCAGACGGATCTAAAATACTGCACTTGGAGCTCCATCCGAACTATGCTACTTCCGTCATAGTCTTGTGTTCTTCAGGCACTACGAATGATTGTGATAAAAAAAAAAAGAACTTTTTATAGATTTTCATAAATAAAAGCAGGAACCATATGAACTTTGGATTGCCGTTCAGATACATGTTCGTGAAGACAACGTTTTGTTTTCTAACGTAATATTCTACCTTGTAAATTACCGAAAGAAATCTAATTTTCCGTGCACATTTACAACGCTTCCATGGAGCTGTCTTTTAATTGGCTGCCTGCGCTCTCTACATCACATCGAAATAGGGTGATATTATAAGCGTAGCTTAGATGTGGCACAAGGCCGAAAGTATGGGACACTGGGTGAGGATGGAAACCTCACTTGAGTGTATGTATTGTATACTAAAGGTAATAAGAAATAATTTTTTAATCGTTGCCACTCTATGGAAGGCGTTAAAGCCACTAAGACAAAAGTTATTACAGGATGTGAAAGAATTCAAAACAGAAACAATACTGATGAGTGGGAAGAGAAAAGAGTAATCAAAAGGATAGTATATAGCGATTGACATTGCATTAATATTTTTGATGATTAAAGCTGGTGGGAATGTATGAAGCGAGAAGTGTGAGAGAAGAACCTGTTAGCATAGAATTTACGGCTACATCGACCCATCAAGTTCAAATTGATGAAATCGAGGCTCCAGCCGAGTACTGTGCTTAAAATCAAAAAGTCTACGTACCATAGCGAGGAATGATATTTATTTCTGCTATGTACAGAAAATGTGGCACTGGGCCAAAAAGTGGAATGAGGACAAGGACGGTGTTCTTCTGTCTTAACATTAAACTCAGCTAGCCACAAACACTGACCCAAATATTCTTAATACCAAAACAAGGCAGTCTTAATTACCTTTCTTACTACATCCACCATAATACCACAATGTCTCTATGGAAGTCCTAACTAGTCCCCATATGTGGTGGGGGAAAGGGAATAAACTAGTAATGCCATAGCGAAGAGCTCATACAAACAAATACCATGAATGTATTTATAGATAAGACACAGAGAGGTAACCTTCCGATGGTTGGAAAGTGACGTAATATCATTTCTATAGTACAGCTATAGCTTCAGTCAAGGTCATTTTGATCCTCCTCCTCCTCCTCCTCCTCTATGAAGCCTTGTTCTTTCAGGACGTGGACGATCAGAGCTTTCCACAATATCCTCTCATTTGTAGGTCTTAGTATTTTTTTTAAACAAGGCGATAATGTCGCTAAGATGCGAGACGCTATTCGGAAGGGCAATAGAATAAGAGTTCAGAGGGAACAGAAAATCCAGTCTTAAGTAGGAAACAAAGGAACGTGATTCAAAACTTTGTTGTCATATTTATCACAACGTTTCGGCCGTTGTACGTTCCGGCCTTCTTCAGGTGGTTCGAAAATGGCCGGAGCGTACAACGGCCGAAACATTATGATAGATATGGAAACAAAGATGAGGACAATAGTCCGAATAATGTAAATAGTATACATAATACCTCATCTCAGAAATATAGACGGACACACACACACACACACACACACACACACATATATATATATATATATATACTTGTATGTGTGTGTGTGTGGTGTGTGTACGTGTGTTTGCGTGTGTTTGTTTGAAGTTGGAAAGCGCTCTTAGGAAAGGTGATGTAAATTTGATACCAGAAAATATACAGTTTGATCTTCAATGTAATATCTGCAGAAAGGCTGGATTTGCTAGTTACCGAAGATCGTATGTAAATCAGCAGTCTTATGCCGGCTTTGTGGGTGTCCGTCCAGACCGACCAGCAGGATACTTATGTCAGTTAAGTGATACTATTTGCAGGCTTGCCGCCGGTCTGATGTTGCACGTGAAGGTACATGAGGAGTAAATTAATTTAAGACTCTGCTAAAGCTTTCTGCATGCAATATATGTCAAATAAAACGCAAAACAAAAAAAAATCTATGAAGGACTGAGTCTGCATTGCAAATTCATCTACGTGTCCATGATCGTTGAGTTCGTGATTAAAGTGTTGTCATTTAATGTATATAAAGAAATATAGTCTTAAGGTGTGCTATATTTATGGAATAAAGTACTCAATATCAGAGATAGAGCGTGTGTAAATATAAAAGTGAACATAGAAGTCAACACTTAGAGGCGACAGTCTGTTTCATGCTATATGCAATCGTCAGGCCACATATGCTGTTATTTTTCTCGGCTATTTATATATATACGGGTTAGTGGTGCATTGTGGGTATTCTATTATGGCGGTTATTTTACCGGAAGTAGTTTGTTTATTTATTTGGGTCAAGTTATATTGCTCGTTTTTATTTTTGTTTCTTATTTTATTTATTTATTTATTAACGTAGTAAAAATTTGTTTATATCACTTATTTAACAGTCTTGTTTTGGTTTGAGAATTTAATTAAAGCTATTTGTTCAATTTTGGGGTTGGTTGTTGTAGTTCATTCTAACTATTATTTTGGCAGGAAGAGTTTTTAAATTGGGATTGGTTTGTCTATTTATTTACTTGGATGAATTTAGGTCAATTTATTTTACTTGTATATTTTCTCTTTTCGGTTTTAAGCAACATAGTATTTATTTATTTTTTGTTTTTTATTAGTGTATTTATTTGTTTTTATTTTATTTTTTCCGTTTTTCATTTTTTAGGTTACGTAGTAAAAATTTATTTTCATGCCTGCATTTTGAGATGAGCTCGGATCTTTTATTTAATAATTTATTTTGGTCGGTAAACGTAATGATAGCTATTTTTTCCTCCAAGCAAAGTTTGCAAGTTTTTGATTGGTTGTTGTAGGCTAATGACTTTTTACTTATCTTCCAAGATATTTTTGGTGTGATGTGCGTTTTGTTTTTAATTTCCCAGATATGCTTAGAAAGCATTGTACTGTTCGCATATTTACTATTTGTGAAAGATGTTTTGTGTGTGTAATTTCTTTGCTTCCAGGGTCCTTCAGTTACTTCTATGTATACTTTTTCATCATTAGCTGGTGATTTTATCGTGGCTTGGTATGTTACATTGTTTTGTAAACAATTTCCGTTTAAGGGACATTCGTTCTTTATTCTGCAGTTGCACGTGGGTTTAATTTGTTCGTGTGGTTTGTTGATAATTTTCCTATTGTGCTCTTTTATTATTTGTGCCATGCTCTCGGTGCAGCTGTAGCTGATTTTTACTGTGTTTTTCTTGAATATCTTGTGTAAGGTGCTTGATTCTGGGAAGTATTTGTGTAAGAGTTTGAAGAATATATTTCCTACGTTTGTTTTTACGTTCTGGCTGTACGGTGAGTTGAACCATATGATATATATATATATATTTCTTATATATATATATATATATATATATATATATATATATGTGTGTGTGTTCAGCTATTTCTGAATCGTCTTCAAGAAACGAGAGCAAGATCTAAGAGGTCAGCCTATCTAACAGGGATCTCATCCCACAATCCTATACTCTTGCTCCATATGCGGCTTCCTTTGTAAATCACTAGTCCATTATATATATTTATAGAGAGAGAGAGAGAGAGATAGATAGAGAGAGAGAGAGAGAAAGAGAGACAAAGGCAGTAAGAGAGAGTGAGAGAGAAAGAGATAAAAAGATTGTGAGAGTGTGAATGCGTCAAAAATGTTAAACATGGGAGGAAATGGAGAGATACTATATTACAACTATATTACAATACTATATATATAGATTTAATTATGTGTGGTGCTATATATATATATATATATATATATATATATATATATATATATATACTCTTTATATACGCATATATGTATATAAATATACACACACATACGCGCATATATATATAAATACACACACACACACACACACACACACACACACATATATATATATATATATATATATATATATATATATATATATATATGTATATTAACATACTTGGTTACGCGCAGGAAATCGTCATATATCTTTACTGCTAATTTGATCTACCTTCCATTTGATAGAAAAGATATCGTTCTTACGTCTATGTTCTTCGAATATGAAATTAGATTCTTTCCATTTTAATTCGATTAAAGAATATTTCGGAATTTGTTCCTTCGGACAAATACACAATTAAATAAGCTATTTGCATTTGCGTTTTATATAAATATAGAAATGTGAGTGTAGGTTCTAAAGATCCTCGGGCTCTTTTCGATTTGCGATTGAACTATTTCATTGATATCACTTCGATTAAGAATTTCAAAATAAGATTGATTCGCTACAAATTAGTATTTATTTTAATCTCATCAGAGACAAAATTATGTGAAATTCAAAACACTCTCAGAAAGAAACAGAAATGCATATAAATGTATACTGAACTTAAATATATATCTACACTGGATTTTTGTGATAATATATGAATGCCTATATGCATTTTATTATGTATATTTAAAATATTTCCATATATATATATATATATATATTTGGTTGGATAGATGTGATTTTGTGACCATGGGTTTCACGCTTTAGCGATCGCGCATATAATATATAAATAATTATACATATATATATTTATTTATATTTATATACACTTTTCACACACACACACACACACACACACACATATATATATATATATATATATATATATATAACATTCATGAACGTTGTCAAATTCAAAAGTCTTCATAAACCAACGACATCCTCGCTTTTGTATATAAACATATGCAACAAAATAATTCCTACATTGCTTTGATAAATTCCCTATGAGGACGAAACGAGTAAACTAAGAATAGTTTTTTCCTCTTGTCACTTGTTTTAATATATATATATATATATATATATATATATATATATATATATATATATTGAACAATGAAATATATTAAAAAATTAAAATCTTCAGACACACTGGGTTGTATATTAATATTCTTTCGTTTTTATTATTATTTCATTGAAATCCCTCGGCTAGTTTCGACCAACATTGCCATCATCAGGAGAAAAAAAATTCTGGTTGCTGGTAGCAGTGAACTACAGAAATGAATGACTTGATGAAGAAAATGAACTTTTGTCTGTAGTTTTCATTTGTTTTTTTAACATGAATTTTGGTCAGTCCTCGGGTTGGTCACACAGTCTCTTTTAAGTTGTTATTTAAGATAAAAGCTGGATTGATTCATGCTGCTCTGAATTCCTTGGGTTATTTTGACAGTTTTATTAGTTCCTGGAAAGGGCATGTGTCTCTGTTAAGTGTGTGTGTGTTATTTGATTATTAGGGAGTGAGTGATTATGATGTGTGTAAGCGTGTATATTACTATGGGTGTGTATTATCATTTGGCTCATTAGAGAGTGAGTGAGTATAATGTGTGTAAGTGTGTATATTCGTGTGAGTGTGTGTATAAGTGTGAGGCCTCAACCCATCCGTAAGCATGTAGGTAGGTCCTGATTTGTGGGGTTATATATTACTACTATCTATATTGTCAATTTTATTTATATATATATATATATATATATATATATATATATATAACTCGGTATTACGGGGTATCAGAAGCAACGGAGAAAATCTGGGGCAGCAAACTCGGTCGGCGTTGTCGTAACGCTTGCTTCAAGATCTGATGGCTAGGTGGCAGGCGCAAGAAGAAGAAGAAGAAGAAGAAGAAGAAGAAGAAGAAGAAGAAGAAGGAGGAGGAGGAGGAGGAAGAGGAGGGTGTGGAAGAAGAAGAAGAGGAAGGAGGAGGAGGGTGTGGAAGAAGAAGAAGAAGAAAAGGAAGGAGGAGGAGGGTGTGGAAGAAGAAGAAGAAGAGGAAGGAGGAGGAGGGTGTGGAAGAAGAGGAAGGAGGATGAGGGTGTAGAAGAAGAAGAAGAGGAAGGAGGAGGAGGGTGTGGAAGAAGAAGAAGAAGAGGAAGGAGGCGGAGGGTGTGGAAGAAGAAGAAGAAGAAGACGAAGGAGGAGGAGGGTGTAGAAGAAGAAGAAAGAACAAGAACAAGAAGAATATTTGATGCCTTGCAAGCTCTAAACGATAGAAAAATATCAAGAATAAAATAAAGAAAAGAACGAAAACAAGACCAACCATCATTTTAATACAAATTGAGCAAATCACGATCTTACCTGGTAGAGAGACGATGTAGAGGGCTGACTCCTCCTCGACATTTCTTTTGTCAAGATTTTTCACTATCTCCTTCACATAAGACAGTAATTATATCGATGATATCATTGTTTTTACTCATTAACAATAGAACGGACTCACTTTAAACTCCTCATATAATGAAATGTTTGAAAACTGCATTTACAATCTACCATGCATATATGTTAAATTTCAATCGGAGAATATAGCAGCCTTGAAGAATACAGCAAAGCCAGAACCAAAGATAAGTGGAAAAATCTGGCATGACCGGGGATATCTGGAAGAAGTGGTGTATACGTTATTCTCGCTGAGAATTTTTTTGAAGCGATAACCGTTACGCCGTCCGTGATTCTCGCTGAGATAGACCCCGGTTAACTGACAGAGGGTATCATTGAGAAGTGAGGAAGATGATTGCAGTGATTGGAACACTATTCCTGAAAAGAATTATCGCACAGTTTCAAAGAAACGAAATAAATGGAATTGTAGCGATAGGGGCTACCATTATTGTTTATTTCCGACGGGATCACCAATCTTGTAGCGACGGTGTTACCATTGTTGTTGTGAAAGTCGGGGTTGCCATTATTGTAGTGATCAATAATTAACTTTGGCTAAGAAAGGTGGCATTAGGGACAATGCGTGGACTCAATGCAATTTATATTTGACGTAAATAGCACATAGAATAAAATACAAAACTGAATGGAATGATTTCAAAACATAACAGTTGAATTTATTAATGTTTGATATACATGCATGCGAACTAAAAAGGTAGGACAGAGTCGTGTCCCTTTGATTAGGTATTAGTTGTACCTGAATTCATATTAAAAGGAAGTAATATTAAACTGTAATTTAGAAGAATAAAGTTTGGAATTGTGAGTTGTAAAGTTGGTAAAAGTTCAGTAGAGATTTCAGAGTTCGTACTTGCGTGAATGTTGGTAATGGTCTTTAACGTCTGACCGCAATGGTTAAGACGGGAGTTCTTGAAGATTACATCTTGGCACTTGGTAGCAGCGAATAAGACGTGCGCGAGTGAGATGAATGAAAAGTAAACTCGAGGGAGTTTACACGTGTTGGGTTTATATAATGGTCGTGTACCACGTGATAGGATCCCAGATTGGGCGCGTGCAGGTGGTTTGATTGGTCGGAACTGACCAATCAACAAGCTAGATTGAAGGTGATTGACCATGACTACTTGTAAGATTGTGATGGTGAAAATTATAAGAGGAATTGTGCATTTCCTAGCAGGGGTTAACTAGGTTGTTGTGGAAGAGTCCACAGAATGACCTTCTCTCAAGTGTTATCCAACAAAAGTCATGTTTATCCTTGAAAGACATAGAGTTGAGTTTGAGGAAAAAAATAATAGGCAAAACTGTTTAGGAAGCAACGAAAGTATTTTGCTATTAATGTTAAAATCAAAAGAGTAGAATAGTGAAAATAAATGATGGAAAGATAGAGGAAGATTATAGAAAAGGAAAGGAGACAATAATAATATATGATTGAATATTGTGCATATCGAATGTGCGTTTCAGTGGCTTGTATTTTTTTTAGATATAGTTATACATATACGTTCATGATGTACTTTGTCTAGTTAATAACACAGGAGGCGGACCAAGCAAATTATTATCAATATTTTTATTATGGGTAGATATTAAAAACTCACACTCTGTTTTTCATATAAAGATCGTCCTAGATATGACGATAAACTACATCAGGCAGTAAGATCGCAAGGTTGGAGGTTTTGAGTAGCAGAGAACAGCATCTTAACTGCTGTGGTTCTTTGGCCCACCCTGACTCAGGATAATACGACCTTTTGGGGTTTCAGCTATGGGCAAATATTAAACTCCCAAACAAAAATCAACGCTACATCTTTATAATAAAATAACCAAGTGTATATTTTTATGGAAAAAGGACAATCAATTCAACACTAATATATATATATATATATATATATATATATATATATATATATATATATATATATATATATATAAAAATTACCACGATACATTTTTTGATCTACAAAATATAACTCATAACATATATTTACCCTGACTGTATAAAAATATGTGCAAATTATCTGAAGTTGAAAGCATAACTTTGCGTGCGAATATTGAGATTTCGGCATTAAAAAAGCACACAGGGTTTGGTTGATATGCTACTATACGAAATCAAGCATAGCGTGAGGTTTTTTACCAAAATCGGTTAGTTAATATTAATTTGATTTTGAAAACATCAACTTGTGCAATAAAACCTGGAATCGTACAGAATGTGTAAACATAATTGTAATACCCGTTTAAACTGCTCATGTACACTTTCACTCAATGGCATGAAACAAGTTTCCATGCATTTTGCGCATTGCTACATATTTTGATAAAATTTGCGTCTAGCATGAAACAGTCTGTCGCCTCTATGTGTAGACTTCAATATTCACTTTTATATTTACACACGCTCTCTGATTTTGAGCACTTTATCACATAAATATAGCAAACCTTAAGATATTATTTCTTCATATATATATATATATATATATATATATATATATATATATATATATATATATAGTAGTAGTAGTAGTAGTACTGGTTTGGAAAACCTCAGTGTGTTCAACTTGCAGATATATCAGGACAAATCGGTATCCGAGGAAAAAATGGAAATAAAAAAAGAAAGAAGTAATAACATCAGAACAAGACGAAACAAATAACCAAGTGTTTAAAGTCCTTAGTCCAAAGGGATTAAACAAACAAACGAGTAGAAAGACTAAAAAGTAGAGTGCTCAATACGCTACGTAGACCGATAAACTAGAATAAATCCTAAGGAGCCAGACAAACCTAACTATTTTCTCCTAAACGGATCTTCAGGGTACATTGGCCAGTTTAACCTGAAGATCCGTTTAGGTGAAAACCTAAATAGGTTTGCCTGGCTCCTTAGTATATATATATATATATATATATATATATATATATATATATATATATATATATATATATATAGGTGAACATAGAAGTCAACACTTAAATGTGGCAGTCTGTTTCATGCTATATGCAAGCGTCACGCCATCTAGCATCTAGCATGAAGCAGACTGTCGCCTCTAAGTGTTGACTTCTGTTCACTTTTATATTTACACACGCTCTATCTCTGATATTGAGCACTTTATCCCATAAATATATAAATATAGCACTATATTTTTTCATATATATATATATATATATATATATATATATATAAAGGGAGAGAGATAATATCAAATCCGTAATCAAAGTAGGTCTTTTTAATCTAAAATATTAAAAACATGAATCCATAAAGAGAGGCCAATGTATAGTATACAGAACAATATGATATACATCATGGAAAATTTAATTGTGATTCCGAAGGTTTACGGGAAGATAATACTTGAAACAAAAAAAAAACAAAAAAAAAAAACGAAAAAAAAATAAACGAAAAAAAAAGCAACTTCAAAAGTGTATTATTCGGAAATTCCTCAGGTTCGGGTACAAACGACACCAAATCCAATATGACGATTAACATTAAAAACAAAGGTGTTTATAGAAGTAAGAAAGAGAAAATTTAGTTACAATATAAGCAACAGTTATTTGCAGGCATGAATACTTGATCTCGCTAATAGTTGGTTTAAGTACTATGAGATTATTAACAGCCATTTAACATGAAACATGTAAATAAAACATTTTTCATACTAGCGTAACGAAACGGATATCTCTGTTCTTTTCAGCAGAACTGTTGTTTTGTTTTAATGTTTCATACGACCACTAAATTAAAAAAAATATGTCTCTCTAAAAGTGTCGTTACATACAACAAAATTAATAAAATGTGTTTTGTTATTGATTTCATTTCCAACACATAGTAGTAAAAACGCACACATTACAGTATAAGCGATATATAGAAGACAATTTGAAAAGTAATGAAGTTCGTATATATCAGTCATATGAGGTATTATGTAAGCATAGAAATAAATACAATATGGGAACCAGTAATAAGGTGTGCCAGAGAAAAGCAATGATAACAACAAAGTTGCTATATGAGCTCTGGTAAAAAACATCCAATGATAACAGCAAAATTGCAATATGAGCACTGGTAAAAATGGTTGCTGAATACATTAGGTTTATAATACCCAGAAATTCATACCCAGATGTCCTCAAACACACATGGCACAGTGGATAAAGGCATGTGAGTACAATACCCGGTTAAGGCAGTGGAGAACTTTCAGAGGAGATAACTGATAACTGACATCCATTAAAAACATGTCACGTGGAACTAGAACAGTCTACCCCGGTGAGCGAAATAAAGGGTTCAGTTCGACATTCCAAGAAGGCCGTAGCATACAACGACCGAATCGTTGTAATAAATATGGTGACAAAGATGAGGATAATAGTCCGAATAATTTAAATAATATCAGTCTTAAGGTACAAATATCAAGTTAGTACAGGTATGCTTCACAATACGTCATTAATTGCTTCCGGACGTCACGACTTATGTCGTAAACGACTTACGTTTGAAATAACCACACTATAAACTGAATATATGCACTCCCTATTGCTTATTACCGTATTTATGATATCTACGCACATTATTCTGAATGAAATAATTAATTTCCCCATTATATTCTAGTGGTATAGCCTTCGTTTAGCATTAGCACTTGCACTGGGAATTTTCTTCAGAGCCATGATCAAAAATGTATTCTAAATCATAATGTAAACAAGAATGAATTCAAAATCGGCGTTGGAGCGGAAAGCAACGCACGAGTGCCACCTGTCAACAAGAATTTGAAATAAGAACATCTGCTGAACATACTTTACTATGCTAATTTTTTATTTTTGATGGTTTTACACACATATATATATATATATATATATATAGTATAGATAATATTTTTTAAATTTATTTAAATGTTTTTATATGTGTCTATATTTTAGTGTTTTGACGTTTCTAATAGTTTTAACGGCTGAGTAAAGCGACGTAAATCGAGTTTTATTTTTCTATATAATATTTAAGAAAAACCGACGGATCTTCGAAAATATCTTAACTAGAAACGACTCGAGGTATTACTGTATAGATTTCTGCTTTCTAAGCATTCATTTGATCAGCAAAGTAGATTTTGGGTAATTTACATTTTAATATTCCAGGGTATAATTGGGGCTTGGGAATAGGGATTTCGGGATAGTTTAGATGTGGAGCAAGACCCACAAGCACCCCGTGAGTTTCAAACTCACTACTCAGTTGTAATTGATCTATCAAGACAATCTTGATAACCATCACACCATGCCGAAATACCCAATGAGCTTTGTGGATATCCTAAATTATTTTATGATAGGCCGTTTTATAACCTGGCTGTAATGCATGTATCACAGTGTATCATGCCGAACTCAGTTTCCTCAAGGAAGCCAGATGCGGAAGGACTTGATATTATCCCACCGGGGATGGACAAATGCAATTCACTAGTTTTTATAGTAATTATCCGAGAAGTGAAAACACGTGGTCAATTCTACTCTTGATATGTACACGTGTGAGAAAATCTATTGTACGAATGGATATATAAACAGCCGCTCCAGAAGTGGAGGTTGTGCAGTTTCTCACATATCACAGACAGAAAATTTAAGGTTCGTGTGTCGGATCAGGTCGTGGAAACGAAGACCATATATTGTCTGAGAGTAATTAAGAAATTTAGGACTTGAATAAAATGTAACGTTAATCATGAAAGAGTCAAGTTTTGTGTTATTTATTAATCTATACGTTAACATTTAACCAGCGCAGAAGTATAAATCAAGGTAGCCCAGTTAATACACACGTCAGGGCCAGAATATATTATCCAAGCTAGAAGATACCTACTTCTTTTCCATGTAATAAGATATATATTATTCAATTCACAGACGATAGTTGTATAGGGATACAAAGCGCGATTATCTCCCTTTAGTATAGATAAATCAAATGCGTCACGTGAAGGCCACTTAATGATGTCACTCCATACAGTGACGAAAGCGGCAGTCAAATTCAGTCACTAAGCTTATTAGTGTCAAAACAAACGTGTTTGTTCGTCCTGACTGTGTTTCCGCCTGAGGGAGAGAGCCGCCAAATTCTTCAGCTTACAAGTCCACGATGACCTTTGCTTATCTATATATATCTTACCCAGATATATAAAGAAACGGCGAATTGCAGTCCACAATTTGGGAAATCTGAGGACTCACCGTTTCCCTTCGTGGAAAACATCCTCATTTTGGACATAGTAGATGAATCTGGCCCGTTTGAATCTAGCGTCCTAAACATGGCTACTTCAAACACTCTGATCATAGTGTAGATATATATTATTCTCGATGTGGGACACTTGTATATATAGTTTTGTGAATGTCTTAGTGACATAAAAGTCTCTGAGAGCAAAACGTTTGTCATTCATTTTCCTTTCGGCCATTCCGTCGCGTCCGTGAAATACAGTGTTATTATACACTATTAACATTATTCGGACTATTGCCTATTCGTCTATGTTGCCATATTTATCACAACGTTTCGGTCATTGTACGCTCCGGCCTTCTTCAGGTGGTTGGAATGTCGAACTGATTCCTGTATTTGCTCGCTAACCAATGCCTTTATCCACTGTGCCATGTGGCCGTAAAGTCGTTGATTAGATCCAGTGAGAGGACCCAAAGAGTTGTGAGTTCAATACCTGGTTAAGGCAGTAGAGAGATGAATTAATAGGAGATAACTGATAACTGACATCCATTAGACATGGCACGTGGAACTAGAACAGTCTACCCCAGCGGGCGAAATAAAGAGTTCAGTTTGACATTCCAACCACGTGAACAAGGCCGGAGCGTACACCGGCTGAAACTTTGTGATAAATATGGCAACAATGATGGGGATGATAGTCCGAATAATGTAAATAGGGTACATAATACCTCATCTCAGAAACATAGACAGATACAGTGTTATTATATCATGGATATAATAATGCCCATTAGGGAAGGAACTAAAAATAGGAGAATAAATCTTTCTACTAAAGCCCACTCCTGTTATAATTATATTACGGATCATGCCGTGTAATAATCGACATAGGTTTTTGTTTCCATTGTAAAGCTCTCAACCATATTTCGTTTCTTTGTTTTGCGCATGAGTAGACCTGACTTCCGTGTGTGTCTATCTCATATGACGTTGAAACACCATTTCTTGTGCGATCAACTAAACTAAGCGAAATCGATTCTTGTCAGTCCCCATTTTTTAAAATCGAATTTACCCGTAAAGCAACTAAGTTACAAAAGGTTTCTGGGTGTGAAAGCATTTGAAAAAAGGAACATAACAAAGAAGGACAATAGAAGAGTAAAATGGAAAACAGTAGATAACGATTGACATTGCATTTGATATTTTTGAAGATCACAGTTAAGTGGAAATCACGGAACCGCAAGAGAGTTTTGCAAGAGAGAAGTGCGAGAAAAGAAAAATCTTAACATAGAACTTACTGTTACGTCTTTCCAACTCAACCGTAAATGGATGAGACCTAGCTGCCAATAAAGTACTGCGCTTAAATAAATGATATCTAGCTACCTGAGCTAAAAGGTTATACGGACAATTACCATGAAAGTATTTATAGAAAAGTCAAAGGGAAGCAACCTTACAGCAATTGGAATGTGACTGAAGACGAAACACGAGGTCAGGATCTAGATGGTAGACCGCCTGTCAGTACTAGATGCTATAAGATGAGATGTGCCGGAATTGGAAATCGGTGTTCTAATTCCAGTCGGGTTCGTTATATTATCTTGTGCACAAATACCTGTTGCAGTTTTTTGGGTATGTGTACTAGTGAGCTAGCCTAAATGAACTGACTCATTTTATAGTTCACCAATAGAAGGGTTAACCAATCAGAAAGCTCAAAGTATTCAATGCGACGTGTATAAAGGCAGCCATTTTTTTTCTCTCAAATTGTCTGCACTGGCACCCTGATATCGAAGACTTAAAGAATTACTTAACAACCGCTACTTTCTCTGAATCTTCACTGCCGACCTCTGATATTGAACAGATTACGGACTTCAATGAATTCCATATTCAGAGACTGCGGCAAACATGGTCAACAATACCCTTAGAAAGATATGAATTCACCCTTTCCCCCAATTAAAAGAGTGCAATTTTTGTCATTAATTAATCACCTTATTTTATTATTTTCTATTTATTTATAATAGTAATATATGTGATCATATTTTTGCTGTACGACCTCGTTCTTAATAGCAGGTATACATTACGTCATGCTTCTTCTATTATGTGGCATCAGGACGTAGGCGATCATGGCTCTCCACTTCCTCCTATACCTTGTAGTTCTCAATAAGTTTTATCTTTTTGCTACTTCACCCAGATCCTGTTCTGCCATCCACTTGCTTAAGTCCGCTAATTATGTCACACATTGCTTTCCCTGTTCCTCTTTCCCTCTATCTGCCCTGTGAGTATCGGATTCTCCAAGCCTTCATTTCTTATTACGTGTCCCAGAAACTTCAGCTGCCTCTTCTTTATGTTAAGTATAAGCCTCCTCCATGTTTGATCCTCTTCAAAACCTCATCGTTGCTCACATGTTCGGTCCATTTTTCTGTAGAACCATATCTCTGTTGCCTCGAGTGTCTTCACTGTTGAGGAGACCGTCCAACATTCGCTGCCGTAAAGGAGGACAGATGTCACGTAGCAGCTCAATACTCTTCTCTTTGTTACCAAAGAAATTCTCCTGTCTCGTAATACTCTCTACCTAGCTTTTGGAATGCGTCTTTGGCCATCCCAATACGTCGTCGGATCTAAGCGTCATACTTAACGTGCTTTGTCAGAACACTTCCCAGATATTTAAATTTTCGCACCTGCTTGATTTTATTGTCCCCGACCTATAAATCGTACTTCGGGTGCATCTTTTTGCTGATAACAATGCATTCTGTCTTGATGTAGTTTATGCATAGTCCCTTCTTCTCGCTCTCCTTCGCTACCTTCCGTAGAAGGTTTTGTAATTTCCTTTCCGTGTCTGCTATCAGCACTCTGTCATCTGTGTATCTTATGTTGTTAAGATCGTGAAAGTCAATGATGAATCCTCGTAGGATTTCCAGTTCGCACAGAATTGCCTCGCTGTACAGGCTGAATAAGTCCGGTGAGAAGTCACATCCTTGCCTTATGGCGCTTTCTATTTTTGTATATCTACTGAGCTCATTTCCTATCCGTATGCAGGCCGTTTACTGCCAGTATAGGTTCTTGATTATTCTAATATCTCTCCTAAATATATTAAGGTTGCTGAGCAGTTCCAGCAGATCTCTGTGGCGTACTTTGTTGAACGCCTTTGTGTAGTCTATAAAACACAGTAAACGTCCAGCCTGCCAAAGAATACCAGGCTGCAGACAAAGGAATTCTTAATACCACGCGGATACTGAATCGATTCTTGATAATGACTGCGAAATTCGAAAGTACTTGAACAAAAATATTAGGTTGGTGCAAAAATAATGACGTAATAATGTCGTTTTTTGACGTTAAAAAATACGTCAAAAACGATATTATTACGTCATTATTTTTGCACCAACCTAATAACAATATGAACTTCGGACAGTTTATCCATGAGTTCATGGCACAATGCTCAACACCATATCTGAAAAATTGAAAAAAATATCATAAAAGATTAAAAAGACAGAACATGTCAATGCTTTTGAATGAAAAACTTGTTTCGAAGAATCCCTGTTGCCTCAATATAGCTTATTCACACACAAAAATATGATATGAGAGAAAAGCGTTTAGTATGATGTTTTATTTAAAATTCGAGATGGGCACTAGATTTCAACACTAGCTTCACGAGCCGCCCAGGAATCGAGTCATCTGATTTCATCAGTATGGAGAATATAACTTCTTGTATTCAACATTCAAGCTTTTCCAAATTCTTGATTTGGTGTAGCAGAATTTCTCTTTTAACCCCCACAGCCAAAGAAGTGACAGGGTTTTAAGTAAGAACTCCTGGCTGGCCACTCACACATAAAATAGGGAGTTACTTTTCAATCACTTTGCATATATATATATATATATATATATATATATATAGATAGATAGATAGATAGAGAGAGAGAGAGAGAGAGAGATAAAAGTGAACGCGACAGACTGTTTCATGCATATTCACTTTTATATTTACGTAAGCTCTATCGCTGATATTGAACACTTTATTCCATAATTATAGCACACCTTAAATCTATTTCTTAATATATATATATATATATATATATATATATATATATATATATATACCAACTTGAGTGACAGTTTGTAATCGATTTCCATTTTTATCTCGAATTAGGTCATTTTCAGTCGTGTGCATTAATATGAATCTATTTTTGGGGTGGATGATGAAATTTGTTTATCCATGAAAATATTGCGTCATCTGTGATTGCATCATATTTTAATCACGTCCAGACACTATTGTGCCGATTGTCGATTAGTTGTCCTACGGGCATTGTATGCGATGGACCTTACTCCAAAGAAACGTACAAAATTGTAACGTTGCAGGAACACACCGGCAAGCCTTACCAGTGAGCAAATCAAATTACTATTGACTAGCCCAGAAACTATCCCGATTTAAATCCAATCGGGAATCTGTGGTCAATGTACAAGGGAAGACTTCGTGGAATGGCCATACGATTTACTAACATGTGCACAGCGCCTTATTTTATTGGAAAAATACGAAAAAAAGTAAATAATTACGGAATTATTCGTTTTGTTTCAATTAATTTGCACAGTGGTGTACATATATGTATATTTGTATGAGCGTGCGTGCGCGGGCACATGCGTATATACATAGTATATAGAATCCAGACAAATTTGGATAATTTTGGCCATGGCTTCCTCATAACAGAACGGAACTGTGTGTGTGTGTGTCTGTATGTGTGTGTCTGTCTGTATGTGTGTGTGTGTCTGTGTGTGTGTCTGTGTGTGTTGTGCGTGTGCTTCAATATTAAATTGTTAATACTTTTTCCGTTAAGCTGACGTCCATCTGTCATAGGGACACACGGAAAGACATACACCCGAGACATATATGCAATGTGATAGGTCGTTACCTGGCATCTCGTCTACAGTCACTTTCACACAAGCCTGCTTTGGCTTCTCTCTGTTTTTTTCTAATTTGTCAAATTTATCAAACTTCATCTGGATTCAATATCCTTTTAAAATGCATACTGGCGGCATGGAAAACATGAAGACGTAACTATTCTTAATTTCGAAAATATATGGATCTTTTGCTGCCAACCCATTTTAAACTAAAAAGATTAAGATTTACCTTAAATTCATTGCAGAAAAGCTGGAGGAATATGAAAAGCAAATTTCGACAAAAGAAGAAAATTTAAAAGACGAGAAACGAGCATCAATTAAAATGAAGGATTTTATACAAATGTCATATTATTTTGTGCGCTGATCCTTACCGAGAGACGCCAACTTAAAAGAAAAAATTATTAACGATTTAATATTGAAGCACACACACACACACACACACACACACACACACACACACACACACACACACATTTCTTCCGTTCTGATCTGAAGAGAACCTATTTAACAATTGCGAACAATGTATAAATACATACATACCTACATACATACATATATATGTATATATATATATATATATATATATATATATATATATATATATATATATATATATATAATTTTTTTTGTAGCTATTTTTGTAGTGATTTTATAACATACTTATGTTATAATTTTTTATAAAAATAATTATATATATATATATATATATATATGTGTATTTAGGCAGCATATTTTCCTTTTATACACGTTTCATTAAATAATATAGACAAGTGTTGTCTATTTATTTTATGTAAAATTTGTTCGTAACATCTGATAAGTTTGATAACATTATCATTATCATTAGTTCTTATTTTTACTACAAGCTACGTATTTACTAATACGGCAGAAATTTATAGAAACAAGGATCATTTCATTCATAACGGATTCGGAGGTTTTTGTATATTATTTGAATTGTTTGCGACGATGGATTTCTCACCAATTAAATCATTAACATTTGCATTAGTTTTTGTGTGAATAATTCATGAATTTGTAAATTGATTGCACGTTTATCGTAATATATATAAACAGCGAAACAGTCTGTCTGTGGATGACATTATATTAGCTCCTGAATTTGATTTCAGTTGAGCACTCTGGGAATGAAGTGTGGATTGGTAAACAGTGACTATTATAGCTAATATAGCGAGACTCTTCGCGTAAGCGAATTAAGTCACTGTCAGTCACTGGGCATGTTTACAAAAATAAATACGCTAAAAATCTACCTCCATTCCTACCGTGCGCCGACGGCTTAGTGGTTAGAAGCTCAGTCGAGTTTCGATCCTAGCTAGAGGCAACCGGATGTCTAACCGCACTGATGAGCTGTAAACAGCGAAACAGTCTGTCTGTGGATGACATTATATATATATATATATATATATATATATATATATATATATATATATATATATATATATGTGTGTGTGTGTGTGTACCTGTGTGTCTGTGTGCGTTGTGTGTGTGTATGTGTATATGGGAATGTGTATGAAAGGACGTTTTAATCTATAATCTTGAAAGATTCTTGAGAAATACTTGGTCGGAGATCTGACGAAGATAAACGCCAATATGCCATCTGACCAAAAGCAAACTGTCTTACAATCGCTTCCATCTGATATGCCGTCAAATTCTGACATCGATTTATCAGTGCTGTAGGAATTATTATCTTTTTTATATGTTTCTTCAGTGCTTTTCGTTCTTGTTGTTCTTTTAATTCTTCTACTCTTTCTTTTAATTAAATGTTAATAAATGTTTTCTAATTGCGTCGCTAATTGTTAGCCGGGGTTTTGATGAACGAAATGATAAATCCTTCATCATTGCTCACACTTGTTTTTTTTTGTTTTTTTTTTAATCTCCCGATATATCTTTTCCATGTCGACAGTAAACAACACCGCTTTTACACATCAGCATGCCTCTTCGTCACCATTTTTCGATTTATTTGCTATCTCCCATCTATACAATTCTCTTTGTTTGATCTTTACATTTTCGTTTTCTCATTTTCATTTTCCATCTTTCTCCCGTTCGACCCGGCATCTCTGATAATGAGATCCACAGTGCAACTCTCTATTTACTTATTTAACTTTATTTCGGGTTTTTTTTTTCTCAACTCTCCTTGCGCTTGAAAATCTTATTTCATTTTAGTATCACAGTTAAGAGCACTTAAAACGTAATTGGTCATCTGAGTTCAAATTCCGGCATAGACTGTTCGTCGAAATTTAAACTTCGTGCCTGCAAAGAAACGGAATGCCAAAAGGACGATTTTTTTCCCTTAATGTCGCTATTATGTTAACTACTCCCTCATAAATATTTTAAGAAAAGCGATTATTTTTGTTCTCTTTACATTCGTATATATATATATATATATATATATATATATATATATATATATATATTTATACACGAAAGTATTGAGAAGGAAATAATATACATTCTAACGTTCACAGAATTAATTGTAAAGAGGGTTCAATACCAAGAGTAGAGCAATAATCATTTATTATAATTTTACGTACGGAAAAAAAAACTTACCACAAAGTTGCCTTCTTTTTTTTTTCGCATCTCGACTTGTGTGAACAGCATCGAAACAAGAATGAACCTTTGTAGTGAGTAAGTTGCTTTTTTCAGTACCTAAAATTATAGTATATATATATATATATATATATATATATATATATATATATATATATATATATTGTGCGTATTTGTTTCTTTTGACAGAGCACATATGAAATTAATAAATATGTACATATATATATATATATATATATATATATAGATAGATAGATAGATAGATAGATAGATAGATAGATACACCTAGTGAGCCAGACAAACCTACCTAGGTTTCACCTAAACGGATCATCAGGGAAAGTAAGGTCTGCTCTACGGTTGTATCGAGCGCTTTTGTTAGTTAGTTGTTTACTCGTATCGGGGTTTTTTCTTTGGGCTTCAGACCTGCATCTGTGCGATTTTTTTTGTCGGCAGAAGTTCATGTTTGTAGCTCTTTTTTTTTTAAAACCTTTTTTTCTCGAGATTGACTTGATTATTAGCAAATCAAAAATTCGAGGGTTTTTCGAAAACGAGTCTAGTTATCTATAATTATATGTAAATATATATATATATATATATATATATATATATATATATATATATTATATATATATATAATCTATATCTATATTTAGTTTGTATGTGTAGTTGGGTATCTAATCCTGATAAATAATGATTTTAATAATGATCTTATAAAAATGTGCCTCTCGAAAAGAATCGAATCTGCTTCCATTTCTTAATCAAAGAAACAGCTTTCAAGCCAAGCTTGCTTTACCATTAAGCTACGTGAAGTAAAGCAGATGTGGGCGAACGCGTACGTGCGCACATGTTTGTGTGTACTTATTTCTGCGTGCGTATATAAACAATCCTTAGAATAAAAAGTAGTATTTTGCCATATGATATCCAATTTGCGACATATCATTTAATATATAACTTAATATGAAATTATATAAGTTATTTAATCTATCATATGTCATCTAATGTTGTAAAATCTCATGAGAGATGAAAAAGGGTCGTTGTAGCGACAACGGTATGCATGGAAGTGTATATAATACTCACTTCGCATTAATTTTTGTAAACAAACGCATGAATTATTAAATTATTCTTTATGACTTTCAAAAAAGTCAGTACCATCCCAAACTTTGTTCGAACAGATCAAAATTCTTTCTGTCTTGAAGTACTGTATAGAATAATGAAACATTCAAATAGTACGCTTTAGTTTGCAAAAGATATTAGTTAATCCGAAGATATGTCAAATGCAAAAATCAGTAGATGAAGGTTCGTTCATGTCCCAAAATCCAAATACGAAGAAAAACAACAGAGCAGCAACTCCAAAAGACCCAGATACCAACGTTAGAGACAGCAGGCCTTAATTGTACGTCTTCCTTCATCTCCTTGTGAACGTATTTACATAAACATACTTTATGTTTTATATATATATATATATATATATATATATATATATTGCCACATGCCGTATAGGATTTTATTATCTCTCAGCTGTACAACCGTCTTCAGACAGATTGCGACTCAGTTGCTCAGCCCTGGGGAACAAATGCCTGAAGCTCCACCCCCTCATAACACTTGAGAGTGGGATCGGTGCTCGCATCGGGGTCAGCGTAACCGACGCTTGCGAGGGCACGGGAAATTTTTGTTCTCGGCCCGAGTGTACGCGCTCAGGTTCCCCACATTAAATCAGACCTTCTGTCACATCCCGTCTCGGTGTGGAGCTCGGATAAAAATTCATTCTCTGTCTTTGACTCACGTATAT